>JAVRKA010000182.1:0-400150 GCA_034508555.1 Venustoraphidia nigricollis | reverse complement strand
CAGATATAGAAGCCGATAGGCATTTCAAATATAGGTGCCGATAGGCATTCCAGATATGGTTGCCGATAGGCATTCAAATATAGGTGCTGATAGGCATTTCAGATGTAGTTTCCGATAGGCATTTCAAAAAAAAGTGTCGATAGGCATTTCAGATATAGGTGTCGATAGGCATTTCAGATATAGGTGTCAATAGGCATTTCAGATATAGGTGTCGATAGGCATTTCAGATATAGGTGTCGATAGCATTTCAGATTAGGTGTCGATAGGCATTTGAGATATAGGTGTCGATAGGCATTTCAGATATAGGTGTCGATAGGCATTTCAGATATAGGTGTCGATAGGCATTTCAGATATAGTGCCGATAGGCATTTCAGATATAGTTGCCGATTGCATTTAAAAATAGGTGCCGATAGGCATTTCAGATATAGAAGCCGATAGGCATTTCAAATATAGGTGCCGATAGGCATTCCAGATATGGTTGCCGATAGGCATTTCAAATATAGGTGCTGATAGGCATTTCAGATGTAGTTTTCCGATAGGCATTTCAAAAATAGGTGTCGATAGGCATTTCAGATATAGGTGTCGATAGGCATTTCAGATATAGGTGTCGATAGGCATTCCAGATATAGGTGTCGATAGGCATTTCAGATATAGGTGTCGATAGGCATTTCAGATATAGGTGCCGATAGGCATTTCAGATATAGTTGCCGATTGGCATTTTAAAAATAGGTGCCGATAGGCATTTCAGATATAGAAGCCGATAGGCATTTCAAATATCGGTGCAGATAGGCATTCCAGATGTAGTTTCCGATAGGCATTCAAAAATTGGTGCCGATAGGCATTTAGATATAGGTGCCGATAGACATTTCAGATATAGTTACCGATTGGCATTTTAAAAATAGGTGCCTATAGGCATTTTAAAAATAGGTGCCGATAGGCATTTCAGATATAGAAGCCTATAGGTATTTCAAATATAGGTGTCGATAGGCATTTCAGATATGGTTGCCGATAGGCATTTCAAATATAAGTGCTGATAGGCATTTCAGATGTAGTTTCCGATAGGCATTTCAAAAATAGGTTCCGATAGCATTTCAGATATAGGTGCCGATAGGCATTTCAGATATAGTTGCCGATTGGCATTTTAAAAATAGGTACCGATAGGCATTTCAGATATAAAAGCCGATAGGTATTTCAAATATAGGTGCCGATAGGCATTCCAGATATGGTTGCCGATAGGCATTTCAAATATAGGTGCCGATAGGCATTTCAGATATAGAAGCCGATAAGCATTTCAAAAATAGGTGCCGATAAGCATTTCAGATAGAGGTGCCGATAGGCATTTCAGATATAGTTGCCAATTGGCATTTTAAAAATAGGTGCCGATAGGCATTTCAGATATAGAAGCCGATAGGGATTTCAAATATAGGTGCCGATAGGCATTCCAGATATGGTTGCCGATAGGCATTTCAAATATAGGTGCGGATAGGCATTTTAGATGTAGTTTCCGATAGGCATTTCAAAAATTGATGGCGATAGGCATTTCAGATATAGGTGCCGATAGGCATTTCAGATATAGTTGCCGATTGGCATTTTAAAAACAGGTGCCGATAGGCATTTCAGATATAGACGCCGATAGGCATTTCAATTATAGGTGCCGATAGGCATTCCAGATATGGTTGCCGATAGGCATCTCAAATATAGGTGCTGATAGGCATTTCAGATGTAGTTTCCGATAGGCATTTCAAAAATAGGTGCCGATAGGCAATTCAGATATAGGTGCTGATAGGCATTTCAGATATAGTTGCCAATTGGCATTTTAAAAAGAGGTGCCGATAGGCAATTCAGATATAGAAGCCGATAGGCATTTCAAATATAGGTGCCGATAGGCATTCCAGATATGGTTGCCGATAGGCATTTCAAATATAGGTGCTGATAGGCATTTTAGATGTAGTTTCCGATAGGCATTTTAAAAATTAATGCCGATAGGCATTTCAGATATAGGTGCCGATAGGTATTTCAGATATAGTTGCCGATTGGCATTTTACAAACAGGTGCCGATAGGCATTTCAGATATAGAAGCCGATAGGTATTTCAAATATAGGTGTCGATAGGCATTTCAGGTATGGTTGCCGATAGGCATTTTAAATATAGGAGCAGATAGGTATTTCAGATGTAGTTTCCGAAAGGCATTTCAAAAATAGGTGCCGATAGGCATTTCAGATATAGTTGCCAATTGGCATTTTAAAAATAGGTGCCGATAGGCAATTCAGATATTGAAGCCGATAGGCATTTCAAATATAGGTGCCGATAGGCATTCCAGATATGGTTGCCGATAGGCATTTCAAATATAGGTGCTGATAGGCATTCCAGATGTAGTTTCCGATAGGCATTTCAGATATAGAAGCCGATAGGTATTTTAAATATAGGTGTCGATAGGCATTTCAGATATAGTTGCCGATTGGCATTTTTAAAATAGGTGTCGATAGGCATTTCAGATATAGAAGCCGATAGGCATTTCAAATATAGGTGCCGATAGGCATTCCAGATATGGTTGCCGATAGGCATTTCAAATATAGGTGCTGATAGACATTTCAGATGTAGTTTTCGATAGGTATTTCAAAAATAGGTGCCGATAGGCATTTCAGATATAGGTGCCGATAGGCATTTCAGATATAGTTGCCAATTGGCATTTTAAAAATAGGTGCCGATAGGCATTTCAGATATAGAAGCCGATAGGCATTTCAAATATAGGTGTCGATAGGCATTTCAGATATAGTTGCCGATTGGCATTTTAAAAATAGGTGCCGATAGGCATTTCAGATATAGGTGCCGATAGGCATTTCAGATATAGTTGCCGATTGGCATTTTAAAAATAGGTGCCGATAGGCATTTCAGATATAGGTGCCGATAGGCATTTCAGATATAGTTGCCGATTGGCATTTTAAAAATAGGTGCCAATAGGCATTTCAGATATAGAAGCCGATAGGTATTTTAAATATAGGTGTCGATTGGCATTTCAGATATGGTTGCCGATAGGCATTTCAAATATAGGTGCCGATAGGCATTTCAGATATAGAAGCCGATAGGCATTTCAAATATAGGTGCCGATAGGCATTCCAGATATGGTTGCCGATAGGCATTTCAAATATAGGTGCTGATAGGCATTTTAGATGTAGTTTCCGATAGGCATTTCAAAAATAAGTGCCGATAGGCATTTCAGATATAGGTGCCGATAGGCATTTTAGATATAGTTTCCGATTGGCATTTTAAAAATAGGTGCCGATAGGCATTTCAGATAAATTTGCCGATAGGCATTTCAAATATAGGTGCCGATAGGCATTCCAGATATGGTTGCCGATAGGGATTTCAAATATAGGTGCTGATAGGCATTTCAGATGTTGTTTCCGATAGGCATTTCAGATGTAGTTTCCGATAGGCATTACAAAAATAGGTGCCGATAGGCATTTCAGATATAGGTGCCGATAGGCATTACAGATATAGTTGCCGATTAGCATTTTAAAAATAGGTGCCGATAGGCATTTCAGATATAGAAGCCGATAGGCATTTCAAACATAGGTGCCGATAGGCATTCCAGATATAGTTGCCGATAGGCATTTTAAATATAGGTGCTGATAGGCATTTCAGATGTACTTTCCGATAGGCATTTCAAAAATAGGTTCCGATAGGCATTTCAGATATAGGCGCCGATAGGCATTTCAGATATAGTCGTCGATTGGCATTTTAAAAATAGGTGCCGATAGGCATTTCAGATATAGAAGCCGATAGGTATTTCAAATATAGGTGTCGATAGGCATTTCAGATATGGTTGCCGATAGGCATTTCAAATATAGGTGCTGATAGGCATTTCAGATGTAGTTTCCGATAGGCATTTCAAAAATAGGTGCCGATAGGCATTTCAGATATAGGTGCCGATAGGCATTACAGATATAGTTGCCGATTAGCATTTTAAAAATAGGTGCCGATAGGCATTTTAGATATAGAAGCCGATAGGCATTTCAAATATAGGTGCCGATAGGCATTCCAGATATGGTTGCCGATAGGCATTTCAAAAATAAGTGCCGATAGGCATTTCAGATATAGGTGCCGATTGGCATTTTAAAAATAGGTGCCGATAGGCATTTTAAAAATAGGTGCCGATAGGCATTTCAGATATAGAAGCCGATAGGCATTTCAAACATAGGTGCCGATAGGCATTCCAGATATAGTTGCCGATAGGCATTTTAAATATAGGTGCTGATAGGCATTTCAGATGTACTTTCCGATAGGCATTTCAAAAATAGGTTCCGATAGGCATTTCAGATATAGGCGCCGATAGGCATTTCAGATATAGTCGCCGATTGGCATTTTAAAAATAGGTGCCGATAGGCATCTCAGATATGGTTGCCGATAGGCATTTCAAAAATAGGTGCCGATAGGCATTTCATATATAGGTGCCGATAGGCATTACAGATATAGTTGCCGATTAGCATTTTAAAAATAGGTGCCGATAGGCATTTCAGATATAGAAGCCGATAGGCATTTCAAATATAGGTGCCGATAGGCATTCCAGATATGGTTGCCGATAGGCATTTCAAATATAGGTGCTGATAGGCATTTTAGATGTAGTTTCCGATAGGCATTTCAAAAATAAGTGCCGATAGGCATTTCAGATATAGGTGCCGATTGGCATTTTAAAAATAGGTGCCGATAGGCATTTTAAAAATAGGTGCCGATAGGCATTTCAGATATAGAAGCCTATAGGTATTTCAAATATAGGTGTCGATAGGCATTTCAGATATGGTTGCCGATAGGCATTTCAAATATAAGTGCTGATAGGCATTTCAGATGTAGTTTCCGATAGGCATTTCAAAAATAGGTGCCGATAGGCATTTCAGATATAGGTGCCGATAGGCATTACAGATATAGTTGCCGATTAGCATTTTAAAAATAGGTGCCGATAGGCATTTCAGATATAGAAGCCGATAGGCATTTCAAATATAGGTGCCGATAGGCATTCCAGATATGGTTGCCGATAGGCATTTCAAATATCGGTGCTGATAGGCATTCCAGATGTAGTTTCCGATAGGCATTTCAAATATAAGTGCTGATAGGCATTTCAGATGTAGTTTCCGATAGGCATTTCAGATATAGTTACCGATTGGCATTTTATAAATAGGTGCCGATAGGCATTTTAAAAATAGGTGCCGATAGGCATTTCAGATATAGAAGCCTATAGGTATTTCAAATATAGGTGTCGATAGGCATTTCAGATATGGTTGCCGATAGGCATTTCAAATATAAGTGCTGATAGGCATTTCAGATGTAGTTTCCGATAGGCATTTCAAAAATAGGTTCCGATAGGCATTTCAGATATAGGTGCCGATAGGCATTTCAGATATAGTTGCCGATTGGCATTTTAAAAATAGGTACCGATAGGCATTTCAGATATAGAAGCCGATAGGCATTCCAAATATAGGTGCCGATAGGCATTCCAGATATGGTTGCCGATAGGCATTTCAAATATAGGTGCCGATAGGCATTTCAGATATAAAAGCCGATAAGCATTTCAAAAATAGGTGCCGATAAGCATTTCAGATAGAGGTGCCGATAGGCATTTCAGATATAGTTGCCAATTGGCATTTTAAAAATAGGTGCCGATAGGCATTTCAGATATAGAAGCCGATAGGCATTTCAAATATAGGTGCCGATAGGCATTCCAGATATGGTTGCCGATAGGCATTTCAAATATAAGTGCGGATAGGCATTTTAGATGTAGTTTCCGATAGGCATTTCAAAAATTGATGCCGATAGGCATTTCAGATATAGGTGCCGATAGGCTTTTCAGATATGGTTGCCGATAGGCATTTCAAATATAGGTGCTGATAGGCATTTCAGATATAGTTTCCGATAGGCATTTCAAAAATAGGTGCCGATAGGCATTTCAGATATAGGTGCTGATAGGCATTTCAGATATAGTTGCCAATTGGCATTTTAAAAATAGGTGCCGATAGGCAATTCAGATATAGAAGCCGATAGGCATTTTAAATATAGGTGCCGATAGGCATTCCAGATATGGTTGCCGATAGGCATTTCAAATATAGGTGCTGATAGGCATTTTAGATGTAGTTTCCGATAGGCATTTTAAAAATTGATGCCGATAGGCATTTCAGATATAGGTGCCGATAGGCATTTCAGATATAGTTGCCGATTGGCATTTTACAAACAGGTGCCGATAGGCATTTCAGATATAGAAGCCGATAGGTATTTCAAATATAGGTGTCGATAGGCATTTCAGATATGGTTGCCGATAGGCATTTTAAATATAGGAGCAGATAGGTATTTCAGATGTAGTTTCCGAAAGGCATTTCAAAAATAGGTGCCGATAGGCATTTCAGATATAGTTGCCAATTGGCATTTTAAAAATAGGTGCCGATAGGCAATTCAGATATTGAAGCCGATAGGCATTTCAAATATAGGTGCCGATAGGCATTCCAGATATGGTTGCCGATAGGCATTTCAAATATAGGTGCTGATAGGCATTCCAGATGTAGTTTCCGCTAGGCATTTCAGATATAGAAGCCGATAGGTATTTTAAATATAGGTGTCGATAGGCATTTCAGATATAGTTGCCCATTGGCATTTTTAAAATAGGTGTCGATAGGCATTTCAGATATAGAAGCCGATAGGCATTTCAAATATAGGTGCCGATAGGCATTCCAGATATGGTTGCCGATAGGCATTCCAAATATAGGTGCTGATAGGCATTTCAGATGTAGTTTCCGATAGGCATTTCAAAAATAGGTGCCGATGGGCATTTCAGATATAGGTGCCGATAGGCACTTTAGATATAGTTGCCGATTGGCATTTTAAAAATAGGTGCCGATAGGCATTTCAGATATAGAAGCCGAAAGGCATTTCAAATATAGGTACCGATAGGCATTCCAGATATGGTTGCCGATAGGCATTTCAAATATAGGTGCTGATAGGCATTTCAGATGTAGTTTTCGATAGGCATTTCAAAAATAGGTGCCGATAGGCATTTCAGATATAGGTGCCGATAGGCATTTCAGATATAGTTGCCAATTGGCATTTTAAAAATAGGTGCCGATAGGCATTTCAGATATAGAAGCCGATAGGCATTTCAAATATAGGTGTCGATAGGCATTTCAGATATAGTTGCCGATTGGCATTTTAAAAATAGGTGCCGATAGGCATTTCAGATATAGGTGCCGATAGGCATTTCAGATATAGTTGCCGATTGGCATTTTAAAAATAGGTGCCGATAGGCATTTCAGATATAGGTGCCGATAGGCATTTCAGATATAGTTGCCGATTGGCATTTTAAAAATAGGTGCCAATAGGCATTTCAGATATAGAAGCCGATAGGTATTTTAAATATAGGTGTCGATAGGCATTTCAGATATGGTTGCCGATAGGCATTTCAAATATAGGTGCCGATAGGCATTTCAGATATAGAAGCCGATAGGCATTTCAAATATAGGTGCCGATAGGCATTCCAGATATGGTTGCCGATAGGCATTTCAAATATAGGTGCTGATAGGCATTTTAGATGTAGTTTCCGATAGGCATTTCAAAAATAAGTGCCGATAGGCATTTCAGATATAGGTGCCGATAGGCATTTTAGATATAGTTTCCGATTGGCATTTTAAAAATAGGTGCCGATAGGCATTTCAGATAAAGAAGCCGATAGGCATTTCAAATATAGGTGCCGATAGGGATTTCAAATATAGGTGCTGATAGGCATTTCAGATGTTGTTTCCGATAGGCATTTCAGATGTAGTTTCCGATAGGCATTACAAAAATAGGTGCCGATAGGCATTTCAGATATAGGTGCCGATAGGCATTACAGATATAGTTGCCGATTAGCATTTTAAAAATAGGTGCTGATAGGCATTTCAGATATAGAAGCCGATAGGCATTTCAAATATAGGTGCCGATAGGCATTCCAGATATAGTTGCCGATAGGCATTTTAAATATAGGTGCTGATAGGCATTTCAGATGTAGTTTCCGATAGGCATTTCAAAAATAGGTGCCGATAGGCATTTCAGATATAGGCGCCGATAGGCATTTCAGATATAGTCGCCGATTGGCATTTTAAAAATAGGTGCCGATAGGCATTTCAGATATAGAAGCCGATAGGTATTTCAAATATAGGTGTCGATAGGCATTTCAGATATGGTTGCCGATAGGCATTTCAAATATTGGTGCTGATAGGCATTTCAGATGTAGTTTCCGATAGGCATTTCAAAAATAGGTGCCGATAGGCATTTCAGATATAGGTGCCGATACGCATTACAGATATAGTTGCCGATTAGCATTTTAAAAATAGGTGCCGATAGGCATTTCAGATATAGAAGCCGATAGGCATTTCAAATATAGGTGCCGATAGGCATTCCAGATATGGTTGCCGATAGGCATTTCAAATATAGGTGCTGATAGGCATTTTAGATGTAGTTTCCGATAGGCATTTCAAAAATAAGTGCCGATAGGCATTTCAGATATAGGTGCCGATAGGCATTTTATGTATAGTTTCCGATTGGCATTTTAAAAATAGGTGCCGATAGGCATTTCAGATATAGGTGCCGATAGGCATTTCAGATATAGTTGACGATTGGCATTTTAAAAATAGGTGCCGATAGGCATTTCAGATATAAAGGCCGATAGGCATTTCAAATATAGGTGCCGATAGGCATTCCAGATATGGTTGCCGATAGGCATTTCAAATATAGGTGCTGATAGGCATTTCAGATGTAGTTTCCGATAGGCATTTCAAAAATTGGTGCCGATAGACATTTCAGATATAGTTGCCGATTGGCATTTTAAAAATAGGTGCCGATAGGCATTTCAGATATAGAAGCCGATAGGTATTTCAGATATAGTTGCCGATTGGCATTTTAAAAATAGATGCCGATAGGCATTTCAGATATAGAAGCCGATAGGCATTTCAAATATAGGTGCCGATAGGCTTTTCAGATATGGTTGCCGATAGGCATTTCAAATATAGGTGCTGATAGGCATTTCAGATGTAGTTTCCGATAGGCATTTCAAAAATAGGTGCCGATAGGCATTTCAGATATAGGAGCCGATAGGCATTTCAGATATAGTTGCCGATTGGCATTTTAAAAATAGGTGCCGATAGGCATTTCAGATATAGAAGCCGATAGGCATTTCAAATATAGGTGTCGATAGGCATTTCAGATATGGTTGCCGATAGGCATTTCAAATATTGGTGATGATAGGAATTTCAGATGTAGTTTCCGATAAGCATTTCAAAAATAGGTGCCGATAGGCATTTCAACTATAGGTGCCGATAGGCATAACAGATATAGTTGCCGATTTGCATTTTAAAAATAGGTGCCGATAGGCATTTCAGATATAGAAGCCGATAGGCATTTCTAATATAGGTGCCGATAGGCATTCAAGATATGGTTGCCGATAGGCATTTCAAATATAGGTGCTGATAGGCATTTCAGATGTAGTTTCCGATAGGCATTTCAAAAATAGGTCCCGATAGGCATTTCAGATATAGGTGCCGATAGGCATTTCAGATATAGTTGCCGATTGGCATTTTAAAAATAGGTGCCGATAGGCATTTCAGATATAGAAGCCGATAGGCATTTCAAATATAGGTGCCGGTAAGCATTCCAGATATGGTTGCCGATAGGCTCTTCAAATGTAGGTGCTGATAGGCATTTCAGATGTAGTTTCCAATAGGCATTTAAAAAATTGGTGCCAATAGGCATTTCAGATATAGGTGCCGATAGGCGTTTCAGATATAGTTGCCGATTGTAATTTTAAAAATAGGTGCCGATAGGCATTTCAGATATAGAAGCCGATAGGTATTTTAAATATAGGTGTCGATAGGCATTTTAGATACGGTTGCCGATAGGCATTTCAAATATAGGTGCTGATAGGCATTTCAGATGTAGTTTCCGATAGGCATTTCAAAAATAGGTGCCGATAGGCATTTCATATATAGGTGCTGATAGGCATTTCAGATATAGTTGCCAATTGGCATTTTAAAAATATGTGCCGATAGGCAATTCAGATATAGAAGCCGATAGGCATTTCAAATATAGGTGCCGATAGGCATTCCAGATATTGTTGCCGATAGGCATTTCAAATATAGGTGCTGATAGGCATTTTAGATGTAGTTTCCGATAGGCATTTCAGATATAGGTGCCGATAGGCATTTCAGATATAGTTGCCGATTGGCATTTTACAAACAGGTGCCGATAGGCATTTCAGATATAGAAGCCGATAGGTATTTCAAATATAGGTGTCGATAGGCATTTCAGATATGGTTGCCGATAGGCATTTCTAATATAGGAGCAGATAGGTATTTCAGATGTAGTTTCCGAAAGGCATTTCAAAAATAGGTGCCGATAGGCATTTCAGATATAGTTGCCAATTGGCATTTTAAAAATAGGTGCCGATAGGCAATTCAGATATTGAAGCCGATAGGCATTTCAAATATAGGTGCCGATAGGCATTCCAGATATGGTTGCCGATAGGCATTTCAAATATAGGTGCTGATAGGCATTCCAGATGTAGTTTCCGATAGGCATTTCAGATATAGAAGCCGATAGGTATTTTAAATATAGGTGTCGATAGGCATTTCAGATATAGTTGCCGATTGGCATTTTTAAAATAGGTGTCGATAGGCATTTCAGATATAGAAGCCGATAGGCATTTCAAATATAGGTGCCGATAGGCATTCCAGATATGGTTGCCGATAGGCATTTCAAATATAGGTGCTGATAGGCATTTCAGATGTAGTTTCCGATAGGCATTTCAAAAATAGGTGCCGATGGGCATTTCAGATATAGGTGCCGATAGGCACTTCAGATATAGTTGCCGATTGGCATTTTAAAAATAGGTGCCGATAGGCATTTCAGATATAGAAGCCGATAGGCATTTCAAATATAGGTGCCGATAGGCATTCCAGATATGGTTGCCGATAGGCATTTCAAATATAGGTGCTGATAGGCATTTCAGATGTAGTTTTCGATAGGCATTTCAAAAATAGGTGCCGATAGGCATTTCAGATATAGGTGCCGATAGGCATTTCAGATATAGTTGCCGATTGGCATTTTAAAAATAGGTGCCGATAGGCATTTCAGATATAGAAGCCGATAGGCATTTCAAATATAGGTGTCGATAGGCATTTCAGATATAGTTGCCGATTGGCATTTTAAAAATAGGTGCCGATAGGCATTTCAGATATAGGTGCCGATAGGCATTTCAGATATAGTTGCCGATTGGCATTTTAAAAATAGGTGCCGATAGGCATTTCAGATATAGGTGCCGATAGGCATTTCAGATATAGTTGCCGATTGGCATTTTAAAAATAGGTGCTAATAGGCATTTCAGATATATAGACGCCGATAGGTATTTTAAATATAGGTGTCGATAGGCATTTCAGATATGGTTGCCGATAGGCATTTCAAATATAGGTGCTGATAGGCATTTCAGATGTAGTTTCCGATAGGCATTTCAAAAATAGGTGCCGATAGGCATTTCAGATATAGAAGCCGATAGGCATTTCAATTATAGGTGCCGATAGGCATTCCAGATATGGTTGCCGATAGGCATTTCAAATATAGGTGCTGATAGGCATTTCAGATGTAGTTTCCGATAGGAATTTCAAAAATAGGTGCCGATAGGCATTTCAGATATAGGTGCTGATAGGCATTTCAGATATAGTTGCCAATTGGCATTTTAAAAATAGGTGCCGATAGGCAATTCAGATATAGAAGCCGATAGGCATTTCTAATATAGGTGCCGATAGGCATTCCAGATATTGTTGCCGATAGGCATTTCAAATATAGGTGCTGATAGGCATTTTAGATGTAGTTTCCGATAGGCATTTCAAAAATTGATGCCGATAGGCATTTCAGATATAGGTGCCGATAGGCATTTCAGATATAGTTGCCGATTGGCATTTTACAAACAGGTGCCGATAGGCATTTCAGATATAGAAGCCGATAGGTATTTCAAATATAGGTGTCGATAGGCATTTCAGATATGGTTGCCGATAGGCATTTTAAATATAGGAGCAGATAGGTATTTTAGATGTAGTTTCCGAAAGGCATTTCAAAAATAGGTGCCGATAGGCATTTCAGATATAGTTGCCAATTGGCAATTTAAAAATAGGTGCCGATAGGCAATTCAGATATTGAAGCCGATAGGCATTTCAAATATAGGTGCCGATAGGCATTCCAGATATGGTTGCCGATAGGCATTTCAAATATAGGTGCTGATAGGCATTCCAGATGTAGTTTCCGATAGGCATTTCAGATATAGAAGCCGATAGGTATTTTAAATATAGGTGTCGATAGGCACTTCAGATATAGTTGCCGATTGGCATTTTAAAAATAGGTGCCGATAGGCATTTCAGATATAGAAGCCGATAGGCATTTCAAATATAGGTGCCGATAGGCATTCCAGATATGGTTGCCGATAGGCATTTCAAATATAGGTGCTGATAGGCATTTCAGATGTAGTTTCCGATAGGCATTTCAAAAATAGGTGCCGATGGGCATTTCAGATATAGGTGCCGATAGGCACTTCAGATATAGTTGCCGATTGGCATTTTAAAAATAGGTGCCGATAGGCATTTTAGATATAGAAGCCGATAGGCATTTCAAATATAGGTGCCGATAGGCATTCCAGATATGGTTGCCGATAGGCATTTCAAATATAGGTGCTGATAGGCATTTCAGATGTAGTTTTCGATAGGCATTTCAAAAATAGGTGCCGATAGGCATTTCAGATATAGGTGCCGATAGTCATTTCAGATATAGTTGCCGATTGGCATTTTAAAAATAGGTGCCGATAGGCATTTCAGATATAGAAGCCGATAGGCATTTCAAATATAGGTGTCGATAGGCATTTCAGATATAGTTGCCGATTGGCATTTTAAAAATAGGTGCCGATAGGCATTTCAGATATAGGTGCCATTAGGCATTTCAGATATAGTTGCCGATTGGCATTTTAAAAATAGGTGCCGATAGGCATTTCAGATATAGGTGCCGATAGGCATTTCAGATATAGTTGCCGATTGGCATTTTAAAAATAGGTGCCAATAGGCATTTCAGATATAGAAGCCGATAGGTATTTTAAATATAGGTGTCGATAGGCATTTCAGATATGGTTGCCGATAGGCATTTCAAATATAGGTGCTGATAGGCATTTCAGATGTAGTTTCCGATAGGCATTTCAAAAATAGGTGCCGATAGGCATTTCAGATATAGGTGCCGGTAGGCATTTCAGATATAGTTGCCGATTGGCATTTTAAAAATAGGTGCCGATAGGCATTTCAGATATAGGTGCCGATAGGCATTTCAGATATAGTTGCCGATTGGCATTTTAAAAATAGGTGCCGATAGGCATTTCAGATATAGGTGACGATAGGCATTTCAGATATAGTTGCCGATTGGCATTTTAAAAATAGGTGCCAATAGGCATTTCAGATATAGAAGCCGATAGGTATTTTAAATATAGGTGTCGATAGGCATTTCAGATATGGTTGCCGATAGGCATTTCAAATATAGGTGCTGATAGGCATTTCAGATGTAGTTTCCGATAGGCATTTCAAAAATAGGTGCCGATAGGCATTTCATATATAGGTGCCGATAGGCATTTCAGATATAGTTGCCGATTGGCATTTTAAAAACAGGTGCCGATAGGCATTTCAGATATAGAAGCCGATAGGTATTTCAAATATAGGTGTCAATAGGCATTTCAGATATGGTTGCCGATAGGCATTTTAAATATAGGAGCAGATAGGTATTTCAGATGTAGTTTCCGAAAGGCATTTCAAAAATAGGTGCCGATAGGCATTTCAGATATAGTTGCCAATTGGCATTTTAAAAATAGGTGCCGATAGGCAATTCAGATATTGAAGCCGATAGGCATTTCAAATATAGGTGCCGATAGGCATTCCAGATATGGTTGCCGATAGGCATTTCAAATATAGGTGCTGATAGGCATTCCAGATGTAGTTTCCGATAGGCATTTCAGATATAGAAGCCGATAGGTATTTTAAATATAGGTGTCGATAGGCATTTCAGATATAGAAGCCGATAGGCATTTCAAATATAGGTGCCGATAGGCATTCCAGATATGGTTGCCGATAGGCATTTCAAATATAGGTGCTGATAGGCATTTCAGATGTAGTTTCCGATAGGCATTTCAAAAATAGGTGCCGATGGGCATTTCAGATATAGGTGCCGATAGGCACTTCAGATATAGTTGCCGATTGGCATTTTAAAAATAGGTGCCGATAGGCATTTTAGATATAGAAGCCAATAGGCATTTCAAATATAGGTGCCGATAGGCATTTCAAATATAGGTGCTGATAGGCATTTCAGATATAGTTGCCGATTGGCATTTTAAAAATAGGTGCCGATAGGCATTTCAGATATAGAAGCCGATAGGCATTTCAAATATAGGTGTCGATAGGCAATTTAGATATAGTTGCCGATTGGCATTTTAAAAATAGGTGCCGATAGGCATTTCAGATATAGGTGCCGATAAGCATTTCAGATATAGTTGCCGATTGGCATTTTAAAAATAGGTGCCGATAGGCATTTCAGATATAGGTGCCGATAGGCATTTCAGATATAGTTGCCGATTGGCATTTTAAAAATAGGTGCCAATAGGCATTTCAGATATAGAAGCCGATAGGTATTTTAAATATAGGTGTCGATAGGCATTTCAGATATGGTTGCCGATAGGCATTTCAAATATAGGTGCTGATAGGCATTTCAGATGAAGTTTCCGATAGGCATTTCAAAAATAGGTGCCGATAGGCATTTCAGATATAGGTGCCGATAGGCATTTCAGATATAGTTGCCGATTGGCATTTTAAAAATAGGTGCCGATAGGCATTTCAGATATAGGTGCCGATAGGCATTTCAGATATGGTTGCCGATAGGCATTTCAAATATAGGTGCTGATAGGCATTTCAGATGTAGTTTCCGATAGGCATTTCAAAAATAGGTGCTGATAGGCATTTCAGATGTAGTTTCCGATAGGCATTTCAAAAATAGGTGCCGATAGGCATTTCAGATATAGGTGCCGAAAGGCATTTCAGATATAGTTGACAATTGGCATTTTAAAAATAGGTGCCGATAGACATTTCAGATATAGAAGCCGATAGGCATTTCAAATATAGGTGCCGATAGGCATTCCAGATATAGAAGCCGATAGGCATTTCAAATATAGGTGCCGATAGGCATTCCAGATATGGTTGCCGATAGGCATTTCAAATATAGGTGCGGATAGGCATTTTAGATGTAGTTTCCGATAGGCATTTCAAAAATTGATGGCGATAGGCATTTCAGATATAGGTGCCGATAGGCATTTCAGATATAGTTGCCGATTGGCATTTTAAAAACAGGTGCCGATAGGCATTTCAGATATAGAAGCCGATAAGCATTTCAATTATAGGTGCCGATAGGCATTCCAGATATGGTTGCCGATAGGCATTTCAAATATAGGTGCTGATAGGCATTTCAGACGTAGTTTCCGATAGGCATTTCAAAAATAGGTGCCGATAGGCATTTCATATATAGGTGCCGATAGGCATTTCAGATATAGTTGCCGATTGGCATTTTAAAAACAGGTGCCGATAGGCATTTCAGATATAGAAGCCGATAGGTATTTCAAATATAGGTGTCGATAGGCATTTTAGATATGGTTGCCGATAGGCATTTCAAATATAGGAGCAGATAGGCCATTCAGATGTAGTTTCCGAAAGGCATTTCAAAAATAGGTGCCGATAGGCATTTCAGATATAAGTGCCGATAGGCATTTCAGATATAGTTGCCGATTGGCATTTTAAAAATAGGTGCCGATAGGCATTTCAGATATAGAAGCCGATAGGCATTTCAAATATAGGTGCCGATAGGCATTCCAGATATGGTTGCTGATAGGCATTTCAAATATAAGTGCTGATAGGCATTTCAGATGTAGTTTCCGATAGGCATTTCAAAAATAGGTACCGATAGGCATTTCAGATATAGGTGCCGATAGGCATTTCAGAAATAGTTGCCAATTGACATTTTAAAAATAGGTGTCGATAGGGATTTCAGATATGGAAGCCGATAGGCATTTCAAATATAGGTGCCGATAGGCATTCCAGATATAGAAGCCGATAGGCATTTCAAATATAGGTGCCGATAGGCATTCCAGATATGGTTGCCGATAGGCATTTCAAATATAGGTGCGGATAGGCATTTTAGATGTAGTTTCCGATAGGCATTTCAAAAATTGATGGCGATAGGCATTTCAGATATAGGTGCCGATAGGCATTTCAGATATAGTTGCCAATTGGCATTTTAAAAACAGGTGCCGATAGGCATTTCAGATATAGAAGCCGATAGGCATTTCAATTATAGGTGCCGATAGGCATTCCAGATATGGTTGCCGATAGGCATTTCAAATATAGGTGCTGATAGGCATTTCAGATGTAGTTTCCGATAGGCATTTCAAAAATAGGTGCCGATAGGCATTTCAGATATAGGTGCTGATAGGCATTTCAGATATAGTTGCCAATTGGCATTTTAAAAAGAGGTGCCGATAGGCAATTCAGATATAGAAGCCGATAGGCATTTCAAATATAGGTGCCGATAGGCATTCCAGATATGGTTGCCGATAGGCATTTCAAATATAGGTGCTGATAGGCATTTTAGATGTAGTTTCCGATAGGCATTTTAAAAATTAATGCCGATAGGCAATTCAGATATAGGTGCCGATAGGTATTTCAGATATAGTTGCCGATTGGCATTTTACAAACAGGTGCCGATAGGCATTTCAGATATAGAAGCCGATAGGTATTTCAAATATAGGTGTCGATAGGCATTTCAGATATGGTTGCCGATAGGCATTTTAAATATAGGAGCAGATAGGTATTTCAGATGTAGTTTCCGAAAGGCATTTCAAAAATAGGTGCCGATAGGCATTTCAGATATAGTTGCCAATTGGCATTTTAAAAATAGGTGCCGATAGGCAATTCAGATATTGAAGCCGATAGGCATTTCAAATATAGGTGCCGATAGGCATTCCAGATATGGTTGCCGATAGGCATTTCAAATATAGGTGCTGATAGGCATTCCAGATGTAGTTTCCGATAGGCATTTCAGATATAGAAGCCGATAGGTATTTTAAATATAGGTGTCGATAGGCATTTCAGATATAGTTGCCGATTGGCATTTTTAAAATAGGTGTCGATAGGCATTTCAGATATAGAAGCCGATAGGCATTTCAAATATAGGTGCCGATAGGCATTCCAGATATGGTTGCCCATAGGCATTTCAAATATAGGTGCTGATAGGCATTTCAGATGTAGTTTTCGATAGGCATTTCAAAAATAGGTGCCGATAGGCATTTCAGATATAGGTGCCGATAGGCATTTCAGATATAGTTGCCAATTGGCATTTTAAAAATAGGTGCCGATAGGCATTTCAGATATAGAAGCCGATAGGCATTTCAAATATAGGTGTCGATAGGCATTTCAGATATAGTTGCCGATTGGCATTTTAAAAATAGGTGCCGATAGGCATTTCAGATATAGGTGCCGATAGGCATTTCAGATATAGTTGCCGATTGGCATTTTAAAAATAGGTGCCAATAGGCATTTCAGATATAGAAGCCGATAGGTATTTTAAATATAGGTGTCGATAGGCATTTCAGATATGGTTGCCGATAGGCATTTCAAATATAGGTGCCGATAGGCATTTCAGATATAGAAGCCGATAGGCATTTCAAATATAGGTGCCGATAGGCATTCCAGATATGGTTGCCGATAGGCATTTCAAATATAGGTGCTGATAGGCATTTTAGATGTAGTTTCCGATAGGCATTTCAAAAATAAGTGCCGATAGGCATTTCAGATATAGGTGCCGATAGGCATTTTAGATATAGTTTCCGATTGGCATTTTAAAAATAGGTGCCGATAGGCATTTCAAATAAATTAGCCGATAGGCATTTCAAATATATGTGTCGATAGGCATTTCAGATATGGTTGCCGATAGGCATTTCAAATATAGGTGCTGATAGGCATTTCAGATGTAGTTTCCGATAGGCATTTCAAAAATTGATGGCGATAGGCATTTCAGATATAGGTGCCGATAAGCATTTCAGATATAGTTGCCGATTGGCATTTTAAAAACAGGTGCCGATAGGCATTTCAGATATAGAAGCCGATAGGCATTTCAATTATAGGTGCCGATAGGCATTCCAGATATGGTTGCCGATAGGCATTTCAAATATAGGTGCTGATAGGCATTTCAGATGTAGTTTCCGATAGGCATTTCAAAAATAGGTGCCGATAGGCATTTCAGATATAGGTGCTGATAGGCATTTCAGATATAGTTGCCAATTGGCATTTTAAAAAGAGGTGCCGATAGGCAATTCAGATATAGAAGCCGATAGGCATTTCAAATATAGGTGCCGATAGGCATTCCAGATATGGTTGCCGATAGGCATTTCAAATATAGGTGCTGATAGGCATTTTAGATGTAGTTTCCGATAGGCATTTTAAAAATTGATGCCGATAGGCATTTCAGATATAGGTGCCGATAGGTATTTCAGATATAGTTGCCGATTGGCATTTTACAAACAGGTGCCGATAGGCATTTCAGATATAGAAGCCGATAGGTATTTCAAATATAGGTGTCGATAGGCATTTCAGATATGGTTGCCGATAGGCATTTTAAATATAGGAGCAGATAGGTATTTCAGATGTAGTTTCCGAAAGGCATTTCAAAAATAGGTGCCGATAGGCATTTCAGATATATTTGCCAATTGGCATTTTAAAAATAGGTGCCGATAGGCAATTCAGATATTGAAGCCGATAGGCATTTCAAATATAGGTGCCGATAGGCATTCCAGATATGGTTGCCGATAGGCATTTCAAATATAGGTGCTGATAGGCATTCCAGATGTAGTTTCCGATAGGCATTTCAGATATAGAAGCCGATAGGTATTTTAAATATAGGTGTCGATAGCCATTTCAGATATAGTTGCCGATTGGCATTTTTAAAATAGGTGTCGATAGGCATTTCAGATATAGAAGCCGATAGGCATTTCAAATATAGGTGCCGATAGGCATTTCAGATATAGTTGCCGATTGGCATTTTAAAAATAGGTGCCGATAGGCATTTCAGATATAGGTGCCGATAGGCATTTCAGATATAGTTGCCGATTGGCATTTTAAAAATAGGTGCCGATAGGCATTTCAGATATAGGTGCCGATAGGCATTTCAGATATAGTTGCCGATTGGCATTTTAAAAATAGGTGCCAATAGGCATTTCAGATATAGAAGCCGATAGGCATTTCAAATATAGGTGTCGATAGGCATTTCAGATATAGGTGCCGATAGGCATTTCAGATATAGTTGCCAATTGTCATTTTAAAAATAGGTGCCGATAGGCATTTCAGATATAGAAGCCGATAGGCATTTCAAATATAGGTGTCGATAGGCATTTCAGATATAGTTGCCGATTGGCATTTTAAAAATAGGTGCCGATAGGCATTTCAGATATAGGTGCCGATAGGCATTTCAGATATAGTTGCCGATTGGCATTTTAAAAATAGGTGCCGATAGGCATTTCAGATATAGGTGCCGATAGGCATTTCAGATATAGTTGCCGATTGGCATTTTAAAAATAGGTGCCGATAGGCATTTCAGATATAGGTGCCGATAGGCATTTCAGATATAGTTGCCGATTGGCATTTTAAAAATAGGTGCCAATAGGCATTTCAGATATAGAAGCCGATAGGTATTTTAAATATAGGTGTCGATAGGCATTTCAGATATGGTTGCCGATAGGCATTTCAAATATAGGTGCCGATAGGCATTTCAGATATAGAAGCCGATAGGCATTTCAAATATAGGTGCCGATAGGCATTCCAGATATGGTTGCCGATAGGCATTTCAAATATAGGTGCTGATAGGCATTTTAGATGTAGTTTCCGATAGGCATTTCAAAAATAAGTGCCGATAGGCATTTCAGATATAGGTGCCGATAGGCATTTTAGATATAGTTTCCGATTGGCATTTTAAAAATAGGTGCCGATAGGCATTTCAGATAAAAAAGCCGATAGGCATTTCAAATATAGGTGCCGATAGGCATTCCAGATATGGTTGCCGATAGGGATTTCAAATATAGGTGCTGATAGGCATTTCAGATGTTGTTTCCGATAGGCATTTCAGATGTAGTTTCCGATAGGCATTACAAAAATAGGTGCCGATAGGCATTTCAGATATAGGTGCCGATAGGCATTACAGATATAGTTGCCGATTAGCATTTTAAAAATAGGTGCCGATAGGCATTTCAGATATAGAAGCCGATAGGCATTTCAAATATAGGTGCCGATAGGCATTCCAGATATAGTTGCCGATAGGCATTTTAAACATAGGTGCTGATAGGCATTTCTGATGTAGTTTCCGATAGGCATTTCAAAAATAGGTGCCGATAGGCATTTCAGATATAGGCGCCGATAGGCATTTCAGATATAGTTGCCGATTGGGATTTTAAAAATAGGTGCCGATAGGCATTTCAGATATAGAAGCCGATAGGCATTTCAAATATAGGTGCCGATAGGCATTTCAGATATAGGTGCCGATAGGCATTACAGATATAGTTGCCGAATAGCATTTTAAAAATAGGTGCCGATAGGCATTTCAGATATAGAAGCCGATAGGCATTTCAAATATAGGTGCCGATAGGCATTCCAGATATGGTTGCTGATAGGCATTTCAAATATAGGTGCTGATAGGCATTTTAGATGTAGTTTCCGATAGGCATTTCAAAAATAAGTGCCGATAGGCATTTCAGACATAGGTGCCGATAGGCATTTTAGATATAGTTTCCGATTGGCATTTTAAAAATAGGTGCCGATAGGCATTTCAGATATAGGTGCCGATAGGCATTTTAGATATAGTTTCCGATTGGCATTTTAAAAATAGGTGCCGATAGGCATTTCAGATATAGGTGCCGATAGGCATTTCAGATATAGTTGACGATTGGCATTTTAAAAATAGGTGCCGATAGGCATTTCAGATATAAAGGCCGATAGGCATTTCAAATATAGGTGCCGATAGGCATTCCAGATATGGTTGCTGATAGGCATTTCAAATATAGGTGCTGATAGGCATTTTAGATGTAGTTTCCGATAGGCATTTCAAAAATAAGTGCCGATAGGCATTTCAGATATAGGTGCCGATAGGCATTTTAGATATAATTTCCGATTGGCATTTTAAAAATAGGTGCCGATAGGAATTTCAGATATAGGTGCCGATAGGCATTTCAGATATAGTTGACGATTGGCATTTTAAAAATAGGTGCCGATAGGCATTTCAGATATAAAGGCCGATAGGCATTTCAAATATAGGTGCCGATAGGCATTCCAGATATGGTTGCCGATAGGCATTTCAAATATAGGTGCTGATAGGCATTTCAGATGTAGTTTCCGATAGGCATTTCAAAAATTGGTGCCGATAGGCATTTTAGATATAGTTGCCGATTGGCATTTTAAAAATAGGTGCCGATAGGCATTTCAGATATAGAAGCCGATAGGTATTTCAGATATAGTTGCCGATTGGCATTTTAAAAATAGGTGCCGATAGGCATTTTAGATATAGAAGCCTATAGGCATTTCAAATATAGGTGCCGATAGGCATTTCAGATATAGGTGCCGATAGGCATTTCAGATATAGTTGCCGATTGGCATTTTAAAAATAGGTGCCAATAGGCATTTCAGATATAGAAGCCGATAGGTATTTTAAATATAGGTGTCGATAGGCATTTCAGATATGGTTGCCGATAGGCATTTCAAATATAGGTGCCGATAGGCATTTCAGATATAGAAGCCGATAGGCATTTCAAATATAGGTGCCGATAGGCATTCCAGATATGGTTGCCGATAGGCATTTCAAATATAGGTGCTGATAGGCATTTTAGATGTAGTTTCCGATAGGCATTTCAAAAATAAGTGCCGATAGGCATTTCAGATATAGGTGCCGATAGGCATTTTAGATATAGTTTCCGATTGGCATTTAAAAATAGGTGCCGATAGGCATTTCAGATAAAAAAGCCGATAGGCATTTCAAATATAGGTGCCGATAGGCATTCCAGATATGGTTGCCGATAGGGATTTCAAATATAGGTGCTGATAGGCATTTCAGATGTTGTTTCCGATAGGCATTTCAGATGTAGTTTCCGATAGGCATTACAAAAATAGGTGCCGATAGGCATTTCAGATATAGGTGCCGATAGGCATTACAGATATAGTTGCCGATTAGCATTTTAAAAATAGGTGCCGATAGGCATTTCAGATATAGAAGCCGATAGGCATTTCAAATATAGGTGCCGATAGGCATTCCAGATATAGTTGCCGATAGGCATTTTAAACATAGGTGCTGATAGGCATTTCTGATGTAGTTTCCGATAGGCATTTCAAAAATAGGTGCCGATAGGCATTTCAGATATAGGCGCCGATAGGCATTTCAGATATAGTCGCCGATTGGGATTTTAAAAATAGGTGCCGATAGGCATTTCAGATATAGAAGCCGATAGGCATTTCAAATATAGGTGCCGATAGGCATTTCAGATATAGGTGCCGATAGGCATTACAGATATAGTTGCCGAATAGCATTTTAAAAATAGGTGCCGATAGGCATTTCAGATATAGAAGCCGATAGGCATTTCAAATATAGGTGCCGATAGGCATTCCAGATATGGTTGCTGATAGGCATTTCAAATATAGGTGCTGATAGGCATTTTAGATGTAGTTTCCGATAGGCATTTCAAAAATAAGTGCCGATAGGCATTTCAGACATAGGTGCCGATAGGCATTTTAGATATAGTTTCCGATTGGCATTTTAAAAATAGGTGCCGATAGGCATTTCAGATATAGGTGCCGATAGGCATTTTAGATATAGTTTCCGATTGGCATTTTAAAAATAGGTGCCGATAGGCATTTCAGATATAGGTGCCGATAGGCATTTCAGATATAGTTGACGATTGGCATTTTAAAAATAGGTGCCGATAGGCATTTCAGATATAAAGGCCGATAGGCATTTCAAATATAGGTGCCGATAGGCATTCCAGATATGGTTGCTGATAGGCATTTCAAATATAGGTGCTGATAGGCATTTTAGATGTAGTTTCCGATAGGCATTTCAAAAATAAGTGCCGATAGGCATTTCAGATATAGGTGCCGATAGGCATTTTAGATATAATTTCCGATTGGCATTTTAAAAATAGGTGCCGATAGGAATTTCAGATATAGGTGCCGATAGGCATTTCAGATATAGTTGACGATTGGCATTTTAAAAATAGGTGCCGATAGGCATTTCAGATATAAAGGCCGATAGGCATTTCAAATATAGGTGCCGATAGGCATTCCAGATATGGTTGCCGATAGGCATTTCAAATATAGGTGCTGATAGGCATTTCAGATGTAGTTTCCGATAGGCATTTCAAAAATTGGTGCCGATAGGCATTTTAGATATAGTTGCCGATTGGCATTTTAAAAATAGGTGCCGATAGGCATTTCAGATATAGAAGCCGATAGGTATTTCAGATATAGTTGCCGATTGGCATTTTAAAAATAGGTGCCGATAGGCATTTTAGATATAGAAGCCTATAGGCATTTCAAATATAGGTGCCGATAGGCTTTTCAGATATGGTTGCCGATAGGCATTTCAAATATAGGTGCTGATAGGCATTTCAGATGTAGTTTCCGATAGGCATTTCAAAAATAGGTGCCGATAGGCATTTCAGATATAGGAGCCGATAGGCATTTCAGATATAGTTGCCGATTGGCATTTTAAAAATAGGTGCCGATAGGCATTTCAGATATAGAAGCCGATAGGCATTTCTAATATAGGTGCCGATAGGCATTCCAGATATGGTTGCCGATAGGCATTTCAAATATAGGTGCTGAAAGGCATTTCAGATGTAGTTTCCGATAGGCATTTCAAAAATAGGTGCCGATAGGCATTTCAGATATAGGAGCCGATAGGCATTTTAAATATAGGTGCCGATAGGCTTTCCAGATATGGTTGCCGATAGGCATTTCAAATATAGGTGCTGATAGGCATTTCAGATGTAGTTTCCGATAGGCATTTCAAAAATAGGTGCCGATAGGCATTTCAGATATAGGTGCCGATAGGCATTTCAGATATAGTTGCCGATTGGCATTTTAAAAATAGGTGCCGATAGGCATTTCAGATATAGAAGCCGATAGGCATTTCAAATATAGGTGCCGGTAAGCATTCCAGATATGGTTGCCGATAGGCACTTCAAATGTAGGTGCTGATAGGCATTTCAGTTGTAGTTTCCGATAGGCATTTCAAAAATTGGTGCCAATAGGCATTTCAGATATAGGTGCCGATAGGCATTTCAGATATAGTTGCCGATTGGCATTTTAAAAATAGGTGCCGATAGGCATTTCAGATATAGAAGCCGATAGGTATTTTAAATATAGGTGTCGATAGGCATTTTAGATACGGTTGCCGATAGGCATTTCAAATATAGGTGCTGATAGGCATTTTAGATGTATTTTCCGATAGGCATTTCAAAAATAGGTGCCGATAGGCATTTCAGATATAGGTGCCGATAGGCATTTCAGATATAGTTGCCGATTTGGCATTTTAAAAATAGGTGTCGATAGGCATTTTAGATATAGAAGCCGATAGGCATTTCAAATATAGGTGCCGATAGGCATTCCAGATATGGTTGCCGATAGGCATTTCAAATATCGGTGCTGATAGGCATTCCAGATGTAGTTTCCGATAGGCATTTCAAAAATTGGTGCCGATAGGCATTTCAGATATAGGTGCCGATAGGCATTTCAGATATAGTTACCGATTCGCATTTTAAAAATAGGTGCCGATAGGCATTTTAAAAATAGGTGCCGATAGGCATTTCAGATATAGAAGCCTATAGGTATTTCAAATATAGGTGTCGATAGGCATTTCTGATATGGTTGCCGATAGGCATTTCAAATATAAGTGCTGATAGGCATTTCAGATGTAGTTTCCGATAGGCATTTCAAAAATAGGTTCCGATAGGCATTTCAGATATAGGTGCCGATAGGCATTTCAGATATAGTTGCCGATTGGCATTTTAAAAATAGGTACCGATAGGCATTTCAGATATAGAAGCCGATAGGCATTTCAAATATAGGTGCCGATAGGCATTCCAGATATGGTTGCCGATAGGCATTTCAAATATAGGTGCCGATAGGCATTTCAGATATAGAAGCCGATAAGCATTTCAAAAATAGGTGCCGATAAGCATTTCAGATAGAGGTGCCGATAGGCATTTCAGATATAGTTGCCAATTGGCATTTTAAAAATAGGTGCCGATAGGCATTTCAGATATAGAAGCCGATAGGCATTTCAAATATAGGTGCCGATAGGCATTCCAGATATGGTTGCCGATAGGCATTTCAAATATAGGTGCGGATAGGCATTTTAGATGTAGTTTCCGATAGGCATTTCAAAAATTGATGCCGATAGGCATTTCAGATATAGGTGCCGATAGGCATTTCAGATATAGTTGCCGATTGGCATTTTAAAAACAGGTGCCGATAGGCATTTCAGATATAGAAGCCGATAGGCATTTCAATTATAGGTGCCGATAGGCATTCCAGATATGGTTGCCGATAGGCATTTCAAATATAGGTGCTGATAGGCATTTCAGATGTAGTTTCCGATAGGCATTTCAAAAATAGGTGCCGATAGGCATTTCATATATAGGTGCTGATAGGCATTTCAGATATATTTGCCAATTGGCATTTTAAAAATAGGTGCCGATAGGCAATTCAGATATAGAAGCCGATAGGCATTTCAAATATAGGTGCCGATAGGCATTCCAGATATTGTTGCCGATAGGCATTTCAAATATAGGTGCTGATAGGCATTTTAGATGTAGTTTCCGATAGGCATTTCAGATATAGGTGCCGATAGGCATTTCAGATATAGTTGCCTATTGGCATTTTACAAACAGGTGCCGATAGGCATTTCAGATATAGAAGCCGATAGGTGTTTCAAATATAGGTGTCGATAGGCATTTCAGATATGGTTGCCGATAGGCATTTTAAATATAGGAGCAGATAGGTATTTCAGATGTAGTTTCCGAAAGGCATTTCAAAAATAGGTGCCGATAGGCATTTCAGATATAGTTGCCAATTGGCATTTTAAAAATAGGTGCCGATAGGCAATTCAGATATTGAAGCCGATAGGCATTTCAAATATAGGTGCCGATAGGCATTCCAGATATGGTTGCCGATAGGCATTTCAAATATAGGTGCTGATAGGCATTTTAGATGTAGTTTCCGATAGGCATTTCAGATATAGAAGCCGATAGGTATTTTAAATATAGGTGTCGATAGGCATTTCAGATATGGTTGCCGATAGGCATTTCAAATATAGGTGCTGATAGGCATTTCAGATGTAGTTTCCGATAGGCATTTCAAAAATAGGTGCCGATAGGCATTTCAGATATAGTTGCCAATTGGCATTTTAAAAATAGGTGCCGATAGGCAATTCAGATATTGAAGCCGATAGGCATTTCAAATATAGGTGCCGATAGGCATTCCAGATATGGTTGCCGATAGGCATTTCAAATATAGGTGCTGATAGGCATTTTAGATGTAGTTTCCGATAGGCATTTCAGATATAGAAGCCGATAGGTATTTTAAATATAGGTGTCGATAGGCATTTCAGATATGGTTGCCGATAGGCATTTCAAATATAGGTGCTGATAGGCATTTCAGATGTAGTTTCCGATAGGCATTTCAAAAATAGGTGCCGATAGGCATTTCAGATATAGAAGCCGATAGGCATTTCAATTATAGGTGCCGATAGGCATTCCAGATATGGTTGCCGATAGGCATTTCAAATATAGGTGCTGATAGGCATTTCAGATGTAGTTTCCGATAGGAATTTCAAAAATAGGTGCCGATAGGCATTTCAGATATAGGTGTTGATAGGCATTTCAGATATAGTTGCCAATTGGCATTTTAAAAATAGGTGCCGATAGGCAATTCAGATATAGAAGCCGATAGGCATTTCAAATATAGGTGCCGATAGGCATTCCAGATATTGTTGCCGATAGGCATTTCAAATATAGGTGCTGATAGGCATTTTAGATGTAGTTTCCGATAGGCATTTCAAAAATTGATGCCGATAGGCATTTCAGATATAGGTGCCGATAGGCATTTCAGATATAGTTGCCGATTGGCATTTTACAAACAGGTGCCGATAGGTATTTCAGATATAGAAGCCGATAGGTATTTCAAATATAGGTGTCGATAGGCATTTCAGATATGGTTTCCGATAGGCATTTTAAATATAGGAGCAGATAGGTATTTCAGATGTAGTTTCCGAAAGGCATTTCAAAAATAGGTGCCGATAGGCATTTCAGATATAGTTGCCAATTGGCATTTTAAAAATAGGTGCCGATAGGCAATTCAGATATTGAAGCCGATAGGCATTTCAAATATAGGTGCCGATAGGCATTCCAGATATGGTTGCCGATAGGCATTTCAAATATAGGTGCTGATAGGCATTCCAAATGTAGTTTCCGATAGGCATTTCAGATATAGAAGCCGATAGGTATTTTAAATATAGGTGTCGATAGGCATTTCAGATATAGTTGCCAATTGGCATTTTTAAAATAGGTGTCGATAGGCATTTCAGATATAGAAGCCGATAGGCATTTCAAATATAGGTGCCGATAGGCATTCCAGATATGGTTGCCGATAGGCATTTCAAATATAGGTGCTGATAGGCATTTTAGATGTAGTTTCCGATAGGCATTTTAAAAATTGATGCCGATAGGCATTTCAGATATAGGTGCCGATAGGTATTTCAGATATAGTTGCCGATTGGCATTTTACAAACAGGTGCCGATAGGCATTTCAGATATAGAAGCCGATAGGTATTTCAAATATAGGTGTCGATAGGCATTTCAGATATGGTTGCCGATAGGCATTTTAAATATAGGAGCAGATAGGTATTTCAGATGTAGTTTCCGAAAGGCATTTCAAAAATAGGTGCCGATAGGCATTTCAGATATATTTGCCAATTGGCATTTTAAAAATAGGTGCCGATAGGCAATTCAGATATTGAAGCCGATAGGCATTTCAAATATAGGTGCCGATAGGCATTCCAGATATGGTTGCCGATAGGCATTTCAAATATAGGTGCTGATAGGCATTTCAGATGTAGTTTTCGATAGGCATTTCAAAAATAGGTGCCGATAGGCATTTCAGATATAGGTGCCGATAGTCATTTCAGATATAGTTGCCGATTGGCATTTTAAAAATAGGTGCCGATAGGCATTTCAGATATAGAAGCCGATAGGCATTTCAAATATGGGTGTCTATAGGCATTTCAGATATAGTTGCCGATTGGCATTTTAAAAATAGGTGCCGATAGACATTTCAGATATAGGTGCCGATAGGCATTTCAGATATAGTTGCCGATTGGCATTTTAAAAATAGGTGCCGATAGGCATTTCAGTTATAGGTGCCGATAGGCATTTCAGATATAGTTGCCGATTGGCATTTTAAAAATAGGTGCCAATAGGCATTTCAGATATAGAAGCCGATAGGTATTTTAAATATAGGTGTCGATAGGCATTTCAGATATGGTTGCCGATAGGCATTTCAAATATAGGTGCTGATAGGCATTTCAGATGTAGTTTCCGATAGGCATTTCAAAAATAGGTGCCGATAGGCATTTCAGATATAGAAGCCGATAGGCATTTCAATTATAGGTGCCGATAGGCATTCCAGATATGGTTGCCGATAGGCATTTCAAATATAGGTGCTGATAGGCATTTCAGATGTAGTTTCCGATAGGAATTTCAAAAACAGGTGCCGATAGGCATTTCAGATATAGGTGCTGATAGGCATTTCAGATATAGTTGCCAATTGGCATTTTAAAAATAGGTGCCGATAGGCAATTCAGATATAGAAGCCGATAGGCATTTCAAATATAGGTGCCGATAGGCATTCCAGATATTGTTGCCGATAGGCATTTCAAATATAGGTGCTGATAGGCATTTTAGATGTAGTTTCCGATAGGCATTTCAAAAATTGATGCCGATAGGCATTTCAGATATAGGTGCCGATAGGCATTTCAGATATAGTTGCCGATTGGCATTTTACAAACAGGTGCCGATAGGCATTTCAGATATAGAAGCCGATAGGTATTTCAAATATAGGTGTCGATAGGCATTTCAGATATGGTTGCCGATAGGCATTTTAAATATAGGAGCAGATAGGTATTTCAGATGTAGTTTCCGAAAGGCATTTCAAAAATAGGTGCCGATAGGCATTTCAGATATAGTTGCCAATTGGCATTTTAAAAATAGGTGCCGATAGGCAATTCAGATATTGAAGCCGATAGGCATTTCAAATATAGGTGCCGATAGGCATTCCAGATATGGTTGCCGATAGGCATTTCAAATATAGGTGCTGATAGGCATTCCAGATGTAGTTTCCGATAGGCATTTCAGATATAGAAGCCGATAGGTATTTTAAATATAGGTGTCGATAGGCATTTCAGATATAGTTGCCGATTGGCATTTTTAAAATAGGTGTCGATAGGCATTTCAGATATAGATGCCGATAGGCATTTCAAATATAGGTGCCGATAGGCATTCCAGATATGGTTGCCGATAGGCATTTCAAATATAGGTGCTGATAGGCATTTCAGATGTAGTTTCCGATAGGCATTTCAAAAATAGGTGCCGATGGGCATTTCAGATATAGGTGCCGATAGGCACTTCAGATATAGTTGCCGATTGGCATTTTAAAAATAGGTGCCGATAGGCATTTTAGATATAGAAGCCGATAGGCATTTCAAATATAGGTGCCGATAGGCATTCCAGATATGGTTGCCGATAGGCATTTCAAATATAGGTGCTGATGGGCATTTCAGATGTAGTTTTCGATAGGCATTTCAAAAATAGGTGCCGATAGGCATTTCAGATATAGGTGCCGATAGTCATTTCAGATATAGTTGCCGATTGGCATTTTAAAAATAGGTGCCGATAGGCATTTCAGATATAGAAGCCGATAGGCATTTCAAATATAGGTGTCTATAGGCATTTCAGATATAGTTGCCGATTGGCATTTTAAAAATAGGTGCCGATAGGCATTTCAGATATAGGTGCCGATAGGCATTTCAGATATAGTTGCCGATTGGCATTTTAAAAATAGGTGCCGATAGGCATTTCAGTTATAGGTGCCGATAGGCATTTCAGATATAGTTGCCGATTGGCATTTTAAAAATAGGTGCCAATAGGCATTTCAGATATAGAAGCCGATAGGTATTTTAAATATAGGTGTCGATAGGCATTTCAGATATGGTTGCCGATAGGCATTTCAAATATAGGTGCTGATAGGCATTTCAGATGTAGTTTCCGATAGGCATTTCAAAAATAGGTGCCGATAGGCATTTCAGATATAGAAGCCGATAGGCATTTCAATTATAGGTGCCGATAGGCATTCCAGATATGGTTGCCGATAGGCATTTCAAATATAGGTGCTGATAGGCATTTCAGATGTAGTTTCCGATAGGAATTTCAAAAACAGGTGCCGATAGGCATTTCAGATATAGGTGCTGATAGGCATTTCAGATATAGTTTCCGATAGGCATTTCAAAAATAGGTGCCGATAGGCATTTCAGATATAGAAGCCGATAGGCATTTCAATTATAGGTGCCGATAGGCATTCCAGATATGGTTGCCGATAGGCATTTCAAATATAGGTGCTGATAGGCATTCCAGATGTAGTTTCCGATAGGCATTTCAGATATAGAAGCCGATAGGTATTTTAAATATAGGTGTCGATAGGCATTTCAGATATAGTTGCCGATTGGCATTTTTAAAATAGGTGTCGATAGGCATTTCAGATATAGAAGCCGATAGGCATTTCAAATATAGGTGCCGATAGGCATTCCAGATATGGTTGCCGATAGGCATTTCAAATATAGGTGCTGATAGGCATTTCAGATGTAGTTTTCGATAGGCATTTCAAAAATAGGTGCCGATAGGCATTTCAGATATAGGTGCCGATAGGCATTTCAGATATAGTTGCCAATTGGCATTTTAAAAATAGGTGCCGATAGGCATTTCAGATATAGAAGCCGATAGGCATTTCAAATATAGGTGTCGATAGGCATTTCAGATATAGTTGCCGATTGGCATTTTAAAAATAGGTGCCGATAGGCATTTCAGATATAGGTGCCGATAGGCATTTCAGATATAGTTGCCGATTGGCATTTTAAAAATAGGTGCCAATAGGCATTTCAGATATAGAAGCCGATAGGTATTTTAAATATAGGTGTCGATAGGCATTTCAGATATGGTTGCCGATAGGCATTTCAAATATAGGTGCCGATAGGCATTTCAGATATAGAAGCCGATAGGCATTTCAAATATAGGTGCCGATAGGCATTCCAGATATGGTTGCCGATAGGCATTTCAAATATAGGTGCTGATAGGCATTTTAGATGTAGTTTCCGATAGGCATTTCAAAAATAAGTGCCGATAGGCATTTCAGATATAGGTGCCGATAGGCATTTTAGATATAGTTTCCGATTGGCATTTTAAAAATAGGTGCCGATAGGCATTTCAAATAAATTAGCCGATAGGCATTTCAAATATATGTGTCGATAGGCATTTCAGATATGGTTGCCGATAGGCATTTCAAATATAGGTGCTGATAGGCATTTCAGATGTAGTTTCCGATAGGCATATCAAAAATAGGTGCCGATAGGCATTTCAGATATAGGTGCCGAAAGGCATTTCAGATATAGTTGACAATTGGCATTTTAAAAATAGGTGCCGATAGACATTTCAGATATAGAAGCCGATAGGCATTTCAAATATAGGTGCCGATAGGCATTCCAGATATAGAAGCCGATAGGCATTTCAAATATAGGTGCCGATAGGCATTCCAGATATGGTTGCCGATAGGCATTTCAAATATAGGTGCGGATAGGCATTTTAGATGTAGTTTCCGATAGGCATTTCAAAAATTGATGGCGATAGGCATTTCAGATATAGGTGCCGATAAGCATTTCAGATATAGTTGCCGATTGGCATTTTAAAAACAGGTGCCGATAGGCATTTCAGATATAGAAGCCGATAGGCATTTCAATTATAGGTGCCGATAGGCATTCCAGATATGGTTGCCGATAGGCATTTCAAATATAGGTGCTGATAGGCATTTCAGATGTAGTTTCCGATAGGCATTTCAAAAATAGGTGCCGATAGGCATTTCAGATATAGGTGCTGATAGGCATTTCAGATATAGTTGCCAATTGGCATTTTAAAAAGAGGTGCCGATAGGCAATTCAGATATAGAAGCCGATAGGCATTTCAAATATAGGTGCCGATAGGCATTCCAGATATGGTTGCCGATAGGCATTTCAAATATAAGTGCTGATAGGCATTTTAGATGTAGTTTCCGATAGGCATTTTAAAAATTGATGCCGATAGGCATTTCAGATATAGGTGCCGATAGGTATTTCAGATATAGTTGCCGATTGGCATTTTACAAACAGGTGCCGATAGGCATTTCAGATATAGAAGCCGATAGGTATTTCAAATATAGGTGTCGATAGGCATTTCAGATATGGTTGCCGATAGGCATTTTAAATATAGGAGCAGATAGGTATTTCAGATGTAGTTTCCGAAAGGCATTTCAAAAATAGGTGCCGATAGGCATTTCAGATATATTTGCCAATTGGCATTTTAAAAATAGGTGCCGATAGGCAATTCAGATATTGAAGCCGATAGGCATTTCAAATATAGGTGCCGATAGGCATTCCAGATATGGTTGCCGATAGGCATTTCAAATATAGGTGCTGATAGGCATTCCAGATGTAGTTTCCGATAGGCATTTCAGATATAGAAGCCGATAGGTATTTTAAATATAGGTGTCGATAGGCATTTCAGATATAGTTGCCGATTGGCATTTTTAAAATAGGTGTCGATAGGCATTTCAGATATAGAAGCCGATAGGCATTTCAAATATATGTGCCGATAGGCATTTCAGATATAGTTGCCGATTGGCATTTTAAAAATAGGTGCCGATAGGCATTTCAGATATAGGTGCCGATAGGCATTTCAGATATAGTTGCCGATTGGCATTTTAAAAATAGGTGCCGATAGGCATTTCAGATATAGGTGCCGATAGGCATTTCAGATATAGTTGCCGATTGGCATTTTAAAAATAGGTGCCAATAGGCATTTCAGATATAGAAGCCGATAGGCATTTCAAATATAGGTGTCGATAGGCATTTCAGATATAGGTGCCGATAGGCATTTCAGATATAGTTGCCAATTGGCATTTTAAAAATAGGTGCCGATAGGCATTTCAGATATAGAAGCCGATAGGCATTTCAAATATAGGTGTGGATAGGCATTTCAGATATAGTTGCCGATTGGCATTTTAAAAATAGGTGCCGATAGGCATTTCAGATATAGGTGCCGATAGGCATTTCAGATATAGTTGCCGATTGGCATTTTAAAAATAGGTGCCGATAGGCATTTCAGATATAGTTGCCGATTGGCATTTTAAAAATAGGTGCCAATAGGCATTTCAGATATAGAAGCCGATAGGTATTTTAAATATAGGTGTCGATAGGCATTTCAGATATGGTTGCCGATAGGCATTTCAAATATAGGTGCCGATAGGCATTTCAGATATAGAAGCCGATAGGCATTTCAAATATAGGTGCCGATAGGCATTCCAGATATGGTTGCCGATAGGCATTTCAAATATAGGTGCTGATAGGCATTTTAGATGTAGTTTCCGATAGGCATTTCAAAAATAAGTGCCGATAGGCATTTCAGATATAGGTGCCGATAGGCATTTTAGATATAGTTTCCGATTGGCATTTTAAAAATAGGTGCCGATAGGCATTTCAGATAAAGAAGCCGATAGGCATTTCAAATATAGGTGCCGATAGGCATTCCAGATATGGTTGCCGATAGGGATTTCAAATATAGGTGCTGATAGGCATTTCAGATGTTGTTTCCGATAGGCATTTCAGATGTAGTTTCCGATAGGCATTACAAAAATAGGTGCCGATAGGCATTTCAGATATAGGTGCCGATAGGCGTTACAGATATAGTTGCCGATTAGCATTTTAAAAATAGGTGCCGATAGGCATTTCAGATATAGAAGCCGATAGGCATTTCAAATATAGGTGCCGATAGGCATTCCAGATATAGTTGCCGATAGGCATTTTAAACATAGGTGCTGATAGGCATTTCTGATGTAGTTTCCGATAGGCATTTCAAAAATAGGTGCCGATAGGCATTTCAGATATAGGCGCCGATAGGCATTTCAGATATAGTCGCCGATTGGGATTTTAAAAATAGGTGCCGATAGGCATTTCAGATATAGAAGCCGATAGGCATTTCAAATATAGGTGCCGATAGGCATTTCAGATATAGGTGCCGATAGGCATTACAGATATAGTTGCCGAATAGCATTTTAAAAATAGGTGCCGATAGGCATTTCAGATATAGAAGCCGATAGGCATTTCAAATATAGGTGCCGATAGGCATTCCAGATATGGTTGCTGATAGGCATTTCAAATATAGGTGCTGATAGGCATTTTAGATGTAGTTTCCGATAGGCATTTCAAAAATAAGTGCCGATAGGCATTTCAGATATAGGTGCCGATAGGCATTTTAGATATAGTTTCCGATTGGCATTTTAAAAATAGGTGCCGATAGGCATTTCAGATATAGGTGCCGATAGGCATTTTAGATATAGTTTCCGATTGGCATTTTAAAAATAGGTGCCGATAGGCATTTCAGATATAGGTGCCGATAGGCATTTCAGATATAGTTGACGATTGGCATTTTAAAAATAGGTGCCGATAGGCATTTCAGATATAAAGGCCGATAGGCATTTCAAATATAGGTGCCGATAGGCATTCCAGATATGGTTGCTGATAGGCATTTCAAATATAGGTGCTGATAGGCATTTTAGATGTAGTTTCCGATAGGCATTTCAAAAATAAGTGCCGATAGGCATTTCAGATATAGGTGCCGATAGGCATTTTAGATATAGTTTCCGATTGGCATTTTAAAAATAGGTGCCGATAGGAATTTCAGATATAGGTGCCGATAGGCATTTCAGATATAGTTGACGATTGGCATTTTAAAAATAGGTGCCGATAGGCATTTCAGATATAAAGGCCGATAGGCATTTCAAATATAGGTGCCGATAGGCATTCCAGATATGGTTGCCGATAGGCATTTCAAATATAGGTGCTGATAGGCATTTCAGATGTAGTTTCCGATAGGCATTTCAAAAATTGGTGCCGATAGGCATTTTAGATATAGTTGCCGAGTGGCATTTTAAAAATAGGTGCCGATAGGCATTTCAGATATAGAAGCCGATAGGTATTTCAGATATAGTTGCCGATTATCATTTTAAAAATAGGTGCCGATAGGCATTTTAGATATAGAAGCCTATAGGCATTTCAAATATAGGTGCCGATAGGCTTTTCAGATATGGTTGCCGATAGGCATTTCAAATATAGGTGCTGATAGGCATTTCAGATGTAGTTTCCGATAGGCATTTCAAAAATAGGTGCCGATAGGCATTTCAAATATAGGTGCTGAAAGGCATTTCAGATGTAGTTTCCGATAGGCATTTCAAAAATAGGTGCCGATAGGCATTTCAGATATAGGAGCCGATAGGCATTTTAAATATAGGTGCCGATAGGCTTTCCAGATATGGTTGCCGATAGGCATTTCAAATATAGGTGCTGATAGGCATTTCAGATGTAGTTTCCGATAGGCATTTCAAAAATAGGTGCCGATAGGCATTTCAGATATAGGTGCCGATAGGCATTTCAGATATAGTTGCCGATTGGCATTTTAAAAATAGGTGCCGATAGGCATTTCAGATATAGAAGCCGATAGGCATTTCAAATATAGGTGCCGGTAAGCATTCCAGATATGGTTGCCGATAGGCACTTCAAATGTAGGTGCTGATAGGCATTTCAGTTGTAGTTTCCGATAGGCATTTCAAAAATTGGTGCCAATAGGCATTTCAGATATAGGTGCCGATAGGCATTTCAGATATAGTTGCCGATTGGCATTTTAAAAATAGGTGCCAATAGGCATTTCAGATATAGAAGCCGATAGGTATTTTAAATATAGGTGTCGATAGGCATTTCAGATATGGTTGCCGATAGGCATTTCAAATATAGGTGCTGATAGGCATTTCAGATGTAGTTTCCGATAGGCATTTCAAAAATAGGTGCCGATAGGCATTTCAGATATAGAAGCCGATAGGCATTTCAATTATAGGTGCCGATAGGCATTCCAGATATGGCTGCCGATAGGCATTTCAAATATAGGTGCTGATAGGCATTTCAGATGTAGTTTCCGATAGGAATTTCAAAAACAGGTGCCGATAGGCATTTCAGATATAGGTGCTGATAGGCATTTCAGATATAGTTGCCAATTGGCATTTTAAAAATAGGTGCCGATAGGCAATTCAGATATAGAAGCCGATAGGCATTTCAAATATAGGTGCCGATAGGCATTCCAGATATTGTTGCCGATAGGCATTTCAAATATAGGTGCTGATAGGCATTTTAGATGTAGTTTCCGATAGGCATTTCAAAAATTGATGCCGATAGGCATTTCAGATATAGGTGCCGATAGGCATTTCAGATATAGTTGCCGATTGGCATTTTACAAACAGGTGCCGATAGGCATTTCAGATATAGAAGCCGATAGGTATTTCAAATATAGGTGTCGATAGGCATTTCAGATATGGTTGCCGATAGGCATTTTAAATATAGGAGCAGATAGGTATTTCAGATGTAGTTTCCGAAAGGCATTTCAAAAATAGGTGCCGATAGGCATTTCAGATATAGTTGCCAATTGGCATTTTAAAAATAGGTGCCGATAGGCAATTCAGATATTGAAGCCGATAGGCATTTCAAATATAGGTGCCGATAGGCATTCCAGATATGGTTGCCGATAGGCATTTCAAATATAGGTGCTGATAGGCATTCCAGATGTAGTTTCCGATAGGCATTTCAGATATAGAAGCCGATAGGTATTTTAAATATAGGTGTCGATAGGCATTTCAGATATAGTTGCCGATTGGCATTTTTAAAATAGGTGTCGATAGGCATTTCAGATATAGATGCCGATAGGCATTTCAAATATAGGTGCCGATAGGCATTCCAGATATGGTTGCCGATAGGCATTTCAAATATAGGTGCTGATAGGCATTTCAGATGTAGTTTCCGATAGGCATTTCAAAAATAGGTGCCGATGGGCATTTCAGATATAGGTGCCGATAGGCACTTCAGATATAGTTGCCGATTGGCATTTTAAAAATAGGTGCCGATAGGCATTTTAGATATAGAAGCCGATAGGCATTTCAAATATAGGTGCCGATAGGCATTCCAGATATGGTTGCCGATAGGCATTTCAAATATAGGTGCTGATGGGCATTTCAGATGTAGTTTTCGATAGGCATTTCAAAAATTGGTGCCGATAGGCATTTCAGATATAGGTGCCGATAGTCATTTCAGATATAGTTGCCGATTGGCATTTTAAAAATAGGTGCCGATAGGCATTTCAGATATAGAAGCCGATAGGCATTTCAAATATAGGTGTCTATAGGCATTTCAGATATAGTTGCCGATTGGCATTTTAAAAATAGGTGCCGATAGGCATTTCAGATATAGGTGCCGATAGGCATTTCAGACATAGTTGCCGATTGGCATTTTAAAAATAGGTGCCGATAGGCATTTCAGTTATAGGTGCCGATAGGCATTTCAGATATAGTTGCCGATTGGCATTTTAAAAATAGGTGCCAATAGGCATTTCAGATATAGAAGCCGATAGGTATTTTAAATATAAGTGTCGATAGGCATTTCAGATATGGTTGCCGATAGGCATTTCAAATATAGGTGCTGATAGGCATTTCAGATGTAGTTTCCGATAGGCATTTCAAAAATAGGTGCCGATAGGCATTTCAGATATAGAAGCCGATAGGCATTTCAATTATAGGTGCCGATAGGCATTCCAGATATGGTTGCCGATAGGCATTTCAAATATAGGTGCTGATAGGCATTTCAGATGTAGTTTCCGATAGGAATTTCAAAAACAGGTGCCGATAGGCATTTCAGATATAGGTGCTGATAGGCATTTCAGATATAGTTGCCAATTGGCATTTTAAAAATAGGTGCCGATAGGCAATTCAGATATAGAAGCCGATAGGCATTTCAAATATAGGTGCCGATAGGCATTCCAGATATTGTTGCCGATAGGCATTTCAAATATAGGTGCTGATAGGCATTTTAGATGTAGTTTCCGATAGGCATTTCAAAAATTGATGCCGATAGGCATTTCAGATATAGGTGCCGATAGGCATTTCAGATATAGTTGCCGATTGGCATTTTACAAACAGGTGCCGATAGGCATTTCAGATATAGAAGCCGATAGGTATTTCAAATATAGGTGTCGATAGGCATTTCAGATATGGTTGCCGATAGGCATTTTAAATATAGGAGCAGATAGGTATTTCAGATGTAGTTTCCGAAAGGCATTTCAAAAATAGGTGCCGATAGGCATTTCAGATATAGTTGCCAATTGGCATTTTAAAAATAGGTGCCGATAGGCAATTCAGATATTGAAGCCGATAGGCATTTCAAATATAGGTGCCGATAGGCATTCCAGATATGGTTGCCGATAGGCATTTCAAATATAGGTGCTGATAGGCATTCCAGATGTAGTTTCCGATAGGCATTTCAGATATAGAAGCCGATAGGTATTTTAAATATAGGTGTCGATAGGCATTTCAGATATAGTTGCCGATTGGCATTTTTAAAATAGGTGTCGATAGGCATTTCAGATATAGATGCCGATAGGCATTTCAAATATAGGTGCCGATAGGCATTCCAGATATGGTTGCCGATAGGCATTTCAAATATAGGTGCTGATAGGTATTTCAGATGTAGTTTCCGATAGGCATTTCAAAAATAGGTGCCGATGGGCATTTCAGATATAGGTGCCGATAGGCACTTCAGATATAGTTGCCGATTGGCATTTTAAAAATAGGTGCCGATAGGCATTTTAGATATAGAAGCCGATAGGCATTTCAAATATAGGTGCCGATAGGCATTCCAGATATGGTTGCCGATAGGCATTTCAAATATAGGTGCTGATGGGCATTTCAGATGTAGTTTTCGATAGGCATTTCAAAAATAGGTGCCGATAGGCATTTCAGATATAGGTGCCGATAGTCATTTCAGATATAGTTTCCGATTGGCATTTTAAAAATAGGTGCCGATAGGCATTTCAGATATAGAAGCCGATAGGCATTTCAAATATAGGTGTCTATAGGCATTTCAGATATAGTTGCCGATTGGCATTTTAAAAATAGGTGCCGATAGGCATTTCAGATATAGGTGCCGATAGGCATTTCAGATATAGTTGCCGATTGGCATTTTAAAAATAGGTGCCGATAGGCATTTCAGTTATAGGTGCCGATAGGCATTTCAGATATAGTTGCCGATTGGCATTTTAAAAATAGGTGCCAATAGGCATTTCAGATATAGAAGCCGATAGGTATTTTAAATATAGGTGTCGATAGGCATATCAGATATGGTTGCCGATAGGCATTTCAAATATAGGTGCTGATAGGCATTTCAGATGTAGTTTCCGATAGGCATTTCAAAAATAGGTGCCGATAGGCATTTCAGATATAGGTGCCGATAGGCATTTCAGATATAGTTGCCGATTGGCATTGTAAAAATAGGTGATGATAGGCATTTCAGATATAGGTGCCGATAGGCATTTCAGATATAGTTGCCGATTGGCATTTTAAAAATAGGTGCCGATAGGCATTTCAGATATAGGTGACGATAGGCATTTCAGATATAGTTGCCGATTGGCATTTTAAAAATAGGTGCCAATAGGCATTTCAGATATAGAAGCCGATAGGTATTTTAAATATAGGTGTCGATAGGCATTTCAGATATGGTTGCCGATAGGCATTTCAAATATAGGTGCTGATAGGCATTTCAGATGTAGTTTCCGATAGGCATTTCAAAAATAGGTGCCGATAGGCATTTCATATATAGGTGCCGATAGGCATTTCAGATATAGTTGCCGATTGGCATTTTAAAAACAGGTGCCGATAGGCATTTCAGATATAGAAGCCGATAGGTATTTCAAATAAAGGTGTCGATAGGCATTTCAGATATGGTTGCCGATAGGCATTTCAAATATAGGAGCAGATAGGCCATTCAGATGTAGTTTCCGCAAGGCATTTCAAAAATAGGTGCCGATAGGCATTTCAGATATAAGTGCCGATAGGCATTTCAGATATAGTTGCCGATTGGCATTTTAAAAATAGGTGCCGATAGACATTTCAGATATAGAAGCCGATAGGCATTTCAAATATAGGTGCCGATAGGCATTCCAGATATGGTTGCTGATAGGCATTTCAAATATAAGTGCTTATAGGCATTTCAGATGTAGTTTCCGATAGGCATTTCAAAAATAGGTACCGATAGGCATTTCAGATATAGGTGCCGATAGGCATTTCAGAAATAGTTGCCAATTGACATTTTAAAAATAGGTGTCGATAGGGATTTCAGATATGGAAGCCGATAGGCATTTCAAATATAGGTGCCGATAGGCATTCCAGATATGGTTGCCGATAGGCATTTCAAATATAGGTGCTGATAGGCATTTCAGATGTAGTTTCCGATAGGCATTTCAAAAATTGGTGCCGATAGGCATTTCAGATATAGAAGCCGATAGGTATTCTAAATATAGGTGTCGATAGGCATTTTAGATACGGTTGCCGATAGGCATTTCAAATATAGGTGCTGATAGGCATTTTAGATGTATTTTCCGATAGGCATTTCAAAAATAGGTGCCGATAGGCATTTCAGATATAGGTGCCGATAGGCATTACACATATAGGTGCCGATAGGCATTCCAGATATGGTTGCCGATAGGCATTTCAAATATAGGTGCTGATAGGCATTCCAGATGTAGTTTCCGATAGGCATTTCAGATATAGAAGCCGATAGGTATTTTAAATATAGGTGTCGATAGGCATTTCAGATATAGTTGCCGATTGGCATTTTTAAAATAGGTGTCGATAGGCATTTCAGATATAGAAGCCGATAGGCATTTCAAATATAGGTGCCGATAGGCATTCCAGATATGGTTGCCGATAGGCATTTCAAATATAGGTGCTGATAGGCATCTCAGATGTAGTTTCCGATAGGCATTTCAAAAATAGGTGCCGATGGGCATTTCAGATATAGGTGCCGATAGGCACTTCAGATATAGTTGCCGATTGGCATTTTAAAAGTAGGTGCCGATAGGCATTTTAGATATAGAAGCCGATAGGCATTTCAAATATAGGTGCCGATAGGCATTCTAGATATGGTTGCCGATAGGCATTTCAAATATAGGTGCTGATGGGCATTTCAGATGTAGTTTTCGATAGGCATTTCAAAAATAGGTGCCGATAGGCATTTCAGATATAGGTGCCGATAGTCATTTCAGATATAGTAACCGATTGGCATTTTAAAAATAGGTGCCGATAGGCATTTCAGATATAGAAGCCGATAGGCATTTCAAATATAGGTGTCTATAGGCATTTCAGATATAGTTGCCGATTGGCATTTTAAAAATAGGTGCCGATAGGCATTTCAGATATAGGTGCCGATAGGCATTTCAGATATAGTTGCCGATTGGCATTTTAAAAATAGGTGCCGATAGGCATTTCAGTTATAGGTGCCGATAGGCATTTCAGATATAGTTGCCGATTGGCATTTTAAAAATAGGTGCCAATAGGCATTTCAGATATAGAAGCCGATAGGTATTTTAAATATAGGTGTCGATAGGCATTTCAGATATGGTTGCCGATAGGCATTTCAAATATAGGTGCTGATAGGCATTTCAGATGTAGTTTCCGATAGGCATTTCAAAAATAGGTGCCGATAGGCATTTCAGATATAGGTGCCGATAGGCATTTCAGATATAGTTGCCGATTGGCATTGTAAAAATAGGTGATGATAGGCATTTCAGATATAGGTGCCGATAGGCATTTCAGATATAGTTGCCGATTGGCATTTTAAAAATAGGTGCCGATAGGCATTTCAGATATAGGTGACGATAGGCATTTCAGATATAGTTGCCGATTGGCATTTTAAAAATAGGTGCCAATAGGCATTTCAGATATAGAAGCCGATAGGTATTTTAAATATAGGTGTCGATAGGCATTTCAGATATGGTTGCCGATAGGCATTTCAAATATAGGTGCTGATAGGCATTTCAGATGTAGTTTCCGATAGGCATTTCAAAAATAGGTGCCGATAGGCATTTCATATATAGGTGCCGATAGGCATTTCAGATATAGTTGCCGATTGGCATTTTAAAAACAGGTGCCGATAGGCATTTCAGATATAGAAGCCGATAGGTATTTCAAATAAAGGTGTCGATAGGCATTTCAGATATGGTTGCCGATAGGCATTTCAAATATAGGTGCTGATAGGCATTTCAGATGTAGTTTCCGATAGGCATTTCAAAATTTGGTGCTGATAGGCATTTCAGATATAGGTGCCGATAGGCATTTCAGATATAGTTGCCGATTGGCATTTTAAAAATAGGTGCCGATAGGCATTTCAGATATAGAAGCCGATAGGTATTTTAAATATAGGTGTCGATAGGCATTTTAGATACGGTTGCCGATAGGCATTTCAAATATAGGTGCTGATAGGCATTTTAGATGTATTTTCCGATAGGCATTTCAAAAATAGGTGCCGATAGGCATTTCAGATATAAGTGCCGATAGGCATTTCAGATATAGTTGCCGATTGGCATTTTAAAAATAGGTGCCGATAGGCATTTCAGATATAGAAGCCGATAGGCATTTCAAATATAGGTGCCGATAGGCATTCCAGATATGGTTGCTGATAGGCATTTCAAATATAAGTGCTGATAGGCATTTCAGATGTAGTTTCCGATAGGCATTTCAAAAATAGGTACCGATAGGCATTTCAGATATAGGTGCCGATAGGCATTTCAGAAATAGTTGCCAATTGACATTTTAAAAATAGGTGTCGATAGGGATTTCAGATATGGAAGCCGATAGGCATTTCAAATATAGGTGCCGATAGGCATTCCAGATATGGTTGCCGATAGGCATTTCAAATATAGGTGCTGATAGGCATTTCAGATGTAGTTTCCGATAGGCATTTCAAAATTTGGTGCTGATAGGCATTTCAGATATAGGTGCCGATAGGCATTTCAGATATAGTTGCCGATTGGCATTTTAAAAATAGGTGCCGATAGGCATTTCAGATATAGAAGCCGATAGGTATTTTAAATATAGGTGTCGATAGGCATTTTAGATACGGTTGCCGATAGGCATTTCAAATATAGGTGCTGATAGGCATTTTAGATGTATTTTCCGATAGGCATTTCAAAAATAGGTGCCGATAGGCATTTCAGATATAGGTGCCGATAGGCATTTCACATATAGGTGCCGATAGGCATTCCAGATATGGTTGCCGATAGGCATTTCAAATATCGGTGCTGATAGGCATTCCAGATGTAGTTTCCGATAGGCATTTCAAAAATTGGTGCCGATAGGCATTTCAGATATAGGTGCCGATAGGCATTTCAGATATAGTTACCGATTGGCATTTTAAAAATAGGTGCCGATAGGCATTTTAAAAATAGGTGCCGATAGGCATTTCAGATATAGAAGCCTATAGGTATTTCAAATATAGGTGTCGATAGGCATTTCAGATATGGTTGCCGATAGGCATTTCAAATATAAGTGCTGATAGGCATTTCAGATGTAGTTTCCGATAGGCATTTCAAAAATAGGTTCCGATAGGCATTTCAGATATAGGTGCCGATAGGCATTTCAGATATAGTTGCCGATTGGCATTTTAAAAATAGGTGCCGATAGGCATTTCAGATATAGAAGCCGATAGGCATTTCAAATATAGGTGCCGATAGGCATTCCAGATATGGTTGCCGATAGGCATTTCAAATATAGGTGCCGATAGGCATTTCAGATATAGAAGCCGATAAGCATTTCAAAAATAGGTGCCAATAAGCATTTCAGATAGAGGTGCCGATAGGCATTTCAGATATAGTTGCCAATTGGCATTTTAAAAATAGGTGCCGATAGGCATTTCAGATATAGAAGCCGATAGGCATTTCAAATATAGGTGCCGATAGGCATTCCAGATATGGTTGCCGATAGGCATTTCAAATGTAGGTGCGGATAGGCATTTTAGATGTAGTTTCCGATAGGCATTTCAAAAATTGATGCCGATAGGCATTTCAGATATAGGTGCCGATAGGCATTTCAGATATAGTTGCCGATTGGCATTTTAAAAACAGGTGCCGATAGGCATTTCAGATATAGAAGCCGATAGGCATTTCAATTATAGGTGCCGATAGGCATTCCAGATATGGTTGCCGATAGGCATTTCAAATATAGGTGCTGATAGGCATTTCAGATGTAGTTTCCGATAGGCATTTCAAAATTAGGTGCCGATAGGCATTTCATATATAGGTGCTGATAGGCATTTCAGATATAGTTGCCAATTGGCATTTTAAAAATAGGTGCCGATAGGCAATTCAGATAAAGAAGCCGATAGGCATTTCAAATATAGGTGCCGATAGGCATTCCAGATATTGTTGCCGATAGGCATTTCAAATATAGGTGCTGATAGGCATTTTAGATGTAGTTTCCGATAGGCATTTCAGATATAGGTGCCGATACGCATTTCAGATATAGTTGCCGATTGGCATTTTACAAACAGGTGCCGATAGGCATTTCAGATATAGAAGCCGATAGGTATTTCAAATATAGGTGTCGATATACATTTCAGATATGGTTGCCGATAGGCATTTTAAATATAGGAGCAGATAGGTATTTCAGATGTAGTTTCCGAAAGGCATTTCAAAAAGAGGTGCCGATAGGCATTTCAGATATAGGTGACGATAGGCATTTCAGATATAGTTGCCGATTGGCATTTTAAAAATAGGTGCCAATAGGCATTTCAGATATAGAAGCCGATAGGTATTTTAAATATAGGTGTCGATAGGCATTTCAGATATGGTTGCCGATAGGCATTTCAAATATAGGTGCTGATAGGCATTTCAGATGTAGTTTCCGATAGGCATTTCAAAAATAGGTGCCGATAGGCATTTCATATATAGGTGCCGATAGGCATTTCAGATATAGTTGCCGATTGGCATTTTAAAAACAGGTGCCGATAGGCATTTCAGATATAGAAGCCGATAGGTATTTCAAATAAAGGTGTCGATAGGCATTTCAGATATGGTTGCCGATAGGCATTTAAAATATAGGAGCAGATAGGCCATTCAGATGTAGTTTCCGAAAGGCATTTCAAAAATAGGTGCCGATAGGCATTTCAGATATAAGTGCCGATAGGCATTTCAGATATAGTTGCCGATTGGCATTTTAAAAATAGGTGCCGATAGGCATTTCAGATATAGAAGCCGATAGGCATTTCAAATATAGGTGCCGATAGGCATTCCAGATATGGTTGCTGATAGGCATTTCAAATATAAGTGCTGATAGGCATTTCAGATGTAGTTTCCGATAGGCATTTCAAAAATAGGTACCGATAGGCATTTCAGATATAGGTGCCGATAGGCATTTCAGAAATAGTTGCCAATTGACATTTTAAAAATAAGTGTCGATAGGGATTTCAGATATGGAAGCCGATAGGCATTTCAAATATAGGTGCCGATAGGCATTCCAGATATGGTTGCCGATAGGCATTTCAAATATAGGTGCTGATAGGCATTTCAGATGTAGTTTCCGATAGGCATTACAAAATTTGGTGCTGATAGGCATTTCAGATATAGGTGCCGATAGGCATTTCAGATATAGTTGCCGATTGGCATTTTAAAAATAGGTGCCGATAGGCATTTCAGATATAGAAGCCGATAGGTATTTTAAATATAGGTGTCGATAGGCATTTTAGATACGGTTGCCGATAGGCATTTCAAATATAGGTGCTGATAGGCATTTTAGATGTATTTTCCGATAGGCATTTCAAAAATAGGTGCCGATAGGCATTTCAGATATAGGTGCCGATAGGCATTTCACATATAGGTGCCGATAGGCATTCCAGATATGGTTGCCGATAGGCATTTCAAATATCGGTGCTGATAGGCATTCCAGATGTAGTTTCCGATAGGCATTTCAAAAATTGGTGCCGATAGGCATTTCAGATATAGGTGCCGATAGGCATTTCAGATATAGTTACCGATTGGCATTTTAAAAATAGGTGCCGATAGGCATTTTAAAAATAGGTGCCGATAGGCATTTCAGATATAGAAGCCTATAGGTATTTCAAATATAGGTGTCGATAGGCATTTCAGATATGGTTGCCGATAGGCATTTTCATATAAGTGCTGATAGGCATTTCAGATGTAGTTTCCGATAGGCATTTCAAAAATAGGTTCCGATAGGCATTTCAGATATAGGTGCCGATAGGCATTTCAGATATAGTTGCCGATTGGCATTTTAAAAATAGGTGCCGATAGGCATTTCAGATATAAAGCCGATAGGCATTTCAAATATAGGTGCCGATAAGCATTCCAGATATGGTTGCCGATAGGCATTTCAAATATAGGTGCCGATAGGCATTTCAGATATAGAAGCCGATAAGCATTTCAAAAATAGGTGCCGATAAGCATTTCAGATAGAGGTGCCGATAGGCATTTCAGATATAGTTGCCAATTGGCATTTTAAAAATAGGTGCCGATAGGCATTTCAGATATAGAAGCCGATAGGCATTTCAAATATAGGTGCCGATAGGCATTCCAGATATGGTTGCCGATAGGCATTTCAAATATAGGTGCGGATAGGCATTTTAGATGTAGTTTCCGATAGGCATTTCAAAAATTGATGCCGATAGGCATTTCAGATATAGGTGCCGATAGGCATTTCAGATATAGTTGCCGATTGGCATTTTAAAAACAGGTGCCGATAGGCATTTCAGATATAGAGGCCGATAGGCATTTCAATTATAGGTGCCGATAGGCATTCCAGATATGGTTGCCGATAGGCATTTCAAATATAGGTGCTGATAGGCATTTCAGATGTAGTTTCCGATAGGCATTTCAAAAATAGGTGCCGATAGGCATTTCATATATAGGTGCTGATAGGCATTTCAGATATAGTTGCCAATTGGCATTTTAAAAATAGGTGCCGATAGGCAATTCAGATAAAGAAGCCGATAGGCATTTCAAATATAGGTGCCGATAGGCATTCCAGATATTGTTGCCGATAGGCATTTCAAATATAGGTGCTGATAGGCATTTTAGATGTAGTTTCCGATAGGCATTTCAGATATAGGTGCCGATAGGCATTTCAGATATAGTTGCCGATTGGCATTTTACAAACAGGTGCCGATAGGCATTTCAGATATAGAAGCCGATAGGTATTTCAAATATAGGTGTCGATATACATTTCAGATATGGTTGCCGATAGGCATTTTAAATATAGGAGCAGATAGGTATTTCAGATGTAGTTTCCGAAAGGCATTTCAAAAATAGGTGCCGATAGGCATTTCAGATATAGTTGCCAATTGGCATTTTAAAAATAGGTGCCGATAGGCAATTCAGATATTGAAGCCGATAGGCATTTCAAATATAGGTGCCGATAGGCATTCCAGATATGGTTGCCGATAGGCATTTCAAATATAGGTGCTGATAGGCATTCCAGATGTAGTTTCCGATAGGCATTTCAGATATAGAAGCCGATAGGTATTTTAAACATAGGTGTCGATAGGCATTTCAGATATAGTTGCCGATTGGAATTTTTAAAATAGGTGTCGATAGGCATTTCAGATATAGAAGCCGATAGGCATTTCAAATATAGGTGCCGATAGGCATTCCAGATATGGTTGCCGATAGGCATTTCAAATATAGGTGCTGATAGGCATTTCAGATGTAGTTTCCGATAGGCATTTCAAAAATAGGTGCCGATGGGCATTTCAGATATAGGTGCCGATAGGCACTTCAGATATAGTTGCCGATTGGCATTTTAAAAATAGGTGCCGATAGGCATTTCAGATATAGAAGCCGATAGGCATTTCAAATATAGGTGCCGATAGGCATTCCAGATATGGTTGCCGATAGGCATTTCAAATATAGGTGCTGATAGGCATTTCAGATGTAGTTTTCGATAGGCATTTCAAAAATAGGTGCCGATAGGAATTTCAGATATAGGTGCCGATAGGCATTTCAGATATAGTTGCCGATTGGCATTTTAAAAATAATGGCCGATAGGCATTTCAGATATAGTTGCCGATTGGCATTTTAAAAATAGGTGCCAATAGGCATTTCAGATATAGAAGCCGATAGGTATTTTAAATATAGGTGTCGATAGGCATTTCAGATATAGTTGCCGATTGGCATTTTAAAAATAGGTGCCGATAGGCATTTCAGATATAGGTGCCGATAGGCATTTCGGATATAGTTGCCGATTGGCATTTTAAAAATAGGTGCCGATAGGCATTTCAGATATAGGTGCCGATAGGCATTTCAGATAAAGAAGCCGATAGGCATTTCAAATATAGGTGCCGATAGGCATTCCAGATATTGTTGCCGATAGGCATTTCAAATATAGGTGCTGATAGGCATTTTAGATGTAGTTTCCGATAGGCATTTCAGATATAGGTGCCGATTGGCATTTCAGATATAGTTGCCGATTGGCATTTTACAAACAGGTGCCGATAGGCATTTCAGATATAGAAGCCGATAGGTATTTCAAATATAGGTGTCGATATACATTTCAGATATGCATTTTAAATATAGGAGCAGATAGGTATTTCAGATGTAGTTTCCGAAAGGCATTTCAAAAATAAGTGCCGATAGGCATTTCAGATATAGTTGCCAATTGGCATTTTAAAAATAGGTGCCGATAGGCAATTCAGATATTGAAGCCGATAGGCATTTCAAATATAGGTGCCGATAGGCATTCCAGATATGGTTGCCGATAGGCATTTCAGATATAGTTGCCGATTGGCATTTTAAAAATAGGTGCCAATAGGCATTTCAGATATAGAAGCCGATAGGTATTTTAAATATAGGTGTCGATAGGCATTTCAGATATAGTTGCCGATTGGCATTTTAAAAATAGGTGCCGATAGGCATTTCAGATATAGGTGCCGATAGGCATTTCGGATATAGTTGCCGATTGGCATTTTAAAAATAGGTGCCGATAGGCATTTCAGATATAGGTGCCGATAGGCATTTCAGATATAGTTGCCGATTGGCATTTTAAAAATAGGTGCCAATAGGCATTTCAGATATAGAAGCCGATAGGTATTTTAAATATAGGTGTCGATAGGCATTTCAGATATGGTTGCCGATAGGCATTTCAAATATAGGTGCTGATAGGCATTTCAGATGTAGTTTCCGATAGGCATTTCAAAAATAGGTGCCGATAGGCATTTCAGATATAGATGCCGATAGGCATTTCAATTATAGGTGCCGATAGGCATTCCAGATATGGTTGCCGATAGGCATTTCAAATATAGGTGCTGATAGGCATTTCAGATGTAGTTTCCGATAGGAATTTCAAAAATAGGTGCCGATAGGCATTTCAGATATAGGTGCTGATAGGCATTTCAGATATAGTTGCCAATTGGCATTTTAAAAATAGGTGCCGATAGGCAATTCAGATATAGAAGCCGATAGGCATTTCAAATATAGGTGCCGATAGGCATTCCAGATATTGTTGCCGATAGGCATTTCAAATATAGGTGCTGATAGGCATTTTAGATGTAGTTTCCGATAGGCATTTCAAAAATTGATGCCGATAGGCATTTCAGATATAGGTGCCGATAGGCATTTCAGATATAGTTGCCGATTGGCATTTTACAAACAGGTGCCGATAGGCATTTCAGATATAGAAGCCGATAGGTATTTCAAATATAGGTGTCGATAGGCATTTCAGATATGGTTGCCGATAGGCATTTTAAATATAGGAGCAGATAGGTATTTCAGATGTAGTTTCCGAAAGGCATTTCAAAAATAGGTGCCGATAGGCATTTCAGATATAGTTGCCGATAGGCATTTCAAATATAGGTGCTGATAGGCATTTCAGATGTAGTTTCCGATAGGAATTTCAAAAATAGGTGCCGATAGGCATTTCAGATATAGGTGCTGATAGGCATTTCAGATATAGTTGCCAATTGGCATTTTAAAAATAGGTGCCGATAGGCAATTCAGATATAGAAGCCGATAGGCATTTCAAATATAGGTGCCGATAGGCAATTCAGATATTGATGCCGATAGGCATTTCAAATATAGGTGCCGATAGGCATTCCAGATATGGTTGCCGATAGGCATTTCAAATATAGGTGCTGATAGGCATTCCAGATGTAGTTTCCGATAGGCATTTCAGATATAGAACCTGATAGGCATTTCAAATATAGGTGCCGATAGGCATTCCAGATATGGTTGCCGATAGGCATTTCAAATATAGGTGCTGATAGGCATTTCAGATGTAGTTTCCGATAGGCATTTCAAAAATAGGTGCCGATGGGCATTTCAGATATAGGTGCCGATAGGCACTTCAGATATAGTTGCCGATTGGCATTTTAAAAATAGGTGCCGATAGGCATTTTAGATATAGAAGCCGATAGGCATTTCAAATATAGGTGCCGATAGGCATTCCAGATATGGTTGCCGATAGGCATTTCAAATATAGGTGCTGATAGGCATTTCAGATGTAGTTTTTGATAGGCATTTCAAAAATAGGTGCCGATAGGCATTTCAGATATAGGTGCCGATAGTCATTTCAGATATAGTTGCCGATTGGCATTTTAAATAGGTGCCGATAGGCATTTCAGATATAGAAGCCGATAGGCATTTCAAATATAGGTGTCGATAGGCATTTCAGATATAGTTGCCGATTGGCATTTTAAAAATAGGTGCCGATAGGCATTTCAGATATAGGTGCCGATAGGCATTTCAGATATATTTGCCGATTGGCATTTTAAAAATAGGTGCCGATAGGCATCTCAGATATAGGTGCCGATAGGCATTTCAGATATAGTTGCCGATTGGCATTTTAAAAATAGGTGCCAATATGCATTTCAGATATAGAAGCCGATAGGTATTTTAAATATAGGTGTCGATAGGCATTTCAGATATGGTTGCCGATAGGCATTTCAAATATAGGTGCTGATAGGCATTTCAGATGTAGTTTCCGATAGGCATTTCAAAAATAGGTGCCGATAGGCATTTCAGATATAGGTGCCGATAGGCATTTCAGATATAGTTGCCGATTGGCATTTTAAAAATAGGTGCCGATAGGCATTTCAGATATAGGTGCCGATAGGCATTTCATATATAGTTGCCGATTGGCATTTTAAAAATAGGTGCCGATAGGCATTTCAGATATAGGTGCTGATAGGCATTTCAGATATAGTTGCCAATTGGCATTTTAAAAATAGGTGCCGATAGGCAATTCAGATATAGAAGCCGATAGGCATTTCAAATATAGGTGCCGATAGGCAATTCAGATATTGATGCCGATAGGCATTTCAAATATAGGTGCCGATAGGCATTCCAGATATGGTTGCCGATAGGCATTTCAAATATAGGTGCTGATAGGCATTCCAGATGTAGTTTCCGATAGGCATTTCAGATATAGAACCTGATAGGCATTTCAAATATAGGTGCCGATAGGCATTCCAGATATGGTTGCCGATAGGCATTTCAAATATAGGTGCTGATAGGCATTTCAGATGTAGTTTCCGATAGGCATTTCAAAAATAGGTGCCGATGGGCATTTCAGATATAGGTGCCGATAGGCACTTCAGATATAGTTGCCGATTGGCATTTTAAAAATAGGTGCCGATAGGCATTTTAGATATAGAAGCCGATAGGCATTTCAAATATAGGTGCCGATAGGCATTCCAGATATGGTTGCCGATAGGCATTTCAAATATAGGTGCTGATAGGCATTTCAGATGTAGTTTTTGATAGGCATTTCAAAAATAGGTGCCGATAGGCATTTCAGATATAGGTGCCGATAGTCATTTCAGATATAGTTGCCGATTGGCATTTTAAATAGGTGCCGATAGGCATTTCAGATATAGAAGCCGATAGGCATTTCAAATATAGGTGTCGATAGGCATTTCAGATATAGTTGCCGATTGGCATTTTAAAAATAGGTGCCGATAGGCATTTCAGATATAGGTGCCGATAGGCATTTCAGATATATTTGCCGATTGGCATTTTAAAAATAGGTGCCGATAGGCATCTCAGATATAGGTGCCGATAGGCATTTCAGATATAGTTGCCGATTGGCATTTTAAAAATAGGTGCCAATATGCATTTCAGATATAGAAGCCGATAGGTATTTTAAATATAGGTGTCGATAGGCATTTCAGATATGGTTGCCGATAGGCATTTCAAATATAGGTGCTGATAGGCATTTCAGATGTAGTTTCCGATAGGCATTTCAAAAATAGGTGCCGATAGGCATTTCAGATATAGGTGCCGATAGGCATTTCAGATATAGTTGCCGATTGGCATTTTAAAAATAGGTGCCGATAGGCATTTCAGATATAGGTGCCGATAGGCATTTCATATATAGTTGCCGATTGGCATTTTAAAAATAGGTGCCGATAGGCATTTCAGATATAGGTGACGATAGGCATTTCAGATATAGTTGCCGATTGGCATTTTAAAAATAGGTGCCAATAGGCATTTCAGATATAGAAGCCGATAGGTATTTTAAATATAGGTGTCGATAGGCATTTCAGATATTGTTGCCGATAGGCATTTCAAATATAGGTGCTGAGAGGCATTTTAGATGTAGTTTCCGACAGGCATTTCAAAAATAGGTGCCGATAGGCATTTCAAATATAGATGCTGATAGGCATTTCAGATGTAGTTTCCAATAGGCATTTAAAAAATAGGTGCCGATAGGCATTTCAGATATAGGTGCCGATAGGCATTTCAGATATAGTTGCCGATTGGCATTTTAAAAATAGGTGCCGATAGGCATTTCAGATATAGAAGCCGATAGGCATTTCAAATATAGGTGTCGATAGGCATTTCAGATATATTTGCCCATAGGCATTTCCAATTCTGGTACTGATAGGCATTTCAGATGTAGTTTCCAATAGGCATTTCAAAAATAGGTGCCGATAGGCATTTCAGATATAGGTGCCGATAGGCATTTCAGATATAGCTGCCGATTGGCATTTTAAAAATAGGTGCCGATAGGCATTTCAGATATAGAAGCCGATAGGCATTTCAAATATAGGTGTCGATAGGCATTTCAGATATGGTTGCCGATAGGCTTTTCAAATATAGGTGCTGATAGGCATTTCAGATGTAGTTTCCAATAGGCATTTCAAAAATAGGTGCCGATAGGCATTTCAGATATAGGTGCCGATAGGCATTTCAGATATAGTTGCCGATTGGCATTTTAAAAATAGGTGCCGATAGGCATTTCAGATATAGAAGCCGATAGGCATTTCAAATATAGGTGCCGATAGGCATTCCAGATATGGTTGCCGATAGGTATTTCAAATATAGGTGCTGATAGGCATTTTAGATGTAGTTTTCGATAGGCATTTCAAAAATAGGTGCCGATAGGCATTTCAGATATAGGTGCCGATAGTCATTTCAGGTATAGTTGCCAATTGGCATTTTAAAAATTGGTGCCGATAGGCATTTCAGATATAGAAGCCGATAGGCATTTTAAATATAGGTGCCGATAGGCATTCCAGATATGGTTGGCGATAGGCATTTCAAATATAGGTGCTGATAGGCATTTCAGATGTAGTTTCCGATAGGCATTTCAAAAATAGGTGCCGATAGGCATTTCAGATATAGGTGCCGATAGGCATTTCAGATATAGTTGCCGATTTGCATTTTAAAAATAGGTGCCGTTAGGCATTTCAGATATAGGTGCCAATAGGCATTTCAGATATAGTTGCCGATTGGCATTTAAAAAATAGGTGCCGATAGGCATTTCAGATATAGAAGCCGATAGGTATTTCAAATATAGGTGTCGATAGGCATTTCAGATATGGTTGCCGATAGACATTTCAAATATAGGTGCTGATAGGCATTTCAGATGTAGTTTCCGATAGGCATTTCAAAAAAAGGTGCCGATAGGCATTTTAGATATAGGTGCCGATAGGCATTTCAGATATAGTTGCCGATTTGCATTTTAAAAATAGGTGTCGATAGGCATTTCAGATATAGAAGCCAATAGGCATTTCAAATATAGGTGCCGATAGGCAATCCAGATATGGTTGCCGATAAGCATTTCAAATATAGGTGCTGATAGGCATTTTAGATGTAGTTTCCGATAGGCATTTCAAAAATAGGTGCCGATAGGCATTTCAGATATAGGTGCCGATAGGCATTACAGATATAGTTGCCGATTGGCATTTTAAAAATAGGTGCCGATAGGCATTTCAGATATAGAAGCCGATAGGCATTTCAAATATAGGTGCCGATAGGCATTCCAGATATGGTTGCCGATAGGCATTTCAAATATAGGTGCTGATAGGCATTTCAGATGTAGTTTCCGATAGGAATTTCAAAAATAGGTGCCGATAGGCATTTCAGATATAGGTGCTGATAGGCATTTCAGATATAGTTGCCAATTGGCATTTTAAAAATAGGTGCCGATAGGCAATTCAGATATTGAAGCCGATAGGCATTTCAAATATAGGTGCCGATAGGCATTCCAGATATTGTTGCCGATAGGCATTTCAAATATAGGTGCTGATAGGCATTTTAGATGTAGTTTCCGATAGGCATTTCAAAAATTGATGCCGATAGGCATTTCAGATATAGGTGCCGATAGGCATTTCAGATATAGTTGCCGATTGGCATTTTACAAACAGGTGCCGATAGGCATTTCAGATATAGAAGCCGATAGGTATTTTAAATATAGGTGTCGATAGGCATTTCAGATATGGTTGCCGATAGGCATTTTAAATATAGGAGCAGATAGGTATTTCAGATGTAGTTTCCGAAAGGCATTTCAAAAATAGGTGCCGATAGGCATTTCAGATATAGTTGCCGATAGGCATTTCAAATATAGGTACTGATAGGCATTTCAGATGTAGTTTCCGATAGGAATTTCAAAAATAGGTGCCGATAGGCATTTCAGATATAGGTGCTGATAGGCATTTCAGATATAGTTGCCAATTGGCATTTTAAAAATAGGTGCCGATAGGCAATTCAGATATAGAAGCCGATAGGCATTTCAAATATAGGTGCCGATAGGCAATTCAGATATTGAAGCCGATAGGCATTTCAAATATAGGTGCCGATAGGCATTCCAGATATGGTTGCCGATAGGCATTTCAAATATAGGTGCTGATAGGCATTCCAGATGTAGTTTCCGATAGGCATTTCAGATATAGAAGCCGATAGGCATTTCAAATATAGGTGCCGATAGGCATTCCAGATATGGTTGCCGATAGGCATTTCAAATATAGGTGCTGATAGGCATTTCAGATGTAGTTTCCGATAGGCATTTCAAAAATAGGTGCCGATGGGCATTTCAGATATAGGTGCCGATAGGCACTTCAGATATAGTTGCCGATTGGCATTTTAAAAATAGGTGCCGATAGGCATTTTAGATATAGAAGCCGATAGGCATTTCAAATATAGGTGCCGATAGGCATTCCAGATATGGTTGCCGATAGGCATTTCAAATATAGGTGCTGATAGGCATTTCAGATGTAGTTTTCGATAGGCATTTCAAAAATAGGTGCCGATAGGCATTTCAGATATAGGTGCCGATAGTCATTTCAGATATAGTTGCCGATTGGCATTTTAAAAATAGGTGCCGATAGGCATTTCAGATATAGAAGCCGATAGGCATTTCAAATATAGGTGTCGATAGGCATTTCAGATATAGTTGCCGATTAGCATTTTAAAAATAGGTGCCGATAGGCATTTCAGATATAGGTGCCGATAGGCATTTCAGATATAGTTGCCGATTGGCATTTTAAAAATAGGTGCCGATAGGCATTTCAGATATAGGTGCCGATAGGCATTTCAGATATAGTTGCCGATTGGCATTTTAAAAATAGGTGCCAATATGCATTTCAGATATAGAAGCCGATAGGTATTTTAAATATAGGTGTCGATAGGCATTTCAGATATGGTTGCCGATAGGCATTTCAAATATAGGTGCTGATAGGCATTTCAGATGTAGTTTCCGATAGGCATTTCAAAAATAGGTGCCGATAGGCGTTTCAGATATAGGTGCCGATAGGCATTTCAGATATAGTTGCCGATTGGCATTTTAAAAATAGGTGCCGATAGGCATTTCAGATATAGGTGCCGATAGGCATTTCATATATAGTTGCCGATTGGCATTTTAAAAATAGGTGCCGATAGGCATTTCAGATATAGGTGACGATAGGCATTTCAGATATAGTTGCCGATTGGCATTTTAAAAATAGGTGCCAATAGGCATTTCAGATATAGAAGCCGATAGGTATTTTAAATATAGGTGTCGATAGGCATTTCAGATATGGTTGCCGATAGGCATTTCAAATATAGGTGCTGAGAGGCATTTTAGATGTAGTTTCCGATAGGCATTTCAAAAATAGGTGCCGATAGGCATTTCAAATATAGATGCTGATAGGCATTTCAGATGTAGTTTCCAATAGGCATTTAAAAAATAGGTGCCGATAGGCATTTCAGATATAGGGGCCGATAGGCATTTCAGATATAGTTGCCGATTGGCATTTTAAAAATAGGTGCCGATAGGCATTTCAGATATAGAAGCCGATAGGCATTTCAAATATAGGTGTCGATAGGCATTTCAGATATATTTGCCCATAGGCATTTCCAATTCTGGTACTGATAGGCATTTCAGATGTAGTTTCCAATAGGCATTTCAAAAATAGGTGCCGATAGGCATTTCAGATATAGGTGCCGATCGGCATTTCAGATATAGTTGCCGATTGGCATTTTAAAAATAGGTGCCGATAGGCATTTCAGATATAGAAGCCGATAGGCATTTCAAATATAGGTGTCGATAGGCATTTCAGATATGGTTGCCGATAGGCTTTTCAAATATAGGTGCTGATAGGCATTTCAGATGTAGTTTCCAATAGGCATTTCAAAAATAGGTGCCGATAGGCATTTCAGATATAGGTGCCGATAGGCATTTCAGATATAGTTGCCGATTGGCATTTTAAAAATAGGTGCCGATAGGCATTTCAGATATAGAAGCCGATAGGCATTTCAAATATAGGTGCCGATAGGCATTCCAGATATGGTTGGCGATAGGCATTTCAAATATAGGTGCTGATAGGCATTTCAGATGTAGTTTCCGATAGGCATTTCAAAAATAGGTGCCGATAGGCATTTCAGATATAGGTGCCGATAGGCATTTCAGATATAGTTGCCGATTTGCATTTTAAAAATAGGTGCCGATAGGCATTTCAGATATAGGTGCCAATAGGCATTTCAGATATAGTTGCCGATTGGCATTTAAAAAATAGGTGCCGATAGGCATTTCAGATATAGAAGCCGATAGGTATTTCAAATATAGGTGTCGATAGGCATTTCAGATATGGTTGCCGATAGACATTTCAAATATAGGTGCTGATAGGCATTTCAGATGTAGTTTCCGATAGGCATTTCAAAAAAAGGTGCCGATAGGCATTTTAGATATAGGTGCCGATAGGCATTTCAGATATAGTTGCCGATTGGCATTTTAAAAATAGGTGTCGATAGGCATTTCAGATATAGAAGCCAATAGGCATTTTAAATATAGGTGCCGATAGGCAATCCAGATATGGTTGCCGATAAGCATTTCAAATATAGGTGCTGATAGGCATTTTAGATGTAGTTTCCGATAGGCATTTCAAAAATAGGTGCCGATAGGCATTTCAGATATAGGTGCCGATAGGCATTACAGATATAGTTGCCGATTGGCATTTTAAAAATAGGTGCCGATAGGCATTTCAGATATAGAAGCCGATAGGCATTTCAAATATAGGTGCCGATAGGCATTCCAGATATGGTTGCCGATAGGCTTTTCAAATATAGGTGCTGATAGGCATTTCAGATGTAGTTTCCGATAGGCATTTAAAAAATAGGTGCCGATACGCATTTCAGATATAGGTGCCGATAGGCATTTCAGATATAGTTGCCGATTGGCATTTTAAAAATAGGCGCCGATAGGCATACAGATATAGAAGCCGACAGGCATTTCAAATATAGGTGCCGATAAGCATTCCAGATATGCTTGCCGATAGGCATTTCAAATATAGATGCTGATAGGCAATTCAGATGTAGTTTCCGATAGGCATTTCAAAAATAGGTGCCGATAGGCATTTCAGATATAGGTGCCGATAGGCATTTCAGATATAGTTGCCAATTGGCATTTTAAAAATAGGTGCCGATAGGCATTTTAAATATAGAAGCCGATAGGCATTTCAAATATAGGTGCCGATAGGCATTCCAGATATGGTTGCCGATAGGCATTTCAAATATAGGTGCTGATAGGCATTTCAGATGTAGTTTCCGATAGGCATTTCAAAAATTGGTGCCGATAGGCATTTCAGATATAGGTGCCGATAGGCATTTCAGATATAGTTGCCGATTGGCATTTTAAAAATAGGTGCCGATAGGCATTTCAGAGATAGAAGCCGATAGGTATTTCAAATATAGGTGTCGATACGCATTTCAGATATGGTTGCCGATAGGCATTTCAAATATTGGTGCTGATAGGCAATTCAGATGTAGTTTCCGATAGGCATTTCAAAAATAGGTGCCGATAGGCATTTCAGATATAGGTGCCGATAGGCATTACAGATATAGTTGCCGATTGGCATTTTAAAAATAGGTGCCGATAGGCATTTCAGATATAGAAGCCGTTAGGCATTTCAAATATAGGTGCCGATAGGCATTCCAGATATGGTTGCCGATAGGCATTTCAAATATAGGTGCTGATAGGCATTTCAGATGTAGTTTCCGATAGGCATTTTAAAAATAGGTGCCGATAGGCATTTCAGATATAGGTGCCGATAGGCATTTCAGGTATAGTTGCCGATTGGCATTTTAAAAATAGGTGCTGATAGGCATTTCAGATATAGAAGCCGATAGGCATTTTAAATATAGGTGCCGATAGGCATTCCAGATATGGTTGGCGATAGGCATTTCAAATATAGGTGCTGATAGGCATTTCAGATGTAGTTTCCGATAGGCATTTCAAAAATAGGTGCCGATAGGCATTTCAGATATAGGTGCCGATAGGCATTTCAGATATAGTTGCCGATTTGCATTTTAAAAATAGGTGCCGATAGGCATTTCAGATATAGGTGCCAATAGGCATTTCAGATATAGTTGCCGATTGGCATTTAAAAAATAGGTGCCGATAGGCATTTCAGATATAGAAGCCGATAGGTATTTCAAATATAGGTGTCGATAGGCATTTCAGATATGGTTGCCGATAGGCATTTCAAATATAGGTGCTGATAGGCATTTCAGATGTAGTTTCCGATAGGCATTTCAAAAAAAGGTACCGATAGGCATTTCAGATATAGGTGCCGATAGGCATTTCAGATATAGTTGCCGATTGGCATTTTAAAAATAGGTGTCGATAGGCATTTCAGATATAGAAGCCAATAGGCATTTCAAATATAGGTGCCGATAGGCATTCCACATATGGTTGCCGATAGGCATTTCAAATATAGGTGCTGATAGGCATTTTAGATGTAGTTTCCGATAGGTATTTCAAAAATTGATGCCGATCTGCATTTCAGATATAGGTGCCGATAGGCATTTCAGATATAGTTGCCGATTGGCATTTTAAAAACAGGTGCCGATAGGCATTTCAGATATAGAAGCCGATAGGTATTTCAAATATAGGTGTCGATAGGCATTTCAGATATGGTTGCCTATAGGCATTTCAAATATAGGAGCAGATAGGCCATTCAGATGTAATTTCCGAAAGGCATTTCAAAAATAGGTGCCGATAGGCATTTCAGATATAAGTGCCAATAGGCATGTCAGATATAGTTGCCGATTGGCATTTTAAAAATAGGTGCCGATAGGCATTTCAGATATAGAAGCCGATAGGCATTTCAAATATAGGTGCCGATAGGCATTCCAGATATGGTTGCCGATAGGCATTTCAAATATAAGTGCTGATAGGCATTTCAGATGTAGTTTCCGATAGGCATTTCAAAAATAGGTACCGATAGGCATTTCAGATATAGGTGCCGATAGGCATTTCAGAAATAGTTGCCAATTGGCATTTTAAAAATAGGTGTCGATAGGGATTTCAGATATGGAAGCCGATAGGCATTTCAAATATAGGTGCCGATAGGCATTCCAGATATGGTTGCCGATAGGCATTTCAAATATAGGTGCTGATAGGCATTTCAGATGTAGTTTCCGATAGGCATTTCAAAAGTTGGTGCTGATAGGCATTTTAGATATAGGTGCCGATAGGCATTTCAGATATAGAAGCCGATAGGTATTTCAAATATAGGTGTCGATAGGCATTTCAGATATGGTTGCTGATAGGCATTTCAAATTCTGGTGCTGATAGCCATTTCAGATGTAGTTTCCAATAGGCATTTCAAAAATAGGTGCCGATAGGCATTTCAGATATAGGTGCCGATAGGCATTTCAGATATAGTTGCCGATTGGCATTTTAAAAATAGGTGCCGATAGGCATTTCAGATATAGAAGCCGATAGGCATTTCAAATATAGGTGCCGATAGGCATTCCAAAAATGGTTGCCGATAGGCATTTCAAATATAGGTTCTGATAGGCATTTCAGATGTAGTTTTCGATAGGTTTTTCAAAAATAGGTGCCAATAGGCATTTCAGATATAGGTGCCGATAGTCATTTCAGGTATAGTTGCCAATTGGCATTTTAAAAATTGGTGCCGATAGTCATTTCAGATATAGAAGCCGATAGGCATTTCAAATATAGGTGCCGATAGGCAATCCAGATATGGTTGCCGATAGGCATTTTAAATATAGGTGCTGATAGGCATTTTAGATGTAGTTTCCGATAGGCATTTCAAAAATAGGTGCCGATAGGCATTTCAGATATAGGTGCCGATAGGCATTACAGATATAGTTGCCGATTGGCATTTTAAAAATAGGTGCCGATAGGCATTTCAGATATAGAAGCCGATAGGCATTTTAAATATAGGTGCCGATAGGCATTCCAGATATGGTTGCCGATAGGCATTTCAAATATAGGTGCTGATAGGCAATTCAGATGTAGTTTCCGATCGGCATTTCAAAAATAGGTGCCGATATACATTTCAGATATAGGTGCCGATAGGCATTTCAGAAAAAGTTGTCGATTGGCGTTTTAAAAATAGGTGCCGATAGGCATTTCAGATATAGAAGCCGATAGGCATTTCAAATATAGGTGCCGATAAGCATTCCAGTTATGGTTGCCGATAGGCATTTCAAATATAGATGCTGATAGGCAATTCAGATGTAGTTTACGATAGGCATTTCAAAAATAGGTGCCGATAGGCATTTCAGATATAGGTGCCGATAGGCATTTCAGATATAGTTGCCAATTGGCATTTTAAAAATAGGTGCCGATAGGCATTTTAAATATAGAAGCCGATAGGCATTTCAAATATAGGTGCCGATAGGCATTCCAGATATGGTTGCCGATAGGCATTTCAAATATAGGTGCTGATAGGCATTTTAGATGTAGTTTCCGATAGGCATTTCAAAAATAGGTGCCGATAGGCATTTCAGATATAGGTGCCGATAGGCATTACAGATATAGTTGCCGATTGGCATTTTAAAAATAGATGCCGATAGGCATTTCAGATAAAGAAGCCGATAGGCATTTCAAATATAGGTGCCGATAGGCATTCCAGATATGGTTGCCGATAGGCATTTCAAATATAGGTGCTGATAGGCATTTCAGATGTAGTTTCCGATAGGAATTTCAAAAATAGGTGCCGATACGCATTTCAGATATAGGTGCCGATAGGCAATTTAGATATAGTTGCCGATTGGCATTTTAAAAATAGGCGCCGATAGGCATTACAGATATAGAAGCCGACAGGCATTTCAAATATAGGTGCCGATAAGCATTCCAGATATGCTTGCCGATAGGCATTTCAAATATAGATGCTGATAGGCAATTCAGATGTAGTTTCCGATAGGCATTCCAAAAATAGGTGCCGATAGGCATTTCAGATATAGGTGCCGATAGGCATTTCAGATATAGTTGCCAATTGGCATTTTAAAAATAGGTGCCGATAGGCATTTTAAATATAGAAGCCGATAGGCATTTCAAATATAGGTGCCGATAGGCATTCCAGATATGGTTGCCGCTAGGCATTTCAAATATAGGTGCTGATAGGCATTTCAGATGTAGTTTCCGATAGGCATTTCAAAAATTGGTGCCGATAGGCATTTCAGATATAGGTGCCGATAGGCATTTCAGATATAGTTGCCGATTGGCATTTTAAAAATAGGTGCCGATAGGCATTTCAGAGATAGAAGCCGATAGGTATTTCAAATATAGGTGTCGATACGCATTTCAGATTTGGTTGCCGATAGGCATTTCAAATATTGGTGCTGATAGGCAATTTAGATGTAGTTTCCGATAGGCATTTCAAAAATAGGTGCCGATAGGCATTTCAGATATAGGTGCCGATAGGCATTACAGATATAGTTGCCGATTGGCATTTTAAAAATAGGTGCCGATAGGCATTTCAGATATAGAAGCCGTTAGGCATTTCAAATATAGGTGCCGATAGGCATTCCAGATATGGTTGCCGATAGGCATTTCAAATATAGGTGCTGATAGGCATTTCAGATGTAGTTTCCGATAGGCATTTCAAAAATAGGTGCCGATAGGCATTTCAGATATAGGTGCCGATAGGCATTTCAGGTATAGTTGCCGATTGGCATTTTAAAAATAGGTGCTGATAGGCATTTCAGATATAGAAGCCGATAGGCATTTTAAATATAGGTGCCGATAGGCATTCCAGATATGGTTGGCGATAGGCATTTCAAATATAGGTGCTGATAGGCATTTCAGATGTAGTTTCCGATAGGCATTTCAAAAATAGGTGCCGATAGGCATTTCAGATATAGGTGCCGATAGGCATTTCAGATATAGTTGCCGATTTGCATTTTAAAAATAGGTGCCGATAGGCATTTCAGATATAGGTGCCAATAGGCATTTCAGATATAGTTGCCGATTGGCATTTAAAAAATAGGTGCCGATAGGCATTTCAGATATAGAAGCCGATAGGTATTTCAAATATAGGTGTCGATAGGCATTTCAGATATGGTTGCCGATAGGCATTTCAAATATAGGTGCTGATAGGCATTTCAGATGTAGTTTCCGATAGGCATTTCAAAAAAAGGTACCGATAGGCATTTCAGATATAGGTGCCGATAGGCATTTCAGATATAGTTGCCGATTGGCATTTTAAAAATAGGTGTCGATAGGCATTTCAGATATAGAAGCCAATAGGCATTTCAAATATAGGTGCCGATAGGCATTCCACATATGGTTGCCGATAGGCATTTCAAATATAGGTGCTGATAGGCATTTTAGATGTAGTTTCCGATAGGTATTTCAAAAATTGATGCCGATCTGCATTTCAGATATAGGTGCCGATAGGCATTTCAGATATAGTTGCCGATTGGCATTTTAAAAACAGGTGCCGATAGGCATTTCAGATATAGAAGCCGATAGGTATTTCAAATATAGGTGTCGATAGGCATTTCAGATATGGTTGCCGATAGGCATTTCAGATATAGGTGCCGATAGGCATTTCAGATATAGTTGCCGATTTGCACTTTAAAAATAGGTGCCGATAGGCATTTCAGATATAGGTGCCAATAGGCATTTCAGATATAGTTGCCGATTGGCATTTAAAAAATAGGTGCCGATAGGCATTTCAGATATAGAAGCCGATAGGCATTTCAAATATAGGTGCCGATAGGCATTCCAGATATGGTTGCCGATAGGCATTTCAAATATAAGTGCTGATAGGCATTTCAGATGTAGTTTCCGATAGGCATTTCAAAAATAGGTACCGATAGGCATTTCCGATATAGGTGCCGATAGGCATTTCAGAAATAGTTGCCAATTGGCATTTTAAAAATAGGTGTCGATAGGGATTTCAGATATGGAAGCCGATAGGCATTTCAAATATAGGTGCCGATAGGCATTCCAGATATGGTTGCCGATAGGCATTTCAAATATAGGTGCTGATAGGCATTTCAGATGTAGTTTCCGATAGGCATTTCAAAAGTTGGTGCTGATAGGCATTTTAGATATAGGTGCCGATAGGCATTTCAGATATAGTTGCCGATTGGCATTTTAGAAATAAGTGCCGATAGGCATTTCAGATATAGAAGCCGATAGGTATTTCAAATATAGGTGTCGATAGGCATTTCAGATATGGTTGCTGATAGGCATTTCAAATTCTGGTGCTGATAGGCATTTCAGATGTAGTTTCCAATAGGCATTTCAAAAATAGGTGCCGATAGGCATTACAGATATAGGTGCCGATAGGCAATTCAGATATAGTTGCCGATTGGCATTTTAAAAATAGGTGCCGATAGGCATTTCAGATATAGAAGCCGATAGGCATTTCAAATATAGGTGCCGATAGGCATTCCAAAAATGGTTGCCGATAGGCATTTCAAATATAGGTGCTGATAGGCATTTCAGATGTAGTTTTCGATAGGTTTTTCAAAAATAGGTGCCGATAGGCATTTCAGATATAGGTGCCGATAGTCATTTCAGGTATAGTTGCCAATTGGCATTTTAAAAATTGGTGCCGATAGTCATTTCAGATATAGAAGCCGATAGGCATTTCAAATATAGGTGCCGATAGGCAATCCAGATATGGTTGCCGATAGGCATTTCAAATATAGGTGCTGATAGGCATTTTAGATGTAGTTTCCGATAGGCATTTCAAAAATATGTGCCGATAGACATTTCAGATATAGGTGCCGATAGGCATTACAGATATAGTTGCCGATTGGCATTTTAAAAATAGGTGCCGATAGGCATTTCAGATATAGAAGCCGATAGGCATTTTAAATATAGGTGCCGATAGGCATTCCAGAGATGGTTGCCGATAGGCATTTCAAATATAGGTGCTGATAGGCAATTCAGATGTAGTTTCCGATCGGCATTTCAAAAATAGGTGCCGATATACATTTCAGATATAGGTGCCGATAGGCATTTCAGAAAAAGTTGTCGATTGGCATTTTAAAAATAGGTACCGATAGGCATTCCAAATATAGAAGCCGATAGGCTTTTCAAATATAGGTGCCGATAAGCATTCCAGTTATGGTTGCCGATAGGCATTTCAAATATAGATGCTGATAGGCAATTCAGATGTAGTTTACGATAGGCATTTCAAAAATAGGTGCCGATAGGCATTTCAGATATAGGTGCCGATAGGCATTTCAGATATAGTTGCCAATTGGCATTTTAAAAATAGGTGCCGATAGGCATTTTAAATACAGAAGCCGATAGGCATTTCAAATATAGGTGCCGATAGGCATTCCAGATATGGTTGCCGATAGGCATATCAAATATAGGTGCTGATAGGCATTTCAAAAGTAGTTTCCGATAGGCATTTCAACAATAGGTACCGATAGGCATTTTAGATATAGGTGTCGATAGGCATTTCAGATATAGTTGCCAATTGGCATTTTAAAAATAGGTGTCGATAGGCATTTCAGATATAAAAGCCGATAGGCATTCTAAATATAGGTGCCGATAGGCATTCCAGATATGGTTGCCGATAGGCATTTCAAATATAGGTGCTGATAGGCATTTCAGATGTAGTTTTCGATAGGCATTTCAAAAATAGGTGCCGATTGGCATTTCAGATATAGGTGCCGATAGGCACTTCAGATATAGTTGCCGATTGGCATTTTTAAAATAGGTGCCGATAGGCATTTCAGATATAGAAGCCGATAGGCATTTCAAATATAGGTGTCGATAGGCATTCCAGATATGGTTGCCGATAGGCATTTCAAATATAGGTGCTAATAGGCATTTCAGATGTAGTTCCCGATAGGCATTTCAAAAATAGGTGGCGATAGGCATTTCAGATATAGGTGCCGATAGGCATTTCAGATATAGTTGCCGATTGGCATTTTAAAAATAGGTGCCGATAGGCATTTCAGATATAGAAGCCGATAGGCATTTCAAATATAGGTGCCGATAGGCATTCCAGATATAGTTGCCGATAGGAATTTCAAATATAGGTGCTGATAGGCATTTCAGATGTAGTTTCCGATAGGCATTTCAAAAATTGGTGCCGATAGGCATTTCAGATATAGGTGCGGATAGGCATTTCAGATATAGTTGCCGATTGGCATTTTAAAAATAGGTGCCGATAGGCATTTCAGATATAGAAGCCGATAGGCATTTCAAATATAGGTGCCGATAGGCATTCCAGATATGGTCGCCGATAGGAATTTCAAATATAGGTGCTGATAGGCATTTCAGATGTAGTTTCCGATAGGCATTTCAAAAATAGGTGCGATAGGTATTTCATATATAGGTGCCGATAGGCATTTCAGATATAGTTGCCGATTGGCATTTTAAAAACAGGTGCCGATAGGCATTTCAGATATAGAAGCCGATGGGTATTTCAAATATAGGTGTCGATAGGCATTTCAGATATGGTTGCCGATAGGCATTTAAGATATAGTTGCCGATTGGCATTTTAAAAATAGGTGCCGATAGGCATTTCAGATAAAGAAGCCAATAGGCATTTCAAATATAGGTGCCGATAGGCATTCCAGATATGGTTGCCGATAGGCATTTCAAATACAAGTGCTGATAGGCATTTCAGATGTATTTTCCGATAGACATTTCAAAAATAGGTACCGATAGGCATTTCAGATATAGGTGCCGATAGGCATTTCAGATATAGTTGCCAATTGGCATTTTAAAAATAGGTATCGATAGGCATTTCCGATATAGAAGCCGATAGGCATTTCAAATATAGGTGCCGATAGGCATTCCAGATATGGTTGCCGATAGGGATTTCAAATATAGGTGCTAATAGGCATTTCAGATGTAGTTTCCGATAGGCATTTCAAAAATTGGTGCCGATAGGCATTTCAGATATAGGTGCCGATAGGCATTTCAGATATAGTTGCCGATTAGCATTTTAAAAATAGGTGTTGATAGGCATTTCAGATATAGAAGCCGATAGGTTTTTCAAATATAGGTGTCGATAGGCATTTCAGATATGTTTGCCGATAGGCATTTCAAATATAGGTGCTGATAGGCATTTCAGATGTAGTTACCGATAGGCATTTCAAAAATAGGTGCCGATAGTCATTTCAGATAGAGTTGCCGATTGGCATTTTAAAAATAGGTGCCGATAGGCATTTTAGATGTAGTTTCCGATAGGCATTTCAAAAATAGGTGCCGATAGGCATTTCAGATATAGGTGCCGATAGGCATATCAGATATAGTTGCCGATAGGCATTTAAAATATAGGTGCCGATAGGCATTTCAAATATAGGTGTCGATAGGCATTTCAGATATAGGTGCCGATAGGCACTTCAGATATAGTTGCCGATTGGCATTTTAAAAATAGGTGCCGATAGGCATTTCAGATATAGGAGCCGATAGGCATTTCAAATATAGGTGCCGATAGGCATTCCAGATATGGTTGCCGATAGGCATTTCAAATATAGGTGCTGATTTGCATTTCAGATGTAGTTTTCGATAGGCATTTCAAAAATAGGTGCCGATAGGCATTTCAGATATAGGTGCCGATAGGCACTTCAGATATAGTTGCCGATTGGCATTTTAAAAATAGGTGCCGATAGGCATTTCAGATATAGAAGCCGATAGGCATTTCAAAAATAGGTGCCGATAGGCACTCCAGATATGGTTGCCGATAGGGATTTCAAATATAGGTGCTTATAGGCATTTCAGATGTTGTTTCCGATAGGCATTTTAGATGTAGTTTCCGATAGGCATTACAAAAATAGGTGCCGATAGGCATTTCAGATATAGGTGCCGATAGGCATTACAGATATAGTTGCCGATTAGCATTTTAAAAATAGGTGCCGATAGGCATTTCAGATATAGAAGCCGATAGGCATTTCAAATATAGGTGCCGATAGGCATTCCAGATATAGTTGCCGATAGGCATTTTAAATATAGGTGCTGATAGGCATTTCAGATGTAGTTTTCTATAGGCATTTCAAAAATAGGTGCCGATAGGCATTTTAGATATAGGTGCCGATAGGCATTTCAAACATAGTTGCCGATTGGCATTTTAAAAATAGGTGCCGATAGGCATTTCAGATATGGAAGCTGATAGGCATTTCAAATATAGGTGCCGATAAGCATTCCAGATATGGTTGCCGATAGGCATTTCAAATATAGGTGCTGATAGGCATTTCAGATGTAGTTTCCGATAGGCAATTCAAAAATTGGTGCCGATAGGCATTTCAGATATAGGTGCCGATAGGCATTTCAGATATAGTTGCCGATTGGCATTTTAAAAATAGGTGCCGATAGGCATTTCAGATATAGAAGCCGATAGGTATTTCAAATATAGGTGTCGATAGGCATTTCAGATATGGTTGCCGATAGGCATTTCAAATATAGGTGCTGATAGGCATTTCAGATGTAGTTTCCGATAGGAATTTCAAAAATATGTGCCGATAGGCATTTCAGATATAGGTGCCGATAGGCATTTCAGATATAGTTGCCGATTGGCATTTTAAAAATAGGTGTCAATAGGCATTTCAGATATAGAAGCCGATACGCATTTCAAATATAGGTGCCGATAGGCATTCCAGATATGGTTGCCGATAAGCATTTCAAATATAGGTGCTGATGGGCATTCCAGATGTAGTTTTCGATAGGCATTCCAAAAATTGGTGCCGATAGGCATTTCAGATATAGGTACCGATAGGCATTTCAGATATAGGTGCTGATAGGCATTTCAGATATAGTTACCGATTGGCATTTTAAAAATAGGTGCCGATTGGCATTTCAGATATAGAAGCCGATAGGCATTTCAAATATAGGTGTCGATAGGCATTTCAGATATGGTTGCCGATAGGCATTTCAAATATAGGTGCTGATAGGCATTTCAGATGTAGTTTCCGATAGGCATTTCAAAAATAGGTGCCGATAGGCATTTCAGATATAGGTGCCGATAGGCATTTCAGATATAGTTGCCGATTGGCATTTTAAAAATAGGTGCCGATAGGCATTTCAGATATGGAAGCTGATAGCATTTCAAATATAGTTGCCGATAAGCATTCCAGATATGGTTGCCGATAGGCATTTCAAATATAGGTGCTGATAGGCATTTCAGATGTAGTTTCCGATAGGCATTTCAAAAATTGGTGCCGATAGGCATTTCAGATATAGGTGCCGATAGGCATTTCAGATGTAGTTGCCGATTGGCATTTTAAAAATAGGTGCCGACGGGCATTTCAGATATAGAAGCCGATAGGTATTTCAAATATAGGTGTCGATAGGCATTTCAGATATGGTTGCCGATAGGCATTTCAAATATAGGTGCAGATAGGCATTTCAGATGTAGTTTCCGATAGGAATTTAAAAAATAATTGCCGATAGGCATTTCAGATATAGGTGCCGATAGGCATTTCAGATATAGTTGCCTTTTGGCATTTTAAAAATAGGTGCGGATAGGCATTTCAGATATAGAAGCCTATAGGCATTTCAAATATAGGTGCCTATAGGCATTCCAGATATAATTGCCGATAGGCATTTCAAATATAGGTGCTGATAGGCATTTTTGATGTAGTTTCCGATAGGCATTTCAAAAATTGATGCTGATAGGCATTTCAGATATAGGTGCCGATAGGCATTTCAGATATAGGTGCCGATAGGCATTTCAGTTATAGTTGCCGATTGGCATTTTAAAAATAGGTGCCGATAGGCATTTCAGATATAGAAGCCGATATGCATTTCAAATATAGGTGCCGATAGGCATTCCAGATATGGTTGCCGATAGGCATTTCAAATATAAGTGCTGATAGGCATTTCAGATGTAGTTTCCGATAGGCATTTCAAAAATAGGTACCGATAGGCATTTCAGATATAGGTGACGATAGGCATTTCAGATATAGAAGCCGATAGGCTTTTCAAATATAGGTGCCAATAGGCATTCCAGCTATGGTTGCCCATAGGCATTTCAAATTTAGGTGCTGATAGGCATTTCAGATGTAGTTTCCGATAGGCATTTCAAAAATTGGAGACGATAGGCATTTCAGATATAGGTGCCGATAGGCATTTCAGATATAGTTGCCGATTGGCATTTTAAAAATAGGTGCCGAAAGGCATTTCAGATATAGAAGCCGATAGGTATTTCAAATGTAAGTGTCGATAGGCTTTTCAGATATGGCTGCCGATAGGCATTTCAAATATAGGTGCCGATAGGCATTTCAGATGTAGTTTCCGATAGGCATTTCAAAAATAGGTGCCGATAGGCATTTCAGATATAGGTGCCGATAGGCATTTCAGATATAGTTTCTGATTGGCATTTTAAAAATAGGTGCTGATAAGCATTTTAGATGTAGTTTCCGATTAGCATTTCAAAAATAGGTGCCAAAAGGCATATCAGATATGGTTGCCGATAGGCATTTAAAATATAGGTGCCGATAGGCATTTCAAATATAGGTGTCGATAGGCATTTCAGATATAAATGCCGAAAGGCAATTCAGATATAGGTGCCGATAGGCATTTCTGATGTGGTCGCCGATAGGCATTTCAAATATAGGTGCTGATAGGCATTTCAGATGTAGTTTCCGATAGGCATTTCAAAAATTGGTGCCGATAGGCATTTCAGATATAGGTGCCGATAGGCATTTCATATATATTTGCCGATTGGCATTTTAAAAATAGGTGCCGATAGGCATTTCAGATATAGAAGCCGATAGGTATTTCAAATATAGGTGTCGATAGGCATTTCAGATATGGTTGCCGATAGGCATTTCAAATATAGGTGCTGATAGGCATTTCAGATGTAGTTTCCGATAGGCGTTTCAAAAATTGGTGCCGATAGGCATTTCAGATATAGGTGCCGATAGGCATTTCAGATATAGTTGCCGATTGGCATTTTAAAAATAGGTGCCGATAGGCATTTCAGATTTAGAAGCCGATAGGTATTTCAAAAATAGGTGTCGATAGGCATTTCAGATATGGTAGCCGATAGGCATTTCAAATATAGGTGCTGATAGGCATTTCAGATGTAGTTTCCGATAGGCATTTCAAAAATAGGTGCCGATTGGCATTTCAGATATAGGTGCCGATAGGCATTCCAGATATAGTTGCCGATTGGCATTTTAAAAATAGGTGTCGATAGGCATTTCAGATATAGAAGCCGATAGGCATTTCAAATATAGGTGCTGATGGGCATTCCAGATGTAGTTTCCTATAGGCATTCCAAAAATTGGTGCCGATAGGCATTTTAGATATAGGTGCCAAAAGGCATTTCAGATATAGTTGCCGATTGGCATTTTAAAAATAGGTGCCGATAGGCATTTCAGATATAGAAGCCGATAGGCATTTCAAATATAGGTGCCGATAGGCATTCCAGATATGGTTGCCCATAGGCATTTCAAATATAGGTGCTGATAGGCATTTCACATGTAGTTTCCGATAGGCATTTCAAAAATTGGAGACGATAGGCATTTCAGATATAGGTGCCGATAGGCATTTCAGATATAGTTGCCGATTGGCATTTTAAAAATAGGTGTCGATAGGCATTTCAGATATAGAAGCCGATAGGCATTTCAAATATAGGTGCCGATAGGCATTCCAGATATGGTTGCCGATAGGCATTTCAAATATAGGTGCTGATAGGCATTCCAGATGTAGTTTCCGATAGGCATTCCAAAAATTGGTGCCGATAGGCATTTTAGATATAGGTGCCAAAAGGCATTTCAGATATAGTTGCCGATTGGCATTTTAAAAATAGGTGCCGATAGGCATTTCAGATATAGAAGCCGATAGGTATTTTAAATATAGGTGTCGATAGGCATTTCAGATATGGTTGCCGATAGGCATTTCAAATATAAGTGCTGATAGGCATTTTAGATGTAGTTTCCGATAGGCATTTCAAAAATAGGTGCCGATAGGCATTTCAGATATAGGTGCCGATAGGCATTTCAGATATAGTTGCCGATTGGCATTTTAAAAATAGGTGTCGATAGGCATTTTAGATATAGAAGCCGATAGGCATTTCAAATATAGGTGCCGATAGGCATTTCAGATATGGTTGTCGATAGGCATTTCAGATATAGGTGCCGATAGGCATTTCAGATATAGTTGCCGATTTGCATTTTAAAAATAGGTGTCGATAGGCATTTTAGATATAGAAGCCGATAGGCATTTCAGATATAGGTGCCGATAGGCATTTCAGATATAGTTGCCGATTGGCATTTTAAAAATAGGTGTCGATAGGCATTTCAGATATAGAAGCCGATAGGCATTTCAAATATAGGTGCCGATAGGCATTCCAGATATGGTTGCCGATAGGCATTTCAAATATAGGTGCTGATAGGCATTCCAGATGTATTTTCCGATAGGCATTTCAAAAATTGGTGCCGATAGGTATTTCAGTTATAGGTGCCGATAGGCATTTCAGATATAGTTACCGATTAGCATTTTAAAAATAGGTGCCGATAGGCATTTCAGATATAGAAGCCGATAGGTATTTCAAATATAGGTGTCGATAGGCATTTCAGATATGGTTGACGATAGGCATTTCAAATATAGGTGCTGATAGGCATTTCAGATGTAGTTTCCGATAGGCATTTCAAAAATAGGTGCCGATAGGCATTTCAGATATAGTTACCAATTGACATTTTAAAAATAGGTGCCGATAGGCATTTCAGATATAGAAGCCGATAGGCATTTCAAATATAGGTGCCGATAGGCATTCCAGATATGGTAGCCGATAGGCATTTCAAATATAGGTGCTGTTAGGCATTTTAGATGTAGTTTCCAATAGGCATTTCAAAAATTGATGCCGATAGGCATTACAGATATAGGTGCCGATAGGTATTTCAGATATAGTTGCCGATTGGCACTATAAAAACAGGTGCCGATAGGCATTTCAGATATAGAAGCCGATAGGTATTTCAAATATAGGTGTCGGTAGGCATTTCAGATATGGTTCCTGATAGGCATTTTAAATATAGGAGCAGATAGGCATTTCAGATGTAGTTTCCGAAAGACATTTCATAAATAGGTGCCGATAGGAATTTCAGATATAGGTGCCGATAGGCATTTCAGATATAGTTGCCGATTGGCATTTTAAAAATAGGTGCCGATAGGCATTTCAGTTATAGAAGCCGATAGGCATTTCAAATATAGGTGCCAATAGGCATTCCAGATATGGTTGCCGATAGGCATTTCAAATATAAGTACTGATAGGCATTTCAGATGTAGTTTCCGATAGGCATTTCAAAAATAGGTACCGATAGGCATTTCAGATATAGGTGCCAATAGGCATTTCAGATATAGTTGCCAATTGGCATTTTAAAAATAGGTGTCGATAGGCATTTCAGATATAGAAGCCGATAGGCATTTCAAATATAGGTGTCGATAGGCATTCCAGATATGGTTGCCGATAGGCATTTCAAATATAGGTGCTGATAGGCATTTCAGATGTAGCTTCCGATAGGCATTTCAAAAATAGGTGCCGATAGGCATTTCAGATAAAGGTGCCGATAGGCATTTCAGATATAGTTGCCAATTGGCATTTTAAAAATAGGTGCCGATAGGCATTTCAGATATAGAAGCCGATAGGCATTTCAAATATAGGTGCCGATAGGCATTCCAGATATGGTTGCCGATAGGCATTTCAAATATAGGTGCTGATAGGCATTTTAGATGTAGTTTCCGATAGGCATTTCAAAAATTGATGCCGATAGGCATTTGAGATATAGGTGCCGATAGGCATTTCAGATATAGTTGCCGATTGGCATTTTAAAAACAGGTGCCGATAGGCATTTCAGATATAGAAGCCGATAAGTATTTCAAATATAGGTGTCGATAGGCATTTCAGATATGGTTGCCGATAGGCATTTCAAATATAGTAGCAGATAGGCATTTCAGATGTAGTTTCCGAAAGACATTTCAAAAATAGATGCCGATAGGCATTTCAGATATAGGTGCCGATAGGCATTTCAGATATAGTTGCCGATTGGCATTTTTAAAATAGGTGCCGATAGGCATGTCAGATATAGAAGCCGATAGGCATTTCAAATATAGGTGCCGATAGGAATTCCAGATATGGTTGCCGATAGGCATTTCAAATATAAGTGCTGATAGGCATTTCAGATGTAGTTTCCGATAGGCATTTCAAAAATAGGTACCGATAGGCATTTCAGATATAGGTGCCGATAGGCATTTCAGATATAGTGGCCAATTAGCATTTTAAAAATAGGTGTCGATAGGCATTTCAGATATAGAAGCCGATAGGCATTTTAAATATAGGTGCCGATAGGCATTGCAGATATTGTTGCCGATAGGCATTTCAAATATAGGTGCTGATAGGCATTTCAGATGTAGTTTCCGATAGGCATTTCAAAAATTGGTGCCGATTGGCATTTTAGATATAGGTGCCGATAGGCATTTCAGATATAGTTGCCGATTGGCATTTTAAAAATAGGTGTTGATAGGCTTTTTTGATGTAGTTTCCGATAGGCATTTCAAAAATAGGTGCCGATAGGCATTTCAGATATAGGTGCCGATAGGCAATTCAAATATAGAAGCAGATAGGCATTTCAGATGTAGATTCCGAAAGACATTTAAAAAATAGGTGCCGATAGGCATTTCAGATATAGGTGCCGATAGGCATTTCAGATATAGTTGCCGATTGGCATTTTAAAAATAGGTGTTGATAGGCATTTTAGATGTAGTTTCCGATAGGCATTTCAAAAATAGGTGCCGATAGGCACTTCAGATATAGGTGCCGATAGGCAATTCAAATATAGGAGCAGATAGGCATTTCAGATGTAGATTCCGAAAGACATTTCAAAAATAGGTGCCGATAGGCATTTTAGATATAGGTGCCGATAGGCATTTCAGATATAGTTGCTGATTGGCATTTTAAAAATAGGTGCCGATAGGCATTTCAGATATAGAAGCCGATAGGCATTTCAAATATAGGTGCCGATAGGCATTCCAGATATGGTTGCCGATAGGCATTTCAAATATAAGTGCTGATAAGCATTTCAGATGTAGTTTCCGATAGGCATTTCAAAAATAGGTACCGATAGGCATTTCAGATATAGGTGCCGATAGGCATTTCAGATATAGTTGCCAATTGGCATTTTAAAAATAGGTGTCGATAGGCATTTCAGATATAGAAGCCGATAGGCATTTCAAATATAGGTGCCGATAGGCATTCCAGATATGGTTGCCGATAGGCATTTCAAATATAGGTGCTGATAGGCATTTCAGATGTAGTTTCCGATAGGCATTTCAAAAATTGATGCCGATAGGCATTTCAGATATAGGTGCCGATAGGCATTTCAGATATAGTTGCCGATTGGCATTTTAAAAATAGGTACCGATAGGCATTTCAGGTATAGAAGCCGATAGGTATTTCAAATATAGGTGTCGATAGGCATTTCAGATATGGTTGCCGATAGGCATTTCAAATATAGATGCTGATAGGCATTTCAGATGTAGTTTCCGATACGCATTTCAAAAATAGGTGCCGATAGGCATTTCAGATATAGGTGCCGATAGGCATTTCAGATATAGTTGCCGATTGGCATTTTAAAAATAGGTGCCGATAGGCATTTTAGATGTGGTTTCCGATAGGCATTTCAAAAGTAGGTGCCGATAGGCATTTCAGATATAGGTGCCGATAGGCATATCAGATATAGTTGCCGATAGGCATTTAAAATATAGGTGCCGATAGGCATTTCAAATATAGGTGTCGATAGGCATTTCAGATATAAATGCCGAAAGGCATTTCAGATATAGGTGCCGATAGGCATTTCTGATGTGGTTGCCGATAGGCATTTCAAATATAGGTGCTGATAGGCATTTCAGATGTAGTTTTCGATAGGCATTTCAAAAATAGGTGCCGATAGGCATTTCAATATAGGTGCCGATAGGCACTTCAGATATAGTTGCCGATTGGCATTTTAAAAATAGGTGCCGCTAGGCATTTCAGATATAGAAGCCGATAGGCATTTCAAATATAGGTGCCGATAGGCATTCCAAATATGGTTGCCGATAGGCATTTCGAATATAGGTGCTGATAGGCATTTCAGATGTAGTTTCCGATAGGCATTTCAAAAATAGGTGCAGATAGGCATTTCAGATAGAGGTGCCGATAGGCATTTCAGATATAGTTGCCGATTGGCATTTTAAAAATAGGTGCCGATAGGCATTTCAGATATAGACGCCAATAGGCATTTCAAATATAGGTGCCGATAGGCATTCCAGATATAGAAGCCGATAGGCATTTCAAATATAGGTGCCGATAGGCATTCCAGATATGGTTGCCGATAGGCATTCCAAATATAGGTGCTGATAGGCATTTCAGATGTAGTTTCCGATAGGCATTTCAAAAATAAATGCCGATAGGCATTTCAGATATAGAAACCGATAGACATTTCAAATATAGGTGCCGATAGCCATTCCAAATATGGTTGCCGATAGGCAATTCAAATATAGGTGCTGATAGGCATTTCAGATGTAGTTTCCGATAGGCATTTCAAAAATAGGTGCCGATAGGCATTTCAGATATAGGTGCCGATAGGCATTTCAGATATAGTTGCCGATTGGCATTTTAAAAATAGGTGCCGATAGGCATTTCAGATATAGAAGCCGATAGGCATTTCAAATATAGGTGCCGATAGGCATTCCAGATATGGTTGCCGATAGGCATTTCAAATATAGGTGCTGATAGGCATTTCAGATGTAGTTTCCGATAGGCATTTCAAAAATAGGTGCCGATAGGCATTTCAGATATAGGTGCCGATAGGCATTTCAGATATAGTTACCGATAGCCATTTTAAAAATAGGTGCCGATAGGCATTTCAGATATAGACGCCGATTGGCATTTCAAATATAGGTACCGATAGGCATTCCAGATATGGTTGCCGATAGGCATTTCAAATATAGGTGCTGATAGGCATTTCAGATGTAGTTTCCGAAAGGCATTTCAAAAATAGGTGCCGATAGGCATTTCAGATATAGGTGCCGATAGGCATTTCAGATATAGTTGCCGATTGGCATTTTAAAAATAGGTGCCGATAGGCATTTCAGATATAGACGCCAATAGGCATTTCAAATATAGGTGCCGATAGGCATTCCAGATATAGAAGCCGATAGGCATTTCAAACATAGGTGCCGATAGGCATTCCAGATATGGTTGCCGATAGGCATTTCAAATATAGGTGCTGATAGGCATTTAAGATGTAGTTTCCGATAGGCATTTCAAAAATTGGTGCCGATAGGCATTTCAGATATAGGTGCCGATAGGCATTTCAGATATAGTTGCCGATTGGCATTTTAAAAATAGGTGCCGATAGGCATTTCAGATATAGAGGCCGATAGGTATTTCAAATATAGGTGTCGATAGGTATTTCAGATATGGTTGCCGATAGGCATTTCAAATATAGGTGCTGATAGGCATTTCAGATGTAGTTTCCGATAGGCATTTCAAAAATAGGTGCCTATAGGCATTTCAGATATAGGTGCCGATAGGCATTTCAGATATAGTTGCCGAATGGCATTTTAAAAATAGGTGCAGATAGGCATTTTAGATGTAGTTTCCGATAGGCATTTCAAAAATAGGTGCCGATAGGCATTTCAGATATAGGTGCCGATAGGCATATCAGATATAGTTGCCGATAGGCATTTAAAATATAGGTGCCGATAGGCATTTCAAATATAGGTGTCGATAGGCTTTTCAGATATAAATGCCGAAAGGCATTTCAGATAGAGGTGCCGATAGGCATTTCTGATGTGGTTGCCGATAGGCATTTCAAATATAGGTGCTGATAGGCATTGCAGATGTAGTTTTCGATAGGCATTTCAAAAATAGGTGCCGATAGGCATTTCAGATATAGGTGCTGATATGCACTTCAGATATAGTTGCCGATTGGCATTTTAAAAATAGGAGCCGATAGGCATTTCAGATATAGAAGCCGATAGGCATTTCAAACATAGGTGCTGATAGGCATTCCAGTTATGGTTGCCGATAGGCATTTCAAATATTGGTGCTGATAGGCATTTCATATGTAGTTTCCGATAGGCATTTCAAAAATAGGTGCCGATAAGCATTTCAGATATAGGTGCTGATATGCTTTACAGATATAGTTGCCGATTGGCATTTTAAAAATAGGTGCCGATAGGCATTTCAGATATAGAAGCCGATAGGTATTTCAAATATAGGTGTCGATAGGCATTTCGATATGGTAGCCGATAGGCATTTCAAATATAGGTGCTGATAGGCATTTCAGATGTAGTTTCCAATAGGCATTTCAAAAATAGGTGCCGATAGGCATTTCAGATATAGCTGCCGATAGGCATTTCAGATATAGTTGCCGATTAGCATTTTAAAAATAGGTGTCGATAAGCATTTCAGATATAGAAGTCGATAGGCATTTCAAATATAGGTGCCGATAGGCATTCCAGATATGGTTGCCGATAGGCCTTTCAAATATAGGTGCTGATAGGCATTCCAGATGTAGTTTCCGATAGGCATTTCAAAAATTGGTGCCGACAGGCATTTCAGATATAGGTGCCGATAGGCATTTCAGATATAGTTACCGATTGGCATTTTAAAAATAGGTGCCGATAGGCATTTCAGATATAGAAGCCGATAGGTATTTCAAATATAGGTGTCGAAAGGCATTTCAGATAAGGTTGCCGATAGGCATTTTAAATATAGGTGCTGATAGGCATTTCAGATGTAGTTTCCGATAGGCATTTCAAAAATAGGTGCCGATAGGCATTCCAGATATAGGTGCCGATAGGCATTTCAGATAGAGTTGCCTATAGCCATTTTAAAAATAGGTGCCGATAGGCATTTCAGATATAGAAGCCGATAGGTATTTCAAATGTAAGTGTCGATAGGCATTTCAGATATGGCTGCCGATAGGCATTTCAAATATAGGTGCCGATAGGCATTTCAGATGTAGTTTCCGATAGGCATTTCAGATATAGGTGCCGATAGGCATTTCAGATATAGTTGCCGATTGGCATTTTAAAAATAGGTGCTGAAAAGCATTTTAGATGTAGTTTCCGATTAGCATTTCAAAAATAGGTGCCAAAAGGCATATCAGATATGGTTGCCGATAGGCATTTAAAATATAGGTGCCGATAGGCATTTCAGATATAGGTGCCGATAGGCATTTCAGATATAGTTGCCAATTGGCATTTTAAAAATAGGTGTCGATAGGCATTTCAGATATAGAAGCCGATAGGCATTTCAAATATAGGTGCCGATAGGCATTCCAGATATGGTTGCCCATAGGCATTTCAAATAAAGGTGCTGATAGGCATTTCAGATGTAGTTTCCGATAGGCATTTCAAAAATAGGTACCGATAGGCATTTCAGTTATAGGTGCCGATAAGCATTTCAGATATAGTTGCCAATTGGCATTTTAAAAATAGGTGTCGATAGGCATTTCAGATATAGAAGCCGATAGGCATTTCAAATATAGGTGCCGATAGGCATTCCAGATATGGTTGCCCATAGGCATTTCAAATATAGGTGCTGATAGGCATTTCAGATGTAGTTTCCGATAGGCATTTCAAAAATTGGAGACGATAGGCATTTCAGATATAGGTGCCGATAGGCATTTCAGATATAGTTGCCGATTGGCATTTTAAAAATAGGTGTCGATAGGCATTTCAGATATAGAAGCCGATAGGCATTTCAAATATAGGTGCCGATAGGCATTCCAGATATGGTTGCCGATAGGCATTTCAAATATAGGTGCTGATAGGCATTCCAGATGTAGTTTCCGATAGGCATTCCAAAAATTGGTGCCGATAGGCATTTTAGATATAGGTGCCGAAAGGCATTTCAGATATAGTTGCCGATTGGCATTTTAAAAATAGGTGCCGATAGGCATTTCAGATATAGAAGCCGATAGGTATTTTAAATAGAGGTGTCGATAGGCTTTTTAGATATGGTTGCCGATAGGCATTTCAAATATAGGTGCTGATAGGCATTTTAGATGTAGTTTCCGATAGGCATTTCAAAAATAGGTGCCGATAGGCATTTCAGATATAGGTGCCGATAGGCATTTCAGATATAGTTGCCGATTGGCATTTTAAAAATAGGTGTCGATAGGCATTTTAGATATAGAAGCCGATAGGCATTTCAAATATAGGTGCCGATAGGCATTTCAGATATGGTTGTCGATAGGCATTTCAGATATAGGTGCCGATAGGCATTTCAGATATAGTTGCCGATTGGCATTTTAAAAATAGGTGTCGATAGGCATTTTAGATATAGAAGCCGATAGGCATTTCAGATATAGGTGCCGATAGGCATTTCAGATATAGTTGCCGATTGGCATTTTAAAAATAGGTGTCGATAGGCATTTCAGATATAGAAGCCGATAGGCATTTCAAATATAGGTGCCGATAGGCATTCCAGATATGGTTGCCGATAGGCATTTCAAATATAGGTGCTGATAGGCATTCCAGATGTATTTTCCGATAGGCATTTCAAAAATAGGTGCCGATAGGCATTTCAGATATAGTTGCCGATTGGCATTTTAAAAACAGGTGCCGATAGGCATTTCAGATATAGAAGCCGATAAGTATTTCAAATATAGGTGTCGATAGGCATTTCAGATATGGTTGCTGATAGGCATTTCAAATATAGTAGCAGATAGGCATTTCAGATGTAGTTTCCGAAAGACATTTCAAAAATAGATGCCGATAGGCATTTCAGATATAGGTGCCGATAGGCATTTCAGATATAGTTGCCGATTGGCATTTTTAAAATAGGTGCCGATAGGCATGTCAGATATAGAAGCCGATAGGCATTTCAAATATAGGTGCCGATAGGAATTCCAGATATGGTTGCCGATAGGCATTTCAAATATAAGTGCTGATAGGCATTTCAGATGTAGTTTCCGATAGGCATTTCAAAAATAGGTACCGATAGGCATTTCAGATATAGGTGCCGATAGGCATTTCAGATATAGTGGCCAATTGGCATTTCAAATATAGGTGCTGATAGGCATTTCAGATATAGTTGCCGATTGGCATTTTAAAAATAGGTGTTGATAGGCTTTTTTGATGTAGTTTCCGATAGGCATTTCAAAAATAGGTGCCGATAGGCATTTCAGATATAGGTGCCGATAGGCAATTCAAATATAGGAGCAGATAGGCATTTCAGATGTAGATTCCGAAAGACATTTCAAAAATAGGTGCCGATAGGCATTTCAGATATAGGTGCCGATAGGCATTTCAGATATAGTTGCCGATTGGCATTTTAAAAATAGGTGTTGATAGGCATTTTAGATGTAGTTTCCGATAGGCACTTCAAAAATAGGTGCCGATAGGCATTTCAGATATAGGTGCCGATAGGCAATTCAAATATAGGAGCAGATAGGCATTTCAGATGTAGATTCCGAAAGACATTTCAAAAATAGGTGCCGATAGGCATATCAGATATAGGTGCCGATAGGCATTTCAGATATAGTTGCTGATTGGCATTTTAAAAATAGGTGCCGATAGGCATTTCAGATATAGAAGCCGATAGGCATTTCAAATATAGGTGCCGATAGGCATTCCAGATATGGTTGCCGATAGGCATTTCAAATATAAGTGCTGATAAGCATTTCAGATGTAGTTTCCGATAGGCATTTCAAAAATAGGTACCGATAGGCATTTTAGATATAGGTGCCGATAGGCATTTCAGATATAGTTGCCAATTGGCATTTTAAAAATAGGTGTCGATAGGCATTTCAGATATAGAAGCCGATAGGCATTTCAAATATAGGTGCCGATAGGCATTCCAGATATGGTTGCCGATAGGCATTTCAAATATAGGTGCTGATAGGCATTTCAGATGTAGTTTCCGATAGGCATTTCAAAAATAGGTGCCGATAGGCATTTCAGATATAGGTGCCGATAGCCATTTTAAAAATAGGTGCCGATAGGCATTTCAGATATAGACGCCGATAGGCATTTCAAATATAGGTACCGATAGGCATTCCAGATATGGTTGCCGATAGGCATTTCAAATATAGGTGCTGATAGGCATTTCAGATGTAGTTTCCGAAAGGCATTTCAAAAATAGGTGCCGATAGGGATTTCAGATATAGGTGCCGATAGGCATTTCAGATATAGTTGCCGATTGGCATTTTAAAAATAGGTGCCGATAGGCATTTCAGATATAGACGCCAATAGGCATTTCAAATATAGGTGCCGATATGCATTCCAGATATAGAAGCCGATAAGCATTTCAAATATAGGTGCCGATAGGCATTCCAGATATGGTTGCCGATAGGCATTTCAAATATAGGTGCTGATAGGCATTTAAGATGTAGTTTCCGATAGGCATTTCAAAAATTGGTGCCGATAGGCATTTCAGATATAGGCGCCGATAGGCATTTCAGATATAGTTGCCGATTGGCATTTTAAAAATAGGTGCCGATAGGCATTTCAGATATAGAGGCCGATAGGTATTTCAAATATAGGTGTCGATAGGTATTTCAGATATGGTTGCCGATAGGCATTTTAAATATAGGTGCTGATAGGCATTTCAGATGTAGTTTCCGATAGGCATTTTAAAAATAGGTGCCTATAAGCATTTCAGATATAGGTGCCGATAGGCATTTCAGATATAGTTGCCGAATGGCATTTTAAAAATAGGTGCAGATAGGCATTTTAGATGTAGTTTCCGATAGGCATTTCAAAAATAGGTGCCGATAGGCATTTCAGATATAGGTGCCGATAGGCATATCAGATATAGTTGCCGATAGGCATTTAAAATATAGGTGCCGATAGGCATTTCAAATATAGGTGTCGATAGGCTTTTCAGATATAAATGCCGAAAGGCATTTCAGATAGAGGTGCCGATAGGCATTTCTGATGTGGTTGCCGATAGGCATTTCAAATATAGGTGCTGATAGGCATTGCAGATGTAGTTTTCGATAGGCATTTCAAAAATAGGTGCCGATAGGCATTTCAGATATAGGTGCCGATATGCACTTCAGATATAGTTGCCGATTGGCATTTTAAAAATAGGTGCCGATAGGCATTTCAGATATAGAAGCCGATAGGCATTTCAAATATAGGTGCTGATAGGCATTCCAGTTATGGTTGCCGATAGGCATTTCAAATATTGGTGCTGATAGGCATTTCATATGTAGTTTCCGATAGGCATTTCAAAAATAGGTGCCGATGGGCATTTCAGATATAGGTGCTGATATGCTTTACAGATATAGTTGCCGATTGGCATTTTAAAAATAGGTGCCGATAGGCATTTCAGATATAGAAGCCGATAGGTATTTCAAATATAGGTGTCGATAGGCATTTCAGATATGGTAGCCGATAGGCATTTCAAATATAGGTGCTGATAGGCATTTCAGATGTAATTTCCAATAGGCATTTCAAAAATAGGTGCCGATAGGCATTTTAGATATAGCTGCCGATAGGCATTTCAGATATAGTTGCCGATTAGCATTTTAAAAATAGGTGTCGATAAGCATTTCAGATATAGAAGTCGATAGGCATTTCAAATATAGGTGCCGATAGGCATTCCAGATATAGTTGCCGATAGGCCTTTCAAATATAGGTGCTGATAGGCATTCCAGATTTAGTTTCCGATAGGCATTTCAAAAATTGGTGCCGACAGGCATTTCAGATATAGGTGCCGATAGGCATTTCAGATATAGTTACCGATTGGCATTTTAAAATAGGTGCCGATAGGAATTTCAGATATAGAAGCCGATAGGTATTTCAAATATAGGTGTCGAAAGGCATTTCAGATAAGGTTGCCGATAGGCATTTTAAATATAGGTGCTGATAGGCATTTCAGATGTAGTTTCCGATAGGCATTTCAAAAATAGGTGCCGATAGGCATTTCAGATATAGGTGCCGATAGGCATTTCAGATATAGTTGCCTATAGCCATTTTAAAAATAGGTGCCGATAGGCATTTCAGATATAGAAGCCGATAGGCATTTCAAATATATGTGTTGATAGGCATTCCAGATATGGTTGTCGATAGGCATTTCAAATATAGGTGCTGATAGGCATTTCAGATGTAGTTTCCGATAGGCATTTCAAAAATAGGTGCCGATAGGCATTTCAGATATAGGTGCCGATAGGCATTTCAGATATAGTTGCCGATTGGCATTTTAAAAATAGGTGCCGATAGGCATTTCAGATATAGAAGCCGATAGGCATTTCAAATATAGGTGCCGATAAGCATTCCAGATATGGTTGCCGATAGGCATTTTAAATATAGGTGCTGATAGGCATTTCAGATGTAGTTTCCGATAGGCATTTCAAAAATTGATGCCGATAGGCATTTCAGATATAGGTGCCGATAGGCATTTCAGATATAGTTGCCGATTGGCATTTTAAAAATAGGTGTTGATAGGCATTTCAGATATAGAAGCCGATAGGTATTTCAAATATAAGTGTCGGTAAGCATTTCAGATATGGTTCCTGATAGGCATTTTAAATATAGGAGCAGATAGGCATTTCAGATGTAGTTTCCGAAAGACATTTCAAAAATAGGTGCCGATAGGAATTTCAGATATAGGTGCCGATAGGCATTTCAGATATAGTTGCCGATTGGCATTTTAAAAATAGGTGGCGATAGGCATTTCAGATATAGAAGCCGATAGGCATTTCAAATATAGGTGCCAATAAGCATTCCAGATATGGTTGCCGATAGGCATTTCAAATATAAGTACTTATAGGCATTTCAGATGTAGTTTCCGATAGGCATTTCAAAAATAGGTACCGATAGGCATTTCAGATATAGGTGCCGATAGGCATTTCAGATATAAATGCCAATTGGCATTTTAAAAATAGGTGTCGATAGGCATTTCAGATATAGAAGCTGATAGGCATTTCAAATATAGGTGCCGATAGGCATTCCAGATATGGTTGCCGATAGGCATTTCAAATATAGGTGCTGATAGGCATTTCAGATGTAGTTTCCGATAGGCATTTCAAAAATAGGTGCCGATAGGCATTTCAGATATAATCGCCGATAGGCATTTCAGATATAGCTGCCAATTGGCATTTTAAAAATAGGTGTCGATAGGCATTTCAGATATAGAAGCCGATAGGCATTTCAAATATAGGTGCCGATAGGCATCCCAGATATGGTTGCCGATAGGCATTTCAAATATAGGTGCTGATAGGCATTTCAGATGTAGTTTCCGATAGGCATTTCAAAAATTGGTGCCGATTGGCATTTTAGATATAGGTGCCGATAGGCATTTCAGATATAGTTGCCGATTGGCATTTTAAAAATAGGTGGCGATAAGCATTTCAGATATAGAAGCCGATAGGCATTTCAAATATAGGTCCCAATAAGCATTCCAGATATGGTTGCCGATAGGCATTTCAAATATAAGTACTTATAGGCATTTCAGATGTAGTTTCCGATAGGCATTTCAAAAATAGGTACCGATAGGCATTTCAGATATAGGTGCCGAAAGGCATTTCAGATATAAATGCCAATTGGCATTTTAAAAATAGGTGTCGATAGGCATTTCAGATATAGAAGCTGATAGGCATTTCAAATATAGGTGCCGATAGGCATTCCAGATATAGGCATTTCAGATATAGAAGCTGATAGGCATTTTAAATATAGGTGCCGATAGGCATTCCAGATATGGTTGCCGATAGGCATTTTAAAAATAGTTGCTGATAGGCATTTCAGATTTAGTTTCCGATAGGCATTTCAAAAATAGGTGCCGATAGGCATTTCAGATATAGGTGCCGATAGGCATTTCAGATATAGCTGCCAATTGGCATTTTAAAAATAGGTGTCGATAGGCATTTCAGATATAGAAGCCGATAGGCATTTCAAATATAGGTGCCGATAGGCATCCCAGATATGGTTGCCGATAGGCATTTCAAATATAGGTGCTGATAGGCATTTCAGATGTAGTTTCCGATGGGCATTTCAAAAATTGGTGCCGATTAGCATTTTAGATATAGGTGCCGATAGGCATTTCAGATATAGTTGCCGATTGGCATTTTAAAAAAGGTGCCGATAGGCATTTCAGATATAGAAGCCGATAGGTATTTCAAATATAGGTGTCGATAGGCATTTCAGATATGGTTGCCGATAGGCATTTCAAATATAGGTGCTGATAGGCATTTCAGATGTAGTTTCCGATAGGCATTTCAAAAATAGGTGCCGATAGGCATTTCAGATATAGGTGCCGATAGGCATTTCAGAGATAGGTGCCGATAGGCATTTCAGATATAGTTGCCGATTGGCATTTTAAAAATAGGTGCCGATAGGCATGTCAGATATATAAGCCGATAGGCATTTCAAATATAGGTGCCGATAGGCATTCCAGATATGGTTGCCGATAGGCATTTCAAATATAGGTGCTAATAGGCATTTCAGATGTAGTTTCCGATAGGCATTTCAGAAATAGGTGCCGATAGGCATGTCAGATATATAAGCCGATAGGCATTTCAAATATAGGTGCCGATAGGCATTCCAGATATGGTTGCCGATAGGCATTTCAAATATAGGTGCTGATAGGCATTTCAGATGTAGTTTCCGATAGGCATTTCAAAAATAGGTGCCGATAGGCATTTCAGATATAGGTGCCGATAGGCATTTCAGATATAGTTGCCGATTGGCATTTTAAAAATAGGTGCCGATAGGCATGTCAGATAGATAGGCATTTCAGATGTAGTTTCCGATAGGCATTTCAAAAATTGATGCCGATAGGCATTTCAGATATAGGTGCCGATAGGCATTTCAGATATAGTTGCCGATTGGCATTTTAAAAATAGGTGTTGATAGGCATTTCAGATATAGAAGCCGATAGGTATTTCAAATATAAGTGTCGGTAAGCATTTCAGATATGGTTCCTGATAGGCATTTTAAATATAGGAGCAGATAGGCATTTCAGATGTAGTTTCCGAAAGACATTTCAAAAATAGGTGCCGATAGGAATTTCAGATATAGGTGCCGATAGGCATTTCAGATATAGTTGCCGATTGGCATTTTAAAAATAGGTGGCGATAGGCATTTCAGATATAGAAGCTGATAGGCATTTCAAATATAGGTGCCGATAGGCATTCCAGATATGGTTGCCGATAGGCATTTCAAATATAGGTGCTGATAGGCATTTCAGATGTAGTTTCCGATAGGCATTTCAAAAATAGGTGCCGATAGGCATTTCAGATATAGGTGCCGATAGGCATTTCAGATATAGCTGCCAATTGGCATTTTAAAAATAGGTGTCGATAGGCATTTCAGATATAGAAGCCGATAGGCATTTCAAATATAGGTGCCGATAGGCATCCCAGATATGGTTGCCGATAGGCATTTCAAATATAGGTGCTGATAGGCATTTCAGATGTAGTTTCCGATAGGCATTTCAAAAATTGGTGCCGATTGGCATTTTAGATATAGGTGCCGATAGGCATTTCAGATATAGTTGCCGATTGGCATTTTAAAAATAGGTGGCGATAAGCATTTCAGATATAGAAGCCGATAGGCATTTCAAATATAGGTGCCAATAAGCATTCCAGATATGGTTGCCGATAGGCATTTCAAATATAAGTACTTATAGGCATTTCAGATGTAGTTTCCGATAGGCATTTCAAAAATAGGTACCGATAGGCATTTCAGATATAGGTGCCGATAGGCATTTCAGATATAAATGCCAATTGGCATTTTAAAAATAGGTGTCGATAGGCATTTCAGATATAGAAGCTGATAGGCATTTCAAATATAGGTGCCGATAGGCATTCCAGATATAGGCATTTCAGATATAGAAGCTGATAGGCATTTTAAATATAGGTGCCGATAGGCATTCCAGATATGGTTGCCGATAGGCATTTTAAAAATAGTTGCTGATAGGCATTTCAGATGTAGTTTCCGATAGGCATTTCAAAAATAGGTGCCGATAGGCATTTCAGATATAGGTGCCGATAGGCATTTCAGATATAGCTGCCAATTGGCATTTTAAAAATAGGTGTCGATAGGCATTTCAGATATAGAAGCCGATAGACATTTCAAATATAGGTGCCGATAGGCATCCCAGATATGGTTGCCGATAGGCATTTCAAATATAGGTGCTGATAGGCATTTCAGATGTAGTTTCCGATAGGCATTTCAAAAATTGGTGCCGATTAGCATTTTAGATATAGGTGCCGTTAGGCATTTCAGATATAGTTGCCGATTGGCATTTTAAAAAAGGTGCCGATAGGCATTTCAAATATAGAAGCCGATAGGTATTTCAAATATAGGTGTCGATAGGCATTTCAGATATGGTTGCCGATAGGCATTTCAAATATAGGTGCTGATAGGCATTTCATATGTAGTTTCCGATAGGCATTTCAAAAATAGGTGCCGATAGGCATTTCAGATATAGGTGCCGATAGGCATTTCAGAGATAGGTGCCGATAGGCATTTCAGATATAGTTGCCGATTGGCATTTTAAAAATAGGTGCCGATAGGCATGTTAGATATATAAGCCGATAGGCATTTCAAATATAGGTGCCGATAGGCATTCCAGATATAATTGCCGATAGGCATTTCAAATATAGGTGCTAATAGGCATTTCAGATGTAGTTTCCGATAGGCATTTCAAAAATAGGTGCCGATAGGCATGTCAGATATATAAGCCGATAGGCATTTCAAATATAGGTGCCGATAGGCATTCCAGATATGGTTGCCGATAGGCATTTCAAATATAGGTGCTGATAGGCATTTCAGATGTAGTTTCCGATAGGCATTTCAAAAATAGGTGCCGATAGGCATTTCAGATATAGGTGCCGATAGGCATTTCAGATATAGTTGCCGATTGGCATTTTAAAAATAGGTGCCGATAGGCATGTCAGATATATAAGCCGATAGGCATTTCAAATATAGGTGCCGATAAGCATTCCAGATATGGTTGCCGATAGGCATTTCAAGTATAGGTGCTGATAGGCATTTCAGATGTAGTTTCCGATAGGCAATTCAAAAATAGGTGCCGATAGGCATTTTAGATATAGGTGACGATAGGCATTTCAGAAATAATTGCCAATTGGCATTTTAAAAATAGGTGTCGATAGGCATTTCAGATATAGAAGCCGATAGGCATTTCAAAAATAGGTGCCGATAGGCATTGCAAATATGGTTGCCGATAGGCATTTCAAATATAGGTGCTGATAGGCATTTCAGATGTAGTTTCCGATAGGCAATTCAAAAATAGGTGCCGATAGGCATTTCAGATATAGAAGCCGATAGGTATTCCAAATATAGGTGTCGATAGGCATTTCATATATGGTTGCCGATAGGCATTTCAAATATAGGTGCTGATAGGCATTTCAGATGTAGTTTCCGATAGGGATTTCAAAAATAGGTGCCAATAGGCATTTCAGATATAGGTGCCGATAGGCATTTCAGATATAGTTGCCGATTGGCATTTTAAAAATAGGTGCCGATAGGCATTTTAGATGTAGTTTCCGATAGGCATTTCAAAAATAGGTGCCGATAGGCATTTCAGATATAGGTGCCGATAGGCATTTCAGATATAGTGCCAATTGGCATTTTAAAATAGGTGCCGATAGGCATTTCAGATATAGAAGCCGATAGTCATTTCAAATATAGGTGCCGATTGGCATTTCAGATATAGTTGTCGATTGGCATTTTAAAAATAGGTGCCGATAGACATTTCAGTTATAGAAGCCGATAGGCATTTCAAATATAGGTGCCGATAGGCATTCCAGATATGGTTGCCGATAGGCATTTCAATATAAGTGCTGATAGGCATTTCAGATGTAGTTTCCGATAGGCATTTCAAAAATAGGTACCAATAGGCATTTCAGATATAGGTGCCGATAGGCATTTTAGATATAGTTGCCAATTGGCATTTTAAAAATAGGTGTCGATAGGCATTTCAGATATAGAAGCCGATAGGCATTTCAAATATTAGTGCCGATAGGCATTCCAGATATGGTTGCCGATAGGCATTTTAAATATAGGTGCTGCTAGGCATTTCAGATATAGTTTCCGATAGGCATCTCAAAAATTGATGCCGATAGGCATTTCAGATATAGGTGCCGATAGGCATTTCAGATATAGTTGCCAATTGGCATTTTAAAAATAGGTGCCGATAGGCATTTCAGATATAGAAGCCGATAGGCATTTCAAATATAGGTGCCGATAGGCATTCCAGATATTTTTGCCGATCATAGGCATTTCTATTATAAGTGCTGATAGGCATTTCAGATGTAGTTTCCGAGAGGCATTTCAAAAATTGGTGCCGATTGGTATTTCAGATATAGGTGCCGATAGGCATTTCAGATATAGTGGCCGATTTGCATTTTAAAAATAGGTGCCGATAGGCATTTCAGATATAGAAGCCGATAGGTATTTCAATTATAGGTGTCGATAGGCATTTCAGATATGGTTGCCGATAGGCATTTTAAATATAGGTGCTGATAGGCATTTCAGATGTAGTTTCCGATCGGCATTTAAAAAATAGGTGCAATAGGCATTTCAGATATAGGTGCCGATAGGCATTTCAGATATAGTTGCCGATTGGCATTTTAAAAATAGGTGCCGATAGGCATTTTAGTAGTAGTTTCCGATAGGCATTTCAAAAATAGGTGCCGATAGGCATTTCAGATATAGGTGCCGATAGGCATATCAGATATAGTTGCCGATAGGCATTTAAAATATAGGTGTCGATAGGCATTTCAAAAATAGGTGCCGATAGGCATTTCATATATAGGTGCCGATAGGCATTTCAGATATAGTTGCCGATTGGCATTTTAAAAATAAGTGCCGATAGGCATTTCAGATATAGAGGCCGATAGGCATTTCAAATATAGGTGCCGATAAGCATTCCAGATATGGTTGCCGATAGGCATTTCAAATATAGGTGCCGATAGGCATTTCAGATATAGTTGCCGATTGGCATTTTAAAAATAGGTGTTGATAGGCATTTCAGATATAGAAGCCGATAGGTATTTCAAATATAGGTGTCGATAGGCATTTCAGATATGGTTGCCGATAGGCATTTCAAATATAGGTGCTGATAGGCATTTCAGATGTAGTTTCCGATAGGCATTTCAAAAATAGGTGCCGATAGGCATTTCAGATATAGGTGCCGATAGGCATTTCAGATATAGTTGCCGATTGGCATTTTAAAAATAGGTGTCGATAGGCACTTCAGATATAGAAGCCGATAGGCATTTCAAATAAAGGTGCCAATAGGCATTCCAGATATGGTCGCCGATAAGCATTTCAAATATAGGTGCTGATAGGCATTCCAGATGTATTTTCCGATTGCATTTCAAAAATTGGTGCCGATAGGCATTTCAGATATAGGTGCCGATAGGCATTTCAGATATAGTTACCGATTGGCATTTTAAAAAAGGTGCCGATAGGCATTTCAGATATAGAAGCCGATAGGTATTTCAAATATAGGTGTCGATAGGCATTTCAGATATGGTTGACGATAGGCATTTCAAATATAGGAGCAGATAGGCATTTCAGATGTTGTTTCCGAAAGGGATTTCAAAAATAGGTGCCGATAGGCATTTCAGATATAGGTGCCGATAGGCATTTCAGATATAGGTGCCGATAGGCATTTCAGATATAGTTGCCGATTGGCATTTTAAAAAAAGGTGCCGATAGGCATTTCAGATATAGAAGCCGATAGGCATTTCAAATATAGGTGCCGATAGGCATTCCAGATATGGTTGCCGATAGGCATTTCAAATAAAAGTGCTGATAGGCATTTCAGATGTAGTTTCCGATAGGCATTTCAAAAATAGGTGCCGATAGGCATTTCAGATATAGGTGCCGATAGGCATTTCAGATATAGCTGCCAATTAGCATTTTAAAAATAGGTGCCGATAGGCATTTCAGATATAGAAGCCGATAGGCATTTCAAATATAGGTGCCGATAGGCATTCCAGATATGGTTGCCGATAGGCATTTCAAATATAGGTGCTAAAAGGCATTTCAGATGTAGTTTCCGATAGGCATTTTAAAAATTGGTGCCGATAGGCATTTCGGATATAGGTGCCGATAGGCATTTCAGATATAGTTGCCGATTGGCATTTTAAAAATAGGTGCCGATAGGCATTTCAGATATAGAAGCCGATAGGCATTTCAAATATAGGTGTTGATAGGCATTCCAGATATGGTTACCGATAGGCATTTCAAATATAGGTGCTGATAGGCATTTCAGATGTAGTTTCCGATAGGCATTTCAAAAATTGGTGCCGATAGGCATTTCAGATATAGGTGCCGATAGGCATTTCAGATATAGTTGCCGATTGGCATTTTAAAAATAGGTGCCGATAGGCATTTCAGATATAGAAGCCGATAGGTATTTCAAATATAGGTGTCGATAGGCATTTCAGATATGGTTGCCGATAGGCATTTCAAATATTGGTGCTGATAGGCATTTTAGATGTAGTTTCCGATAGGCATTTCAAAAATAGGTGCCGATAGGCATTTCAGATATAGGTGCCGATAGGCATTACAGATATAGTTGCCGATTGGCATTTTAAAAATAGGTGCCGATAGGCATTTCAGATATAGAAGCCGATAGGCATTTCAAATATAGGTGCCGATAGGCATTCCAGATATGTTTGCCGATAGGCATTTCAAATATAGGTGCTGATAGGCATTTCAGATGTAGTTTCCGATAGGCATTTAAAAAATAGGTGCCGATAGGCATTTCAGATATTGTGCCGATAGGCATTTCAGATATAGTTGCCGATTGGCATTTTAAAAATAGGTGCCGTTAGGCATTTCAGATATAGAAGCCGATAGGCATTTCAAATATAGGTGCCGATAGGCATTCCAGATATGGTTGCCGATAGGTATTTCAAATATAGGTGCTGATAGGCATTTCAGATGTAGTTTCCGATAGGCATTTCAAAAATAGGTGCCGATAGGCATTTCAGATATAGGTGCCGATAGGCATTTCAGATATAGTTGCCGATTGGCATTTATAAATAGTTGCCGATAGGCATTTCAGATATAGAAGCCGATAGGCATTTCAAATATAGATGCCGATAAGCATTCCAGATATAGTTGCCAATAGGCATTTTTAATATAGGTGCTCTTAGGCATTTCAGATGTAGTTTCCGATAGGCATTTCAAAAATTGGTGCCGATAGGCATTTAAGATATAGAAGCCGATAGGCATTTCAAATATAGGTGCCGATAGGCATTCCAGATATGGTTGCCGATAGGCATTTCAAATATAGTTGCTGATAGGCATTTCAGATGTAGTTTCCGATAGGCATTTCAAAAATAGGTTCCGATGGGCATTTCAGATATAGGTGCCGATAGGCATCTCAGATATAGTTGCCGATTGGCATTTTTAAAATAGGTGCCGTTAGGCATTTCAGATATAGAAGCCGATAGGCATTTCAAATATAGGTGTCGATAGGCATTCCAGATATGGTTGCCGATAGACATTTCAAATATAGGTGCTGATGGGCATTTCAGATGTAGTTTCCGATAGGCATTTCAAAAATAGGTGGCGATAAGCATTTCAGATAGAGGTGCCGATAGGCGTTTCAGATATAGTTGCCAATTGGCATTTTAAAAATAGGTGCCGATAGGCATTTCAGATATAGAAGCCGATAGGCATTTCAAATATAGGTGCCGATAGGCATTCCAGATATGGTTGCCGATAGGCATTTCAAATATAGGTGCGGATAGGCATTTTAGATGTAGTTTCCGATAGGCATTTCAAAAATTGATGCCGATAGGCATTTCAGATATAGGTGCCGATAGGCATTTCAGATATAGTTGCCGATTGGCATTTTAAAAATAGGTGCCGATAGGCATTTCAGATATAGAAGCAGATAGGTATTTCAAATATAGGTGTCGATAGGCATTTCAGATATAGAAGCCGATAAGCATTTCAAAAATAGGTGCCGATAAGCATTTCAGATAGAGGTGCCGATAGGCATTTCAGATATAGTTGCCAATTGGCATTTTAAAAATAGGTGCCGATAGGCATTTCAGATATAGAAGCCGATAGGCATTTCAAATATAGGTGCCGATAGGTATTCCAGATATGGTTGCCGATATGCATTTCAAATATAGGTGCGGATAGGCATTTTAGATGTAGTTTCCGATAGGCATTTCAAAAATTGATGCCGATAGGCATTTCAGATATAGGTGCCGATAGGCATTTCAGATATAGTTGCCGATTGGCATTTTAAAAATAGGTGCCGATAGGCATTTCAGATATAGAAGCCGATAGGCATTTCAAATATAGATGCCGATAAGCATTCCAGATATGGTTGCCGATAGGCATTTTAAATATAGGTGCTGATAGGCATTTCAGATGTTGTTTCCGATAGGCATTTCAAAAATTGGTGCCGATAGGCATTTCAGATATAGGTGCCGATAGGCATTTCAGATATAGTTGCCGATTGTTTTTTAAAAATAGGTGCCGATAGGCATTTCAGATATAGAAGCAGATAGGTATTTCAAATATAGGTGTCGATAGGCATTTCAGATATGGTTGCCGATAGGCATTTCAAATATAGGTGCTGATAGGCATTTAAGATGTAGTCTCCGATAGGCATTTCAAAAATAGATGCCGATAGGCATTTCAGATATAGGTGCCTAAAGGCATTTCAGAATTAGTTGCCGATTGGCATTTTAAAAATAGGTGTCGATAGGCATTTCAGATATAGAAGCCGATAGGTATTTCAAATATAGGTGTCGATAGGCATTTCAGATATGGTTGCCGATAGGCATTTCAAATATAGGTGCTGATAGGCATTTCAGATGTAGTTTCCGATAGGCATTTAAAAAATAGGTGCCGATAGGCATTTCAGATATAGGTGCCGATAGGCATTTCAGATATAGTTGCCGATTGGCATTTTAAAAATATGTGCCGATAGGCATTTCAGATACAGAAGCCGATAGGCATTTCAAATTAAGGTGCCGATAAGCATTCCAGATATGGTTGCCGATAGGCATTTCAAATATAGGTGCTGATAGGCATTTCAGATGTAGTTTCCGATAGGCATTTCAAAAATTGGTGCCGATAGGCATTTCAGATATAGGTGCCGATAGGCATTTCAGATATAGTTGCCGATTGGCATTTTAAAAATAGGTGCCGATAGGCATTTCAGATATAGAAGCCGATCGGTATTTCAAATATAGGTGTCGATAGGCATTTCAGATATAGTTGCCGATAGGCATTTCAAATATAGGTGCTGAGAGGCATTTCAGATGTAGTTTCCGATAGGCATTTCAAAAATAGGTGCCGATAGGCATTTCAGATATAATGACCTATAGGCATTTCAGATATACTTGCCGATTGGCATTTTAAAAATAGGTGTCGATAGGCATTTTAGATATAGAAGCGGATAGGCATTTCAAATATAGGTGCCGAAAGGTATTCCAAATATGGTTGCCGATAGGCATTTCAAATATAGGTGCTGATAGGCATTCCAGATGTAGTTTCCGATAGGCATTTCAAAAATTGGTGCCGATAGGCATTTCAGATATAGGTGCCGATAGGCATTACAGATATAGTTGCCGATTGGCATTTTAAAAATAGGTGCCGATAGGAATTTCAGATATATAAGCCGATAGGCATTTCAAATATAGGTGCCGATAGGCATTCCAGATATGGTTGCCGATAGGCATTTCAAATATAGGTGCTGATAGGCATTTCAGATGTAGTTTCCGATAGGCATTTCAAAAATAGGTGCCGATAGGCATTTCAGATATAGGTGCCGATAGGCATTTCAGATATAATTGCCAATTGGCATTTAAAAAATAGGTGCCGAAAGGCATTTCAGATATAGAAGCCGATAGGCATTTCAAATATAGGTGCTGACAGGCATTTTAGATGTAGTTTCCGATAGGCATTTCAAAAATTGATGCCGATAGGCATTTCAGATATAGGTGCCGATAGGCATTTCAGATATAGTTGCCGATTGGCATTTTAAAAACAGGTGCCGATAGGCATTTCAGATATAGAAGCCGATAGGTATTTCAAATATAGGTGCCGATAGGCATTCCAGATATGGTTGCCGATAGGCATTTCAAATATAGGTGCTGATAGGCATTTCAGATGTAGTTTCCGATTTCAAATATAGGAGCAGATAGGCATTTCAGATGTAGTTTCCGAAAGGCATTTCAAAAATAGGTGCCGATAGGCATTTCAGATATAGGTGCCGATAAGCATTTCAGATATAGTTGCCGATTGGCATTTTAAAAATAGGTGCCGATAGGCATTTCAGATATAGAAGTTGATAGGCATTTCAAATATAGGTGCCGATAGGCATTCCAGATATGGATGCCGATAGGCATTTCAAATATAAGTGCTGATAGGCATTTCAGATGTAGTTTCCGATAGGCATTTCAAAAATAGGTACCGATAGGCATTTCAGAAATAGGTGCCGATAGGCATTTCAGATAAAGTTGCCAATTGGCATTTTAAAAATAGGTGTCGACAGGCATTTCAGATATAGAAGCCGATAGGCATTACAAATATAGGTGCCGATAGGCATTCCAGATATGGTTGCCGATAGGCATTTCAAATATAGGTGCTGCTAGGCATTTCAGATGTAGATTCCGATGGGCATTTCAAAAATTGGTGCCGATAGGCATTTCAGATATAGGTGCAGATAGGCATTTCAGATATAGTTGCCGATTTGCATTTTAAAAATAGGTGACGATAGGCATTTCAGATATAGAAGCCGATAAGTATTTTAAATATAGGTGTCGATAGGCATTTCAGATATGGTTGCCGATAGGCATTTCAAATATAGGTGCTGATAGGCATTTCAGATGTAGTTTCCGATAGGCATTTCAAAAATAGTTTCCGATAGGCATTTCAGATATAGGTGCCGATAGGCATTTAAGATATAGTTGCCGATTGGCATTTTAAAAATAGGTGCCGATAGGCATTTCAGATATAGAAGCCGATAGGCATTTCAGATATAGGTGCCGATAAGCATTTCAGATATAGTTGCCGATTGGCATTTTAAAAATAGGTGCCGATAGGCATTTCAGATATAGAAGTTGATAGGCATTTCAAATATAGGTGCCGATAGGCATTCCAGATATGGATGCCGATAGGCATTTCAAATATAAGTGCTGATAGGCATTTCAGATGTAGTTTCCGATAGGCATTTCAAAAATAGGTACCGATAGGCATTTCAGAAATAGGTGCCGATAGGCATTTCAGATAAAGTTGCCAATTGGCATTTTAAAAATAGGTGTCGACAGGCATTTCAGATATAGAAGCCGATAGGCATTACAAATATAGGTGCCGATAGGCATTCCAGATATGGTTGCCGATAGGCATTTCAAATATAGGTGCTGCTAGGCATTTCAGATGTAGTTTCCGATGGGCATTTCAAAAATTGGTGCCGATAGGCATTTCAGATATAGGTGCAGATAGGCATTTCAGATATAGTTGCCGATTTGCATTTTAAAAATAGGTGACGATAGGCATTTCAGATATAGAAGCCGATAAGTATTTTAAATATAGGTGTCGATAGGCATTTCAGATATGGTTGCCGATAGGCATTTCAAATATAGGTGCTGATAGGCATTTCAGATGTAGTTTCCGATAGGCATTTCAAAAATAGGTGCCGATAGGCATTTCAGATATAGGTGCCGATAGGCATTTAAGATATAGTTGCCGATTGGCATTTTAAAAATAGGTGCCGATAGGCATTTCAGATATAGAAGCCGATAGGCATTTCAAATATAGGTGCCGATAGGCATTCCAGATATGGTTGCTGATTGGCATTTCAAATATAGGTGTTGATAGGCACTTCAGATGTAGTTTCCGATAGGCATTTTAAAAATAGATGCCGATAGGCATTTCAGATATAGGTGCCGATAGGCATTTCAGATATAGTTGCCAATTGGCATTTTAAAAATAGGTGCCAAAAGGCATTTCAGATATAGAAGCCGATAGACATTTCAAATATAGGTGCCGATAAGCATTCCAGATATGGTTGCCGATAGGCATTTCAAATATAGGTGCTGATAGGCATTTTAGATGTAGTTTTCGATAGGCATTTCAAAAATTGATGCCGATAGGCATTTCAGTTATAGGTGCCGATAGACATTTCAGATATAGTTGCCGATTGGCATTTTAAAAACAGGTGCCGATAGGCATTTCAGATATAGAAGCCGATAGGTATTTCAAATATAGGTGTCGATAGGCATTTCAGATATGGTTGCCGATAGGCGTTTCAAATATAGGAGCAGATAGGCATTTCAGATGTAGTTTCCGAAAGGCATTTCAAAAATAGGTGCCGAGAGGAATTTCAGATATAGTTGCCAATTGGCATTTTAAAAATAGGTGCCGATAGGCATTACAGATATAGAAGCCGATAGGCATTTCAAATATAGGTGCCGATAGGCATTCCAGATATGGTTGCCGATAGGCATTTCAAATATAGGTGCTGATAGGCATTTAAGATGTAGTTTCCGATAGGCATTTCAAAAATAGGTGCCGATAGGCATTTCAGATATAGGTACCGATAGGCATTTCAGATATAGTTGCCGATTGGCATTTTAAAAATAGGTGCCGAATAGCATTTCAGATAAAGAAGCCGATAGGCATTCCAAATATAAGTGACGATAGGCATTCCAGATATGGTTGCCGATAGGCATTTCAAATAGAGGTGCTGATAGGCATTTCAGATGTAGTATCCGATAGGCATTTCAAAAATAGGTGCCGATAGGCATTTCAGATATAGGTGCCGATAGGCATTTCAGATATAGTTGCCGATTGGCATTTATAAAATAGGTGCCGTTAGGCATTTCAGATTTAGAAGCCGGTAGGCATTTCAAATATAGGTGCCGATTAGCATTCCAGATATGGTTGCCGATAGGCATTTCAAATATAGGTGCTGATAGGCATTTCAGATGTAGTTTCCGATAGGCATTTCAAAAATTGGTGCCGATAGGCATTTAAGATATAGGTGCCGATAGGCATTTCAGATATAGTTGCCGATTGGCATTTTAAAAATAGGTGCCGATGAGCATTTCAGATATAGAAGCCGATAGGTATTTCAAATATAGGTGTCGATAAGCATTTCAGATATGGTTGCCGATAGGCATTTCAAATATAGGTGCTGATAGGCATTTTAGATGTAGTTTCCGATAGGCATTTCAAAAATAGGTGCCGATAGGCATTTCAGATATAGGTGCCGATAGGCATTTCAAATATAGTTGCCGATTAGCATTTTTAAAATAGGTGTCGATATGCATCTCAGATATAGAAGCCGATAGGCTTTTCAAATATAGGTGCCGATAGGCATTCCAGATATTGTTGCCGATAGGCATTTCAAATATATGTGCTGATAGGCATTCCAGATGTAGTTTCCGATAGGCATTTCAAAAATAGGTGCCGATAGGCATTTCAGATATTGGTGCCGATAGGCATTTCAGATATAGTTGCCAATTGGCATTTTAAAAATAGGTGCCGATAGGCATTACAGATATAGAAGCCGATAGGCATTTCAAATATAGGTGCCGATAGGCATTCCAGATATGGTTGCTGATAGGCATTTCAAATATTGGTGCTGATAGGCATTTTAGATGTAGTTTCCGATAGGCATTTAAAAAATTGATGCCGATAGGCATTTCAGATATAGGCGTTGATAGGCATTTCAGATATAGTTGCCGATTGGCATTTTAAAAACAGGTGCCGATAGGCATTTCAGATATAGAAGCCGATAGGTATTTCAAATATAGGTGTCGATAGGCATTTCAGATATGGTTGCCGATAGGCATTTCAAATATTGGAGCAGATAGGCATTTCAGATGTAGTTTCCGAAAGGCATTTCAAAAATAGGTGCCGATAGGCATTTCAGATATAGGTGCCGATAGGCATTTCAGGTATAGTTGCCGATTGGCATTTTAAAAATAGGTGCCGATAGGCATTTCAGATATAGAAGCCGATAGGCATTTCAAATATAGGTGCCGATAGGCATTCCAGATATGGTTGCTGATAGGCATTTCAAATATAAGTGCTGATAGGCATTTCAGATGTAGTTTCCGATAGGCATTTCAAAAATAGGTACCGATAGGCCTTTCAGATATAGGTGCCGATAGGCATTTCAGATATAGTTGCCAATTGGCATTTTAAAAATAGGTGTCGATAGGCATTTCAGATATAGAAGCCGATAGGCATTTCAAATATAGGTGCCGATAGGCATTCCAGATATGGTTGCCGGTAGGCATTTCAAATATAGGTGCTGATAGGCATTTCATAATAGGTGCCGATAGGCACTTCAGATATAGGTGCCGATAGGCATTTCAGATATAGTTGCCGATTGGCATTTTGAAAATAAGTGCCGATAGGCATTTCAGATATAGAAGCCGATAGGTATTTCAAATATAGGTGCCGATAGGCATTCCAGATATGGTTGCCGATAGGCATTTCAAATATAGGTGCTGATAGGCATTTTAGATGTAGTTTCCGATAGGCATTTAAAAAATTGATGCCGATAGGCATTTCAGATATAGGCGCCGATAGGCATTTTAGATATAGTTGCCGATTGGCATTTTAAAAACAGGTGCTGATAGGCATTTTAGATGTAGTTTCCGATAGGCATTTCAAAAATAGTAGCCGATAGGCATTTCAGATATAGGTGCCGATAGGCATATCAGATACAGTTGCCGATAGGCATTTAAAATATAGGTGCCGATAGGCATTTCAAATATAGGTGTCGATAGGCATTTCAGATATAAATGCAGAAAGGCATTTCAGATATAGGTGCCGATAGGCATTTCTGATGTGGTTGCCGATAGGCATTTCAAATATAGGTGCTGATAGGCATTTCAGATGTAGTTTTCGATAGGCATTTCAAAAATAGGTGCCGATAGGCATTGCAAATATAGGTGCCGATAGGCACTTCAGATATAGTTGCCGATTGGCATTTTAAAAATAGGTGCCGACAAGCATTTCAGATATAGAATCCGATAGGCATTTCAAATATAGGTGCCGATAGGCATTCCAGATATGGTTGCCGATAGACATTTCAAATATAGGTGCTGATAGGCATTTCAGATGTAGTTTCCGATAGGCATTTCAAAAATAGGTGCCGATAGGCATTTCAGATATAGGTGCCGATAGGCATTTCAGATATAGTTGCCGATTGGCATTTTAAAAACAGGTGCCGATAGGCATTACAGATATTGAAGCCGATAGGCATTTCAAATATAGGTGCCGATAGGCATTCCATATATGGTTGCCGATAGGCATTTCAAATATAGGTGCTGATAGGCATTTTAGATGTAGTTCCGATAGGCATTTAAAAAATTGATGCCGATAGGCATTTCAGATATAGGCGCCGATAGGCATTTTAGATATAGTTGCCGATTGGCATTTTAAAAACAGGTGCCGATAGGCATTTCAGATATAGAAGCCGATAGGTATTTCAAATAAGGTGTCGATCGGCATTTCAGATATGGTTGCCGATAGGCATTTCAAATATAGGAGCAGATAGGCACTTCAGATGTAGTTTCCGAAAGGCATTTCAAAAATGGGTGCCGATAGGCATTTCAGATATAGGTGCCGATAGGCATTTCCGATATAGTTGCCGATTGGCATTTTAAAAATAGGTGCCGATAGGCATTTCAGATATAGAAACCGATAGGCATTTCAAATATAGGTGCCGATAGGCATTCCAGATATGGTTGCCGATAGGCATTTCAAATATAAGTGCTGATAGGCATTTCAGATGTAGTTTCCGATAGGCATTTAAAAAATAGGTACCGATAGGCATTTCAGATATAGGTGCCGATAGGCATTTCTGATATAGTTGCCAATTGGCATTTTAAAAATAGGTGTCGATAGGCATTTCAGATATAGAAGCCGATAGGCATTTCGCATATATAGGTGCCGATAGGCATTCCAGATATGGTTGCCGGTAGGCATTAAAATATAGGTGCTGATAGGCATTTCAGATGTAGTTTCCGTTAAGCATTTCAAAAATTGGTGCCAAAAGGCATTTCAGATATAGGTGCCGATAGGCATTTCAGATATAGTTGCCGATTGGCATTTTAAAAATAGGTGCCGATAGGCATTTCAGATATAGAAGCCGATAGGTATTTCAAATATAGGTGTCGATAGGCATTTCAGATATGGTTGCCGATAGGCATTTCAAATATAGGTGCTGATAGGCATTTCAGATGTAGTTGCCGATAGGCATTTAAATAATAGGTGCCGATAGGCACTTCAGATATAAGTGCCGATAGGCATTTCAGATATAGTTGCCGATTGGCATTTTAAAAATAGGTGCCGATAGGCATTTAAGATGTAGTTTCCGATAGGCATTTCAAAAATAGGTGCCGATAGGCATTTCAGATATAGGTGCCGATAGGCATATCAGATACAGTTGCCGATAGGCATTTAAAATATAGGTGCCGATAGGCATTTTAAATATATGTGTCGATAGGCATTTCAGATATAAATGCAGAAAGGCATTTCAGATATAGGTGCCGATAGGCATTTCTGATGTGGTTGCCGATAGGCATTTCAAATATAGGTGCTGATAGGCATTTCAGATGTGGTTTTCGATAGGCATTTCAAAAATAGGTGCCGATAGGCATTTCAAATATAGGTGCCGATAGGCATTCCAGATATGGTTGCCGATAGGCATTTCAAATATAGGTGCTGATAGGCATTTCAGATGTAGTTTCCGATAGGCATTTCAAAAATAGGTGCTGATAGGCATTTCAGATATAGGTGCCGATAGGCATTTCAGATATAGTTGCCGATTGGCATTTTAAAAACAAGTGCCGATAGGCATTTCAGATATAGAAGCCGATAGGCATTTCAAAAATAGGTGCCGATAGGCATTCCAGATATGGTTGCCGATAGGCATTTCAAATATAGGTGCTGATAGGCATTTCAGATGTAGTTTCCGATAGGCATTTCAAAAATAGGTGCCGATAGGCATTTCAGATATAGGTGCCGATAGGCATTTCAGATATAGAAGCCGATAGGCATTTCAAATATAGGTGCCGATTGGTATTCCAGTTATGTTTGCCGATAGGCATTTCAAATATAGGTGATGATAGGCATTTCAGATGTAGTTTCCGAATGGCATTTCAAAAATAGGTGCCAATAGGCATTTTAGATATTGGTGCCGATAGGCATTTCAGATTTATTTGCCGATTGGCATTTTAAAAATAGGTGCCGAAGGGCATTTCAGATATAGAAGCCGATAGGCATTTCAAATATAGGTGCCGATAGGCATTCCAGATATGGTTGCCAATAGGCATTTCAAATATAGGTGCTGATAGGCATTTCAGAAGTAGTTTACGATAGGCATTTCAAAAATTGATGCCGATAGGCATTTCAGATATAGGTTCCGATAGGCATTTCAGATATAGTTGCCGATTGGCATTTTAAAAATAGGTGCCGATAGGCATTTCAGATATGGTTGCCGATAGGCATTTCAAATATTGGTGCTGATAAGCATTTCAGATGTAGTTTCCGATAGGCATTTCAAAAATAGGTGCCGATAGGCATTTCAGATATAGGTGCCGATAGGCATTTCAGATATAGTTGCCGATTGGCATTTAAAAAATAGGTGCCGATAGGCATTTCAGATATAAAGGCCGATAGGCATTTCAAATATAGGTGCCGATAGGCATTCCAGATATAGTTGCCGATAGGCATTTCAAATATAGGTGCTGATAGGCATTTCAGATGTAGTTTCCGATAGGCATTTCAAAAATTGGTGCCGATAGGCATTTCAGATATAGGTGCCGATAGGCATTATAGATATAGTTGCCGATTGGCATTTTAAAAATAGGTGCCGATAGGCATTTCAGATATAAGTGCCGATAGGCATTTCAGATATAGTTGCCGATTGGCATTTAGAAAATAGGTGCCGATAGGCATTTCAGATATAGAAGCCGATAGGTATTACAAATATAGGTGTCTATAGGCATTTCAGATATGGTTGCCGATAGGCATTTCAAATAATGGTGCTGATAGGCATTTCAGATGTGGTTTCCGATAGGCATTTCAAAAATAGTTGCCGATAGGCATTACAGATATAGTTGCCGATTGGAATTTTAAAAATAGGCGCCGATAGGCATTTCAGAATTAGAAGCCGATGGGCATTTCAAATATAGGTGCCGATAGGCATTCCAGATATGGTTGCCGATAGGCATTTCAAATATAGGTGCTGATAGGCATTTCAGATGTAGTTTCCGATAGGTATTTCAAAAATAGGTGCCGATAGGCATTTCAGATATAGGTGCCGATAGGCATTATAGATATAGTTGCCGATTGGCATTTTAAAAATAGGTGCCGATAGGCATTGCAGATATAGAAGCCGATAGGCATTTCAAATATAGGTGCCGATAGGCATTCCAGATATGGTTGCCGATAGGCATTTCAAATATAAGTGCTGATAGGCATTTCAGATGTAGTTTCCGATAGGCATTTCAAAAATAGGTGCCGATAGGCATTTCAGATATAGGCGCCGACAGGCATTTCAGATATAGTTGCCGATTGGCATTTTAAAAATAGGTGCCGATAGGCATTTCAGATATAGAGGCCGATAGACATTTCAATTATAGGTGCCGATAAGCATTCCAGATATGGTTGCCGATAGGCATTTCAAATATAGGTGCTGATAGTCATTTCAGATGTAGTTTCCGATAGGCATTTCAAAAATTGGTGCCGATAGGCATTTCAGATATAGGTGCCGATAGGCATTTCAGATATAGTTGCCGATTGGCATTTTAAAAATACCTGCCGATAGGCTTTTCAGATATAAAAGCCGATAGGTATTTCAAATATAGGTGTCGATAGGCATTTCAGATATGGTTGCCGATAGGCATTTCAAATATTGGTGCTGATAGGCATTTCAGATGTAGTTTCCGATAGGCATTTCAAAAATAGGTGCCGATAGGCATTTCAGATATAGGTGTTGATAGGCATTTCAGATATAGTTGCCAATTGGCATTTTAAAAATTGGTACCGATAGGCATTTCAGAGATAGAAGCCGATAGGCATTTCAAATATAGGTGCCGATAGGCATTCCAGATATAGTTGCCGATAGGCATTTCAAAAATAGGTGCTGATAGGCATTTTAGATGTAGTTTCCGATAGGCATTTCAAAAATTGATGCCGATAGGCATTTTAGATATAGGTGCCGATAGGCATTTCAGATATATTTGCCGATTGGCATTTTAAAAACAGGTGCCGATAGGCATTTCAGATATAGAAGCCGATAGGTATTTGAAATATAGGTGTCGATAGGCATTTCAGATATGGTTGCCGATAGGCATTTCAGATATAGTTGCCGATTGGCATTTTAAAAATAGGTGCCGATAGGCATTTCAGATATAGAAGCCGATAGGCATTTCAAATATAGGTGCCGATAGGCATTCCAGATATGGATGCCGATAGGCATTTCAAATATAAGTGCTGATAGGCATTTTAGATGTAGTTTCCGATAGGCATTTCAAAAATAGGTACCGATAGGCATTTCAGATATAGGTGCCGATAGGCATTTCAGATATAGTTGCCGATTGGCATTTTAAAAATAGGTGCCGATAGGCATTTCAGATATAGAGGCCGATAGACATTTCAATTATAGGTGCCGATAAGCATTCCAGATATGGTTGCCGATAGGCATTTCAAATATAGGTGCTGATAGTCATTTCAGATGTAGTTTCCGATAGGCATTTCAAAAATTGGTGCCGATAGGCATTTCAGATATAGGTGCCGATAGGCATTTCAGATATAGTTGCCGATTGGCATTTTAAAAATAAGTGCCGATAGGCTTTTAAGATATAGAAGCCGATAGGTATTTCAAATATAGGTGTCGATAGGCATTTCAGATATGGTTGCCGATAGGCATTTCAAATATTGGTGCTGATAGGCATTTCAGATGTAGTTTCCGATAGGCATTTCAAAAATAGGTGCCGATAGGCATTTCAGATATAGGTGTTGATAGGCATTTCAGATATAGTTGCCAATTGGCATTTTAAAAATTGTTACCGATAGGCATTTCAGATATAGAAGCCGATAGGCATTTCAAATATAGGTGCCGATAGGCATTCCAGATATAGTTGCCGAAAGGCATTTCAAAAATAGGTGCTGATAGGCATTTCAGATATAAGTGCCGATAGGCATTTCAGATATAGTTGCCGATTGGCATTTAGAAAATAGGTGCCGATAGGCATTTCAGATATAGAAGCCGATAGGTATTACAAATATAGGTGTCTATAGGCATTTCAGATATGGTTGCCGATAGGCATTTCAAATAATGGTGCTGATAGGCATTTCAGATGTGGTTTCCGATAGGCATTTCAAAAATAGTTGCCGATAGGCATTACAGATATAGTTGCCGATTGGAATTTTAAAAATAGGCGCCGATAGGCATTTCAGAATTAGAAGCCGATGGGCATTTCAAATATAGGTGCCGATAGGCATTCCAGATATGGTTGCCGATAGGCATTTCAAATATAGGTGCTGATAGGCATTTCAGATGTAGTTTCCGATAGGTATTTCAAAAATAGGTGCCGATAGGCATTTCAGATATAGGTGCCGATAGGCATTATAGATATAGTTGCCGATTGGCATTTTAAAAATAGGTGCCGATAGGCATTGCAGATATAGAAGCCGATAGGCATTTCAAATATAGGTGCCGATAGGCATTCCAGATATGGTTGCCGATAGGCATTTCAAATATAAGTGCTGATAGGCATTTCAGATGTAGTTTCCGATAGGCATTTCAAAAATAGGTGCCGATAGGCATTTCAGATATAGGCGCCGACAGGCATTTCAGATATAGTTGCCGATTGGCATTTTAAAAATAGGTGCCGATAGGCATTTTAGATATGGAGGCCGATAGACATTTCAATTATAGGTGCCGATAAGCATTCCAGATATGGTTGCCGATAGGCATTTCAAATATAGGTGCTGATAGTCATTTCAGATGTAGTTTCCGATAGGCATTTCAAAAATTGGTGCCGATAGGCATTTCAGATATAGGTGCCGATAGGCATTTCAGATATAGTTGCCGATTGGCATTTTAAAAATACCTGCCGATAGGCTTTTCAGATATAGAAGCCGATAGGTATTTCAAATATAGGTGTCGATAGGCATTTCAGATATGGTTGCCGATAGGCATTTCAAATATTGGTGCTGATAGGCATTTCAGATGTAGTTTCCGATAGGCATTTCAAAAATAGGTGCCGATAGGCATTTCAGATATAGGTGTTGATAGGCATTTCAGATATAGTTGCCAATTGGCATTTTAAAAATTGGTACCGATAGGCATTTCAGAGATAGAAGCCGATAGGCATTTCAAATATAGGTTCCGATAGGCATTCCAGATATAGTTGCCGATAGGCATTTCAAAAATAGGTGCTGATAGGCATTTTAGATGTAGTTTCCGATAGGCATTTCAAAAATTGATGCCGATAGGCATTTTAGATATAGGTGCCGATAGGCATTTCAGATATATTTGCCGATTGGCATTTTAAAAACAGGTGCCGATAGGCATTTCAGATATAGAAGCCGATAGGTATTTGAAATATAGGTGTCGATAGGCATTTCAGATATGGTTGCCGATAGGCATTTCAGATATAGTTGCCGATTGGCATTTTAAAAATAGGTGCCGATAGGCATTTCAGATATAGAAGCCGATAGGCATTTCAAATATAGGTGCCGATAGGCATTCCAGATATGGATGCCGATAGGCATTTCAAATATAAGTGCTGATAGGCATTTTAGATGTAGTTTCCGATAGGCATTTCAAAAATTGGTACCGATAGGCATTTCAGATATAGGTGCCGATAGGCATTTCAGATATAGTTGCCGATTGGCATTTTAAAAATAGGTGCCGATAGGCATTTCAGATATAGAGGCCGATAGACATTTCAATTATAGGTGCCGATAAGCATTCCAGATATGGTTGCCGATAGGCATTTCAAATATAGGTGCTGATAGTCATTTCAGATGTAGTTTCCGATAGGCATTTCAAAAATTGGTGCCGATAGGCATTTCAGATATAGGTGCCGATAGGCATTTCAGATATAGTTGCCGATTGGCATTTTAAAAATAAGTGCCGATAGGCTTTTCAGATATAGAAGCCGATAGGTATTTCAAATATAGGTGTCGATAGGCATTTTAGATATGGTTGCCGATAGGCATTTCAAATATTGGTGCTGATAGGCATTTCAGATGTAGTTTCCGATAGGCATTTCAAAAATAGGTGCCGATAGGCATTTCAGATATAGGTGTTGATAGGCATTTCAGATATAGTTGCCAATTGGCATTTTAAAAATTGTTACCGATAGGCATTTCAGATATAGAAGCCGATAGGCATTTCAAATATAGGTGCCGATAGGCATTCCAGATATAGTTGCCGAAAGGCATTTCAAAAATAGGTGCTGATAGGCATTTTAGATGTAGTTTCCGATAGGCATTTCAAAAATTGATGCCGATAGGCATTTCACATATAGGTGCCGATAGGCATTTCAGATATATTTGCCGATTGGCATTTTAAAAACAGGTGCCGATAGGCATTTCAGATATAGAAGCCGATAGGTATTTGAAATATAGGTGTCGATAGGCATTTCAGATATGGTTGCCGATAGGCATTTAAAATATAGAAGCAGATAGGCATTTCAGATGTAGTTTCCGAAAGGCATTTCAAAAATAGGTGCCGATAGGCATTTCAGATATAGTTACCAATTGGCATTTTAAAAATAGGTGTCGATAGGCATTTCAGATATAGAAGCCGATAGGCATTTCAAATATAGGTGTCGATAGGCATTCCAGATATGGTTGCCGATAGGCATTTCAAATATAGGTGCTGATAGGCATTTCAGATGTAGTTTCCGATAGGCATTTCAAAAATTGGTGCCGATAGGCATTTCAGATATATGTGCCGATATTCATTTTAGATATAGTTGCGGATTGGCATTTAAAAAATAGGTGCCGATAGGCATTTCAGATATAGAAGCCGATAGGTATTTCAAATATAGGTGTCGATAGGCATTTCAGATATGGTTGCCGATAGGCATTTCAAATATAGGTGCTGATAGGCATTTCAGATGTAGTTTCCGATAGGCATTTCAAAAATAGGTGCCGATAGACATTTTTGATATAGGTGCCGATAGGCATTTCAGATATAGTTGCGGATTGGCATTTTAAAAATAGGTGCCGATAGGCATTTTAGATGTAGTGTCCGATAGGCATTTCAATAACAGGTGCCGATAGGCATTTCAAATATAGGTGTCGATAGGCATTTCAGATATAAATGCCGTAAGGCATTTCAGATATAGGTGCCGATAGGCATTTCTGATGTGGTTGCCGATAGGCATTTTAAATATAGGTGCTGATAGACACTTCAGATGTAGTTTTCAATAGGCATTTCAAAAATAGGTGCCGATAGGCATTTCAGATATAGAAGCCGATAGGTATTTCAAATATAGGTGTCGATAGGCATTCCAGATATGGTTGCCGATAGGCATTTCAAATATTGGTGCTGATAGGAATTTCAGATGTAGTTTCCGACAGGCATTTCAAAAATAGGTGCCGATAGGCATTTCAGATATAGGTGCCGATAGGCATTACAGATATAGTTGCCGATTGGCATTTTAAAAATAGGTGCCGATAGGCATTTCAGATATAGAAGCCGATAGGCATTTCAAATATAGGTGCCGATGGGCATTCCAGATATGGTTGCCGATAGACATTTCAAATATAGGTGCTGATAGGCATTTCAGATGCAGTTTCCGATAGGCATTTCAAAAATAGGTGCCGATAGGCATTTCAGACATAGGTGCCGATAGGCATTTCAGATATAGTTGCCGATTGGCATTTTAAAAATAGGTGCCGATAGGCATTTCAGATATAGAAGCCGATAGGCATTTCAAATATAGGTGCCGATAGGCATTCCAGATATGGTTGCCGATAGGCATTTCAAATATAGGTGCTGATAGGCATTTCAGATGTAGTTTCCGATTGGCATTTCAAAAATAGGTGCCGATAGGCATTTCAGATATAGGTGCCGATAGGCATATCAGATACAGTTGCCGATAGGCATTTAAAATATAGGTGCCGATAGGCATTTCAAATATAGGTGTCGATAGGCATTTCAGATATAAATGCAGAAAGGCATTTCAGATATAGGTGCCGATAGGCATTTCTGATGTGGTTGCCGATAGGGATTACAAATATAGGTGCTGATAGGCATTTCAGATGTAGTTTTCGATAGGCATTTCAAAAATAGGTGCCGATAGGCATTTCAAATATAGGTGCCGATAGGCACTTCAGATATAGTTGCCGATTGGCATTTTAAAAATAGGTGCCGATAGGCATTTCAGATATAGAATCCGATAGGCATTTCAAATATAGGTGCCGATAGGCATTCCAGATATGGTTGCCGATAGGCATTTCAAATATAGGTGCTGATAGGCATTTCAGATGTAGTTTCCGATAGGCATTTCAAAAATAGGTGCCGATAGGTATTTCAGATATAGGTGCCGATAGGCATTTCAGATATATTTGCCGATTGGCATTTTAAAAACAGGTGCCAATAGGCATTTCAGATATAGAAGCCGATAGGCATTTTAAATATAAGTGCCGATAGGCATTCCAGATATGGTTGCCAATAGACATTTCAAATATAGGTGCTGATAGGCATTTTTAGAAGTAGTTTACGATAAGCATTTCAAAAATTGATGCCGATAGGCATTTCAGATATAGGTGCCGATAGGCATTTCAGATTTAGTTGCCGATTGGCATTTTAAAAATAGGTGCCGATAGGCATTTCAGATATAGAAGCCGATAGGCATTTCAAATATAGGTGCCGATAGGCATTCCAGATATGGTTGCCAATAGGCATTTCAAATATAGGTGCTGATAGGCATTTCAGAAGTAGTTTACGATAGGCATTTCAAAAATTGATGCCGATAGGCATTTCAGATATAGGTTCCGATAGGCATTTCAGATATAGTTGCCGATTGGCATTTTTAAAATAGGTGCCGATAGGCATTTCAGATATGGTTGCCGATAGGCATTTCAAACATAGGTGCTGATAAGCATTTCAGATGTAGTTTCCGATAGGCATTTCAAAAATAGGTGCCGATAGGCATTTCAGATATAGGTGCCGATAGGCATTTCAGATATAGTTGCCGATTGGCATCTAAAAATAGGTGCCGATAGGCATTTCAGATATAGAAGCCGATAGGCATTTCAAATATAGGTGCCGATAGGCATTCCAGATATAGTTGCCGATAGGTATTTCAAATATAGGTGCTGATAGGCATTTCAGATGTAGTTTCCGATAGGCATTTCAAAAATTGGTGCCGATAGGCATTTCAGATATAGGTGCCGATAGGCATTTCAGATATAGTTGCCGATTGGCATTTAGAAAATAGGTGCCGATTGGCATTTCAGATATAGAAGCCGATTGGCATTTTAAAAACAGGTTCCGATAGGCATTTCAGATATTGAAGCCGATAGGTATTTGAAATATAGGTGTCGATAGGCATTTCAGATATGGTTGCCGATAGGCATTTCAAATATAGGAGCAGATAGGCATTTAAGATGTAGTTTCCGAAAGGCATTTCAAAAATAGGTGCCGATAGGCATTTCAGATATAGGTGCCGATAAGCATTTCAGATATAGTTGCCGATTGGCATTTTAAAAATACGTGCCGATAGGCATTTCAGATATAGAAGCCGATAGGCATTTCAAATATAGGTGCCGATAGGCATTCCAGATATGGATGCCGATAGGCATTTCAAATATAAGTGCTGATAGGCATTTCAGATGTAGTTTCCGATAGGCATTTCAAAAATAGCTACCGATAGGCATTTCAGATATAGGTGCCGATAGGCATTTCAGATATAGTTACCAATTGGCATTTTAAAAATAGGTGTCGATAGGCATTTCAGATATAGAAGCCGATAGGCATTTCAAATATAGGTGTCGATAGGCATTCCAGATATGGTTGCCGATAGGCATTTCAAATATAGGTGCTGATAGGCATTTCAGATGTAGTTTCCGATAGGCATTTCAAAAATTGGTGCCGATAGGCATTTCAGATATATGTGCCGATAGGCATTTTAGATATAGTTGCGGATTGGCATTTTAAAAATAGGTGCCGATAGGCATTTCAGATATAGAAGCCGATAGGTATTTCAAGTATAGGTGTCGATAGGCATTTCAGATATGGTTGCCGATAGGCATTTCAAATATAGGGGCTGATAGGCATTTCAGATGTAGTTTCCGATAGGCAATTCAAAAATAGGTGCTGATAGACATTTTTGATATAGGTGCCAATAGGCATTTCAGATATAGTTGCGGATTGGCATTTTAAAAATAGGTGCCGATAGGCATTTTAGATGTAGTGTCCGATAGGCATTTCAATAACAGGTGCCGATAGGCATTTCAAATATAGGTGTCGATAGGCATTTCAGATATAAATGCCTTAAGGCATTTCAGATATAGGTGCCGATAGGCATTTCTGTTGTGGTTGCCGATAGGCATTTCAAATATAGGTGCTGATAGACACTTCAGATGTAGTTTTCCATAGGCATTTCAAAAATAGGTGCCGATAGGCATTTCAGATATAGAAGCCGATAGGTATTTCAAATATAGGTGTCGATAGGCATTCCAGATATGGTTGCCGATAGGCATTTCAAATATTGGTGCTGATAGGAATTTCAGATGTAGTTTCCGATAGGCATTTCAAAAATAGGTGCCGATAGGCATTTCAGATATAGGTGCCGATAGGCATTACAGATATAGTTGCCGATTGGCATTTTAAAAATAGGTGCTGATAGGCATTTCAGATATAGAAGCTGATAGGCTTTTCAAATTTAGGTGCCGATAGGCATTCCAGATATGGTTGCCGATAGACATTTCAAATATAGGTGCTGATAGGCATTTCAGATGCAGTTTCCGATAGGCATTTCAAAAATCGGTGCCGATAGGCATTTCAGACATAGGTGCCGATAGGCATTTCAGATATAGTTGCCGATTGGCATTTTAAAAATAGGTCCCGATAGGCATTTCAGATATAGAAGCCGATAGGCATTTCAAATATAGGTGCCGATAGGCATTCCAGATATGGTTGCCGATAGGCATTTCAAATATAGGTGCTGATAGGCATTTCAGATGTAGTTTCCGATAGGCATTTCAAAAATAGGTGCCGATAGGCATTTTAGATATAGGTGCCGATAGGCATTTCAGATATATTTGCCGATTGGCATTTTAAAAATAGGTGCCGATAGGCATTTCAGATAAGAAGCCGATAGGCATTTCAAATATAGGTGCCGATAAGCTTTCCAGATATGGTTGCCGATAGGCATTTCAATTATAGGTGCTGATAGGCATTTCAGATGTATTTTCCGATAGGCATTTCAATAATAGGTGCCGATAGGCATTTCAGATATAGGTGCCGATAGGCATTTCAGATATAGTTGCCGATTGGCATTTTAAAAATAGGTGCCGATAGGCATTTTAGATGTAGTTTCCGATAGGCATTTCAAAAATAGGTGCCGATAGGCATTTCAGATATAGGTGCCGATATGCATATCAGATATAGTTGCCGATAGGCATTTAAAATATAGGTGCCGATAGGCATTTCAAATATAGGTGTCGATAGGCATTTCAGCTATAAATGGAGAAAGGCATTTCAGATATAAGTGCCGATAGGCATTTCTGATGTGGTTGTCGATAGGCATTTCAAATGTAGGTGCTGATAGGCATTTTAGATGTAGTTTTCGATAAGCATTTCAAAAATAGGTGCCGATAGGCATTTCAGATATAGGTGCCGATAGGCACTTCAGATATAGTTGCCGATTGGCATTTTAAAAATAGGTGCCGATAGGCATTTCAGATATAGAAGCCGATAGGCATTTCAAATATAGGTGCCGATAGGTATTCCAGATATGGTTGCCGATAGGCATTTCAAATATAGGTGCTGATAGGTATTTCAGATGTAGTTTCCGAAAGGAATTAAAAAATAGTTGCCGATAGGCATTTCAGATATAGGTGCCGATAGGCATTTCAGATATAGTTGCCGATTGGCATTTAAAAAATAGGTGCCGATAGGCATTTCAGATATAGAAGCCGATAGGCATTTCAAATATAGGTGCCGATAGGCATTCCAGATATGGTAGCCGATAGGCATTTCAAATATAGGTGCTGATAGGCATTTCAGATGTAGTTTCCGATAGGCATTTCAAAAATTGGTGCCGATAGGCATTTCAGATATAGGTCCTGATAGGCATTTCAGATATAGTTGCCGATTGGCATTTTTAAAATAAGTGCCGATAGGCATTTCAGATATAGAAGCCGATAGGCATTTCAAATATAGGTGCCGATAGGCATTCCAGATATGTTTGTCGATAGGCATTTCAAATATAGGTGATGATAGGCATTTCAGATGTAGTTTCCGATAGGCATTTCAAAAATAGGTGCCGATATGCATTTCAGATATTGGTGCCGATAGGCATTTCAGATATAGTTGCCGATTGGCATTTTAAAAAAAGGTGCCGATAGGCATTTCAGATATAGAAGCCGATAGGCATTTCAAATATAGGTGCCGATAGGCATTTCAGATATGGTTGCCGATAGGCATTTCAAATATAGGTGCTGATAGGCATTTCAGATGTAGTTTCCAATAGGCATTTCAAAAATAGGTGCCGATAGGCATTTCAGATATAGGTGCCGATAGGCATTTCAGATATAGTTGCCGATTGGCATTTTAAAAATAAGTGCCGATAGGCATTTCAGATATAGAAGCCGATAGGCATTTTAAATAAAGGTGCTGATAGGCATTTCAGATGTAGTTTTCGATAGGCATTTCAAAAATTGGTGCCGATAGGCATTTCAGATATAGGTCCTGATAGGCATTTCAGATATAGTTGCCGATTGGCATTTCAGATAGAGGTGCCGATAGGCATTTCAGATATAGTTGCCGATTGGCATTTTTAAAATAGGTGCCGATAGGCATTTCAGATATAGAAGCCGATAGGTATTTCAAATATAGTTATCGATAGGCATTTCAGATATGGTTGCCGATAGGCATTTCAAATATAGGTGCTGATCGGCATTTCAGATGTAGTTTCCGATAGGCATTTCAAAAATAGGTGCCGATAGGCATTTCAGATATAGGTGCCGATAGGCATTTCAGATATAGTTGCTGATTGGCATTTTAAAAATAGGTGTCGATATACATTTCAGATATAGAAGCCGATAGGCATTTCAAATATAGGTGCCGATAAGCATTCCAGATTTGGTTGCCGATAGGCATTTCAAATATAGGTGCTGATAGGCATTTCAGATGTAGTTTCCGATAGGCATTTCAAAAATTGGTGCCGATAGGCATTTCAGATAGAGGTGCCGATAGGCATTTCAAATATAGATGCCGATTGGCATTTTAAAAATAGGTGCCGATAGGCATTTCAGATATAGAAGCCGATAGGTATTTCAAATATAGGTGTCGATAGGCTTTTCAGATATGGTTGCCGATAGGCATTTCAAAAATAGGTGCCGATAGGCATTTCAGATATAGGTGCCGATAGGCATTTCAGATATAGTTGCTGATTGGCATTTTAAAAATAGGTGTCGATATACATTTCAGATATAGAAGCCGATAGGCATTTCAAATATAGGTGCCGATAAGCATTCCAGATATGGTTGCCGATAGGCATTTCAAATATAGGTGCTAATAGGCATTTCAGATGTAGTTTTCGATAGGCATTTCAAAAATTGGTGCCGATAGGCATTTCAGATATAGTTGCCGATTGGCATTTTAAAAATAGGTGCCGATAGGCATTTCAGATATAGAAGCCGATAGGTATTTCAAATATAGGTGTCGATAGGCATTTCAGATATGGTTGCCGATAGGCATTTCAAATATAGGTGCTGATAGGCATTTTAGATGTAGTTTCCGATAGGCATTTCAAAAATAGGTGCCGATAGGCATTTCAGATATAGGTGCCGATAGGCATTTCAGATATAGTTTTCGATTGGCATTTTAAAAATAGGTGTCGATAAGCATTTCAGAAATAGAAGCCGATAGGCATTTCAAATATAGGTGCCGATAGGCATTTCAGATATAGTTGCCAATTGGCATTTTAAAAATAGGTGCCGATAGGCATTTCAGATATAGAAGACGATAGGCATTTCAAATATATGTGCCGATAGGCATTCCAGATATGGTTGCCGGTAGGCATTTCAAATGTAGGTGCTGATAGGCATTTTAGATGTAGTTTCTGATAGGCATTTAAAAAATTGATGCCGATAGGCATTTCGGATATAGGTGGCGATAGGCATTTCAGATATAGTTGCCGATTGGCATTTTAAAAACAGGTGCCGATAGGCATTTCAGATATAGAAGCCGATAGGTATTTCAAATATAGGTGTCGATGGGTATTTTAGATATGGTTGCCGATAGGCATTTCAAATATAGGAGCAAATAGGCATTTCAGATGTAGTTTCCGATAGGCATTTCAAAAATAGGTGCCGATAGGCATTTCAGATATTGGTGCCGATAGGCATTTCACATATAGTTGCCGATTGGCATTTTAAAAATAGGTGCCGATAGGCATTTCAGATATAGAAGCCGATAGGCATTTCAAATATAAGTGCGGATAGGCATTCCAGATATGGTTGCCGATAGGCATTTCAAATATAGGTGCTGATAGGCATTTCAGATGTAGTTACCAATAGGCATTTCAAAAATAGGTGCCGATAGGCATTTCAGATATAGGTGCCGATAGGCATTTCAGATATAGTTGCCGATTGGCATTTTAAAAATAGGTGTCGATATACATTTCAGATATAGAAGCCGATAGGCATTTCAAATATAGATGCCGATAAGCATTCCAGATATGGTTGCCGATAGGCATTTCAAATATAGGTGCTGATAGGCATTTCAGATGTAGTTTCCGATAGGCATTTCAAAAATTGGTGCCGATAGGCATTTCAGATAGAGGTGCCGATAGGCATTTCAGATATAGATGCCGATTGGCATTTTAAAAATAGGTGCCGATAGGCATTTCAGATATAGAAGCCGATACGTATTTCAAATATAGGTGTCGATAGGCTTTTCAGATATGGTTGCCGATAGGCATTTCAAAAATAGGTGCCGATAGGCATTTCAGACATAGGTGCCGATAGGCATTTCAGATATAGTTGCCGATTGGCATTTTAAAAATAGGTGCCGATAGGCATTTCAGATATAGAAGCCGATAGGCATTTCAAATATAGGTGCCGATAAGCATTCCAGATATGGTTGCCGATAGGCATTTCAAATATAGGTGCTAATGAGCATTTCAGATGTAGTTTTCGATAGGCATTTCAAAAATTGGTGCCGATAGGCATTTCAGGTATAGAAGCCGATAGGTATTTCAAATATAGGTGTCGATAGGCATTTCAGATATGGGTGCCGATAGGCATTTCAAATATATGTGCTGATAGGCATTTTAGATGTAGTTTCCGATAGGCATTTCAAAAATAGGTGCCGATAGGCATTTCAGATATAGGTGCCGATAGGCATTTCAGATATAGTTTTCGATTGGCATTTTAAAAATAGGTGTCGATAGGCATTTCAGAAATAGAAGCCGATAGGCATTTCAAATATAGGTGCCGATAAGCATTTCAGATATAGTTGCCAATTGGCATTTTAAAAATAGGTGCCGATAGGCATTTCAGATATAGAAGCCGATAGGCATTTCAAATATAGGTGCCGATAGGCATTCCAGATATGGTTGCCGATAGGCATTTCAAATATAGGTGCTGATAGGCATTTTAGATGTAGTTTCTGATAGGCATTTAAAAAATTGATGCCGATAGGCATTTCAGATATAGGTGCCGATAGGCATTCCAGATATGGTAGCCGATAGGCATTTCAAATATAGGTGCTGATAGGCATTTCAGATGTAGTTTCCGATAGGCATTTCAAAAATTGATGCCGATAGGCATTTCAGATATAGAAGCCGATAGGTATTTCAAATATAGGTGTCGATAGGCTTTTCAGATATGGTTGCCGATAGGCATTTCAAAAATAGGTGCCGATAGGCATTTCAGATATAGGTGCCGATAGGCATTTCAGATATAGTTTTCGATTGGCATTTTAAAAATAGGTGTCGATAAGCATTTCAGAAATAGAAGCCGATAGGCATTTCAAATATAGGTGCCGATAAGCATTTCAGATATAGTTGCCAATTGGCATTTTAAAAAAAGGTGCCGATAGGCATTTCAGATATAGAAGCCGATAGGCATTTCAAATATAGGTGCCGATAGGCATTCCAGATATGGTTGCCGATAGGCATTTCAAATATAGGTGCTGATAGGCATTTTAGATGTAGTTTCTGATAGGCATTTAAAAAATTGATGCCGATAGGCATTTCAGATATAGGTGCCGATAGGCATTTAAGATATAGTTGCCGATTGGCATTTTAAAAACAGGTGCCGATAGGCATTTCAGATATAGAAGCCGATAGGTATTTCAAATATAGGTGTCGATGGGCATTTCAGATATGGTTGCCGATAGGCATTTCAAATATAGGAGCAGATAGGCATTTCAGATGTAGTTTCCGAAAGGCATTTCAAAAATAGGTGCCGATAGGCATTTCAGATATAGGTGCCGATAGGCATTTCAGATATAGTTGCCGATTGGCATTTTAAAAATAGGTGCCGATAGGCATTTCAGATATAGAAGCCGATAGGCATTTCAAATATAGGTGCCGATAAGCATTCCAGATATGGTTGCCGATAGGCATTTCAAATATAAGTGCTGATAGGCATTTCAGATGTAGTTTCCATTAGGCATTTCAAAAATAGGTACCGATAGGCATTTCAGATATAGGTGCCGATAGGCATTTCAGATATAGTTGCCAATTGGCATTTTAAAGATAGGTGTCGATAGGCATTTCAGATATAAAAGCCGATAGGCATTTCAAATATAGGTGCCGATAGGCATTCCAGATATGTTTGCCGGTAGGCATTTCAAATATAGGTGCTGATAGGCATTTCAGATGTAGTTTCCGATAGGCATTTCAAAAATTGGTGCCGATAGGCATTTCAGATATAGGTGCCGATAGGCATTTCAGATATAGTTGCCGATTGGCATTTTAAAAATAGGTGCCGATAGGCATTTCAGATATGGTTGCCGATAGGCATTTCAAATATAGGTGCTGATAGGCATTGCAGATGTAGTTTCCGATAGGCATTTCAATAATAGGTGCCGATAGGCATTTTAGATATAGGTGCCGATAGGCATTTTTGATGTGGTTGCCGATAGGCATTTCAAATATAGGTGCTGATAGGCATTTCAGATGTAGTTTTCGATAAGCATTTCAAAAATAGGTGCCGATAGGCATTTCAGATATAGGTGCGGATAGGCACTTCAGATATAGTTGCCGATTGGCATTATAAAAATAGGTGCCGATAGGCATTTCAGATATAGAAGCCGATAGGCATTGCAAATATAGGTGCCGATAGGCATTCCAGATATGGTTGCCGATAGGCATTTCAAATATAGGTGCCGATAGGCAATCCAGATATGGTTGCCGATAGGCATTTCAAATATAGGTGCTGATAGGCATATCAGATGTAGTTTCCGATAGGCATTTCAAAAATAGGTGCCGATGGGCATTGCAGATATAGGTGCCGATAGGCATTTCAGATATAGTTGCCGATTGGCATTTTGAAAATAGGTGTCGATATACATTTCAGATATAGAAGCCGATAGGCATTTCAAATATAGGTGCCGATAGGCATTCCAGATATGGTTGCCGATAGGCATTTCAAATATAGGTGCTGATAGGCATTTCAGATGTAGTTTCCGATAGGCATTTTAAAAATAGGTGCCGATAGGCATTTCAGATATAGGTGCCGATAGGCATTTCAGATATAGTTGCGAATTGGCATACTAAAAATATGTGCCGATAGGCATTTCAGATATAGAAGCCGATAGGCATTTCAAACATAGGTGCCGATAAGCATTACAGATATGGTTGCCGATAGGCATTTCAAATATAGGTGCTGATAGGCATTTTAGATGTAGTTTCCGATAGGCATTTCAAAAATTGATGCCGATAGGCATTTCAGATATAGGTGCCGACAGGCATTTCAGATATAGTTGCCGATTGGCATTTTAAAAACAGGTGGCGATAGGCTTTTCAGATATAGAACCCGATAGGTATTTCAAATATAGGTGTCGATAGGCAATTCAGATATGGTTGCCGATAGGCATTTCAAATATAGGAGCAGATAGGCATTTCAGATGTAGTTTCCGAAAGGCATTTCAAAAATAGGTGCCGAAGGCATTTCAGATATAGGTGCCGATAGGCATTTCAGATATAGTTGACGATTGGCATTTTAAAAATAGGTGCCGATAGGCATTTCAGATATAGAAGCCGATAGGCATTTCAAATATAGGTGCCGATAGGCATTCCAGATATGGTTGCCGATAGGCATTTCAAATATAAGTGCTGATAGGCATTTCAGATGTAGTTTCCGATAGGCATTTCAAAAATTGGTGCCGATAGGCATTTCAGATATAGGTGCCGATAGGCATTTCAGATATAGTTGCCGATTGGCATTTTAAAAATAGGTGCCGATAGGCATTTCAGATATAGTTGCCGATTGGCATTTTAAAAATAGGTGTCGATAGGCACTTCAGATATGTTTGCCGATAGGGATTTCAAATATAGGTGATGATAGGCATTTCAGATGTAGTTTCCGATAGGCATTTCAAAAATAGGTGCCGATAGGCATTTCAGATATTGGTGCCGATAGGCATTTCAGATATAGTTGCCAATTGGCATTTTAAAAATAGGTGCCGATAGGCATTTCAGATATAGAAGCCGATAGGCATTTCAAATATAGGTGCCGATAGGCATTCCAGATATGGTAGCCGATAGGCATTTCAAATATAGGTGCTGATAGGCATTTCAGATGTAGTTTCCGATAGGCATTTCAAAAATTGGTGCCAAAAGGCATTTTAGATATAGGTCCTGATAGGCATTTCAGATATAGTTGCCGAATGGCATTTTTAAAATAGGTGCCGATAGGCATTTCAGATATAGAAGCCGATAGGCATTTCAAATATAGGTGCCGATAGGCATTCCAGATATGTTTGCCGATAGGCATTTCAAATATGGGTGCTGATAGGCATTTTAGATGTAGTTTCTGATAGGCATTTAAAAAATTGATGCCGATAGGCATTTCAGATATAGGTGCCGATAGGCATTTCAAATATAGTTGCCGATTGGCATTTTAAAAACAGGTGCCAATAGGCATTTCAGATATGGTTGCACTTAGGCATTTCAAATATAAGTGCTGATAGGCATTTCAGATGTGGTTTCCATTAGGCATTTCAAAAATAGGTACCGATAGGAATTTCAGATATAGATGCCGATAGGCATTTCAGATATAGTTGCCAATTGGCATTTTAAAAATAGGTGTCGATAGGCATTTCAGATATAAAAGCCGATAGGCATTTCAAATATAGGTGCCGATAGGCATTCCAGATATGTTTGCCGGTAGGCATTTCAAATATAGGTGCTGATAGGCATTTCAGATGTAGTTTCCGATAGGCACTTCAAAAATTGGTGCCGATAGGCATTTCGGATATAGGTGCCGATAGGCATTTCAGATATAGTTGCCGATTGGCATTTTAAAAATAGGTGCCGATAGGCATTTCAGATATAGAAGTCGATAGGTATTTCAAATATATGTGTCGATAGGCATTTCAGATATGGTTGCCGATAGGCATTTCAAATATAGGTGCTGATAGGCATTGCAGATGTTGTTTCCGATAGGCATTTCAATAATAGGTGCCGATAGGCATTTCAGATATAGGTGCCGATAGGCATTTCTGATGTGGTTGCCGATAGGCATTTCAAATATAGGTGCTGATAGGTATTTCAGATATGTTTGCCGATAGGCATTTCAAATATAGGTGATGATAGGCATTTCAGATGTAGTTTCCGATAGGCATTTCAAAAATAGGTGCCGATAGGCATTTCAGATATTCGTGCCGATAGGCATTTCAGATATAGTTGCCGATTGGCATTTTAAAAATAGGTGCCGATAGGCATTTCAGATATAGAAGCCGATAGGCATTTCAAATATAGGTGCCGATAGGCATTCCAGATATGGTTGCCGATAGGCATTTCAAATATAGGTGCTGATAGGCATTTCAGATGTAGTTTCCGATAGGCATTTCAAAAATAGGTGCCGATAGGCATTTCAGATATAGGTGCCGATAGGCATTTCAGATATAGTTGCCGATTGGCATTTTAAAAATAAGTGCCGATAGGTATTTCAGATATAGAAGCCGATAGGCATTTCAAATATAGGTGCCGATAAGCATTCCAGATATGGTTGCCGATAGGCATTTCAAATATAGGTGCTGATAGGCATTTCAGATGTAGTTTCCGATAGGCATTTCAAAAATTGGTGCCGATAGGCATTTCAGATAGAGGTGCCGATAGGCATTTCAGATATAGTTGCCGATTGGCATTTTAAAAATAGGTGCCGATAGGCATTTCAGATATAGAAGCCGATAGGTATTTTAAATATAGGTTTCGATAGGCATTTCAGATATAGTTGCCGATAGGCATTTCAAATATAGGTGCTGATAGGCATTTCAGATGTAGTTTCCGATAGGCATTTCAAAAATAGGTGCCGATAGGCATTTCAGATATAGGTGCCGATAGGCATTTCAGATATAGTTGCCGTTTGGCATTTTAAAAATAGGTGTCGATATACATTTCAGATATAGAAGCCGATAGGCATTTCAAATATAGGTGCCGATAGGCATTCCAGATATGGTTGCCGATAAGCATTTCAAATATAGGTGCTGATAGGCATTTCAGATGTAGTTTCCGATAGGCATTTTAAAAATAGGTGCCGATAGGCATTTCAGATATAGGTGCCGATAGGCATTTCAGATATAGTTGCCAATTGGCATATTAAAAATATGTGCCGATAGGCATTTCAGATATAGAAGCCGATAGGCATTTCAAACATAGGTGCCGATAAGCAATGCAGATATGGTTGCCGATAGGCATTTCAAATATAGGTGCTGATAGGCATTTTAGATGTAGTTTCCGATAGGCATTTCAAAAATTGATGCCGATAGGCATTTCAGATATAGGTGCCGATAGGCATTTCAGATATAGTTGCCGATTGGCATTTTAAAAACAGGTGCCGATAGGCTTTTCAGATATAGAAGCCGATAGGTATTTCAAATATAGGTGTCGATAGGCAATTCAGATATGGTTGCCGATAGGCATTTCAAATATAGGAGCAGATAGGCATTTCAGATGTAGTTTCCGAAAGGCATTTCAAAAATAGGTGCCGAAGGCATTTCAGATATAGGTGCCGATAGGAATTTCAGATATAGTTGCCGATTGGCATTTTAAAAATAGGTGCCGATAGGCATTTCAGATATAGAAGCCGATAGGCATTTCAAATATAGGTGCCGATAGGCATTCCAGATATGGTTGCCGATAGGCATTTCAAATATAGGTGCCGATAGGCATTCCAGATATGGTTGCCGATAGGCATTTCAAATATAGGTGATGATAGGCATTTCAGATGTAGTTTCCGATAGGCATTTCAGATATAGAAGTCGATAGGCATACAAATATAGGTGCCGATAGGCATTCCAGATATGGTTGCCGATAGGCATTTCAAATATAGGTGCTGATAGGCATTTCAGATGTAGTTTCCGATAGGCATTTCAAAAATTGGTACCGATCGGCATTTTAGATATAGGTGCCGAAAGGCATTTCAGATATAGTTGCCATTTGGCATTTTAAAAATAGGTGTCGATAGGCATTTCAGATATAGAAGCCGATAGGCATTTCAAATATAGGTGCCGATAGGCTTTCCAGATATGGTTGCCGATAGGCATTTCAAATATAGGTGCTGATAGGCATTTCAGATGTAGTTTCCGATAGGCATTTCAGATATAGAAGCCGATAGGCATTTCAAATATAGGTGCTGATAGGCATTTCAGATGTAGTTTCCGATAGGCATTTCAAAAATAGGTGCCGATAGGCATTTCAGATATAGGTGCCGATAGGCATTTCAGATATAGTTGCCGATTGGCATTTTAAAAATAAGTGCCGATAGGTATTTCAGATATAGAAGCCGATAGGCATTTCAAATATAGGTGCCGATAAGCATTCCAGATATGGTTGCCGATAGGCATTTCAAATATAGGTGCTGATAGGCATTTCAGATGTAGTTTCCGATAGGCATTTCAAAAATTGGTGCCGATAGGCATTTCAGATAGAGATGCCGATAGGCATTTCAGATATAGTTGCCGATTGGCATTTTAAAAATAGGTGCCGATAGGCATTTCAGATATAGAAGCCGATAGGTATTTTAAATATAGGTGTCGATAGGCATTTCAGATATAGTTGCCGATAGGCATTTCAAATATAGGTGCTGATAGGCATTTCAGATGTAGTTTCCGATAGGCATTTCAAAAATAGGTGCCGATAGGCATTTCAGATATAGGTGCCGATAGGCATTTCAGATATAGTTGCCGTTTGGCATTTTAAAAATAGGTGTCGATATACATTTCAGATATAGAAGCCGATAGGCATTTCAAATATAGGTGCCGATAGGCATTCCAGATATGGTTGCCGATAAGCATTTCAAATATAGGTGCTGATAGGCATATCAGATGTAGTTTCCGATAGGCATTTTAAAAATAGGTGCCGATAGGCATTTCAGATATAGGTGCCGATAGGCATTTCAGATATAGTTGCCAATTGGCATATTAAAAATATGTGCCGATAGGCATTTCAGATATAGAAGCCGATAGGCATTTCAAACATAGGTGCCGATAAGCAATGCAGATATGGTTGCCGATAGGCATTTCAAATATAGGTGCTGATAGGCATTTTAGATGTAGTTTCCGATAGGCATTTCAAAAATTGATGCCGATAGGCATTTCAGATATAGGTGCCGATAGGCATTTCAGATATAGTTGCCGATTGGCATTTTAAAAACAGGTGCCGATAGGCTTTTCAGATATAGAAGCCGATAGGTATTTCAAATATAGGTGTCGATAGGCAATTCAGATATGGTTGCCGATAGGCATTTCAAATATAGGAGCAGATAGGCATTTCAGATGTAGTTTCCGAAAGGCATTTCAAAAATAGGTGCCGAAGGCATTTCAGATATAGGTGCCGATAGGAATTTCAGATATAGTTGCCGATTGGCATTTTAAAAATAGGTGCCGATAGGCATTTCAGATATAGAAGCCGATAGGCATTTCAAATATAGGTGCCGATAGGCATTCCAGATATGGTTGCCGATAGGCATTTCAAATATAGGTGCCGATAGGCATTCCAGATATGGTTGCCGATAGGCATTTCAAATATAGGTGATGATAGGCATTTCAGATGTAGTTTCCGATAGGCATTTCAGATATAGAAGTCGATAGGCATACAAATATAGGTGCCGATAGGCATTCCAGATATGGTTGCCGATAGGCATTTCAAATATAGGTGCTGATAGGCATTTCAGATGTAGTTTCCGATAGGCATTTCAAAAATTGGTACCGATCGGCATTTTAGATATAGGTGCCGAAAGGCATTTCAGATATAGTTGCCAATTGGCATTTTAAAAATAGGTGTCGATAGGCATTTCAGATATAGAAGCCGATAGGCATTTCAAATATAGGTGCCGATAGGCTTTCCAGATATGGTTGCCGATAGGCATTTCAAATATAGGTGCTGATAGGCATTTCAGATGTAGTTTCCGATAGGCATTTCAGATATAGAAGCCGATAGGCATTTCAAATATAGGTGCCGATAGGCATTCCAGATATGGTTGCCGATAGGCATTTCAAATATAGGTGCTGATAGGCATTTCAGATGTAGTTTCCGATAGGCATTTCAAAAATTGGTGCCGATAGTCATTTCAGATATAGGTGCCGATAATCATTTCAGATATAGTTGCCGATTGGCATTTTAAAAATAGGTGCCGATAGGCATTTCAGATATAGAAGCCGATAGGTATTTCAAATATAGGTGTCGATAGGCATTTCAGATATGATCGCCGTTAGGCATTTCAAATATAGGTGCTGATAGGCATTTCAGATGTAGTTTCCGATAGGCATTTCAAAAATAGGTGCCGATAGGCATTGCAGATATAGGTGCCGATAGGCATTTCAGATATAGTTGCCGATTGGCATTTTAAAAATAGGTGCCCGATAGGCATTTTGGATGTAGTTTCCGATAGGCATTTAAAATATAGGTGCCGATAGGCATTTCAAATATAGGTGTCGATAGGCATTTCAGATATAAATGCCGAAAGGCATTTCAGATATAGGTGCCGATAGGCATTTCTAATGTGGTTGCTGATAGGCATTTCAAATATAGGTGCCGATAGGCATTTCAGATGTAGTTTTCGATAGGCTTTTCAAAAATAGGTGCCGATAGGTATTTCAGATATAGGTGCCGATAGGCACTTTAGATATAGTTGCCGATTGGCATTTTAAAAAAAGGAGCCGATAGGCATTTCAGATATAGAAGCCGATAGGCATTTCAAATATAGGTGCCGATACGCATTCCAGATATGGTTGCCGATAGGCATTTCAAATATAGGTGCTGATAGGCATTTCAGATGTAGTTTCCAATAGGCATTTCAAAAATAGGTGCCGATAGGCATTTCAGATATAGGTGCCGATAGGCATTTCAGATATAGTTGCCGATTGGCATTTTAAAAATAGGTGCCGATAGGCATTTCAGATATAGAAGCCGATAGGTATATAAAATATAGGTGTCGATACGCATTTCAGATGGTATTTCAAATATATTTGTCGATAGGCATTCCAGATATGGTTGCCGATAGGCATTTCAAATAGAGGTGCTGATAGGCATTTCAGATGTAGTTTCCGATAGGCATTTCAAAAATTGGTGCCGATAGGCATTTCAGATATAGAAGCCGATAGGTATTTCAAATATAGGTGTCGATAGGCATTTCAGATATGGTTGCTGATAGGCATTTTAAATAAAGGTGCTGAGAGGCATTTCCGATGTAGTTTCCGATAGGCATTTCAAAAATAGGTGCCGATAGGCATTTCAGATATAGGTGCCGATAGGCATTACAGATATAGTTGCCGATTGGCATTTTTAAATAGGTGCCGATAGGCATTTCAGATATAGAAGCCGATAGGCATTTTAAATATAAGTGCCGATAGGCATTCCAGATGTGGTTGCCGATAGGCATTTCAAATATAGGTGCTGATAGGAATTTCAGATGTAGTTTCCGATAGGCATTTCAAAAATTGGTGCCGATAGGTATTTCAGCTATAGGTGCCGATAGGCATTTCAGATATAGTAGCCGATTGGCATTTTAAAAACAGTAGCCGATAGGCATTTCAGATATAAAAGCCGATAGGTATTTCAAATATAGGTGTCGATAGGCATTTCAGATATGGTTGCTGATAGGCATTTTAAATAAAGGTGCTGAGAGGCATTTCCGATGTAGTTTCCGATAGGCATTTCAAAAATAGGTGCCGATAGGCATTTCAGATATAGGTGCCGATAGGCATTACAGATATAGTTGCCGATTGGCATTTTTAAATAGGTGCCGATAGGCATTTCAGATATAGAAGCCGATAGGCATTTTAAATATAAGTGCCGATAGGCATTCCAGATGTGGTTGCCGATAGGCATTTCAAATATAGGAGCAGATAGGCATTTCAGATGTAGTTTCCGAAAGGCATTTCAAAAATAGGTGCCGATAGGCATTTCAGATATAGGTGCCGATAGGCATTTCAGATATAGTTGCCGATTGGCATTTTTAAAATAGGTGCCGATAGGCATTTCAGATATAGAAGCCGATAGGCATTTCAAATATAGGTGCCGATAGGCATTCCAGATATGGTTGTCGATAGGCATTTCAAATATAGGAGCAGATAGGCATTTCAGATGTAGTTTCCTATAGGCATTTCAAAAATAGGTGTCGATAGGCATTTCAGATATAGGTGCCGATAGGCATTTCAGATATAGGTGCCGATAGGCATTTCAGATATAGCTGCCAATTGGCATTTTAAAAATAGGTGTCGATAGGCATTTCAGATATAGAAGCCGATAGGCATTTCAAATATAGGTGCCGATAGGCATTTCAGATATGGTTGCCGATAGGCATTTCAAATATAGGAGCAGATAGGCATTTCAGATGTAGTTTCCGATAGGCATTTCAAAAATAGGTGTCGATAGGCATTTCAGATATAGGTGCCGATAGGCATTTCAGATATAGTTGGCGATTGGCATTTTAAAAATAGGTGTCGATAGGCATTTCAGATATAGAAGCCGATAGGCATTTCAAATATAGGTGCCGATAGGCATTCCAGATATGGTTGCCGATAGGCATTTCAAATATAGGAGCAGATAGGCATTTCAGATGTAGTTACCGCTAGGCATTTCAAAAATAGGTGTCGATAGGCATTTCAGATATAGGTGCCGATAGGCATTTCAGATATAGTTGCCGATTGGCATTTTAAAAATAGGTGTCGATAGGCATTTCAGATATAGAAGCCGATAGGCATTTCAAATATAGGTCCTGATTGGCATTCCAGATATGGTTGCCGATAGGCATTTCAAATATAGGAGCAGATAGGCATTTCAGATGTAGTTTCCGATAGGCATTTCAAAAATAGGTGTCGATAGGCATTTCAGATATAGGTGCCGATAGGCATTTCAGATATAGGTGCCGATAGGCATTTCAGATATAGTTGCCAATTCGCATTTTAAAAATAGGTGTCGATAGGCATTTCAGATATAGAAGCCGATAGGCATTTCAAATATAGGTGCCGATAGGCATTCCAGATATGGTTGCCGATAGGCATTTCAAATATAGGAGCAGTTAGGCATTTCAGATGTAGTTTCCGATAGACATTTCAAAAATAGGTATCGATAGGCATTTCAGATATAGGTGCCGATAGGCATTTCAGATAGAGTTGCCGATTGGCATTTTAAAAATAGGTGTCGATAGGCATTTCAGATATAGAAGCCGATAGGCATTTCAAATATAGGTGCCGATAGGCATTCCAGATATGGTTGCCGATAGGCATTTCAAATATAGGAGCAGATAGGCATTTCAGATGTAGTTTCCGATAGGCATTTCAAAAATAGGTGTCGATAGGCATTTCAGACATAGCTGCCAATTGGCATTTTAAAAATAGGTGCCGATAGGCATTTCAGATATAGAAGCCGAAACGCATTTCAAATATAGGTACCGATAGGCATTCCAGATATGGTTGCCGATAGGCATTTCAAATATAAGTGCTGATAGGCATTTCAGATGTAGTTTCCGATAGGCATTACAAAAATAGGTACCGATAGGCATTTCAGATATAGGTGCCGATAGGCATTTCAGATATAGCTGCCAATTGGCATTTTAAAAATAGGTGTCGATAGGCATTTCAGATATAGAAGCCGATAGGCATTTCAAATATAGGTGCCGATAGGCATTCCAGATATGGTAGCCGATAGGCATTTCAAATATAGGAGCAGATAGGCATTTCAGATGTAGTTTCCGATAGGCATTTCAAAAATAGGTGTCGATAGGCATTTCAGATATAGGTGCCGATAGGCATTTCAGATATAGTTGCCGATTATCATTTTTAACATAGGTGCCGATAGGCATTTCAGATATATAAGCCGATAGGCATTTCAGATATAGGTGCCGATAGGCATTTCAGATATAGGTGCCGATAGGCATTTCAGATATAGTTGCCAATTGGCATTTTAAAAATAGGCGCCGATAGGCATTTCAGATATAGAAGCCGATAGGCATTTCAAATATAGGTGCTGATAGGCATTCCAGATATAGTTGCCGATAGGCATTTCAAATATAGGTGCTGATAGGCATTTTAGATGTAGTTTCCGATAGGCATTTCAAAAATTGATGCCGATGGCATTTCAGATATAGGTGCCGATAGGCATTTCAGATATAGTTGCCGATTGGCATTTTAAAAACAGGTGCCGATAGGCATTTCAGATATAGAAGCCGATAGGTATTTCAAATATAGGGGTCGATAGGCATTTCAGATATGGTTGCCGATAGGCATTTCAAATATAGGAGCAGATAGGCATTTCAGATGTAGTTTCCGAAAGACATTTCAAAAATAGGTGCCGATAGGCATTTCAGATATAGGTGCCGATAGGCATTTCAGATATAGAAGCCGATAGGTATTTCAAATATAGGTGTCGATAGGCATTTCAGATATGGTTGTTGATAGGCATTTCAAATATAGGTGCTGATAGGAATTTCAGATGTCGTTTCCGATAGCCATTTCAAAAATAGGTGCCGATAGGCATTTCAGATATAGGTGCCGATAGGCATTTCAGATATAGTTGCCGATTGGCATTTTAAAAATAGGTGCCGATAGGCATTTCAGATATAGAAGCCAATAGGCATTTCAAATATAGGTGCCGATAGGCATTCCAGATATTATTGCCGATAGGCATTTCAAATATAGGTGCTGATAGGCATTTTAGATGTAGTTTCCGATAGGCATTTCAAAAAAAGGTGCCGATAGGCATTTCAGATATAGGTGCCGATAGGCATTTCAGATATAGCTGCCAATTAGCATTTTAAAAATAGGTGCCGATAGGCATTTCAACTATAGAAGCCGATAGGCATTTCAAATATAGGTGCCGATAGGCATTCCAGATATGGTTGCCGATAGGCATTTCAAATATAGGTGCTGATAGACATTTTAGATGTAGTTTCCGATAGGCATTTCAAAAATTGATGCCGATAGGCATTTCAGATATAGGTGCCGATTGGCAGTTTAAAAACAGGTGCCGATAGGCATTTCAGATATAGAAGCCGATAGGTATTTCAAATACAGGTGTCGATAGGCATTTCAGATATGTTTGCCGATAGGCATTTCAAATATAGGAGCAGATAGGCATTTCAGATGTAGTTTCCGAAAGGCATTTCAGATGTAGTTTCCGATAGGCATTTCAAAAATAGGTACCGATAGGCATTTCAGATATAGGTGCCGATAGGCATTTCAGATGTAGCTGCCAATTGGCATTTTAAAAATAGGTGTCGATAGGCATTTCAGATATAGAAGCCGATAGGCATTTCAAATATAGGTGCCGATAGGCATTCCAGATATGGTTGCCGATAGGCATTTCAAATATAGGAGCAGATAGGCATTTCAGATGTAGTTTCCGATAGGCATTTCAAAAATAGGTGTCGATAGGCATTTCAGATATAGGTGCCGTTAGGCATTTTAAAAATAGGTGCCGATAGGCATTTTAGATGTAGTTTTCGATAGGCATTTCAAAAATAGGTACCGATAGGCATTTCAGATATAGGTGCCGATAGGCATTTCAGATATAGTTGCCGATTGGCATTTTAAAAATAGGTGTCGATAGGCATTTCAGATATAGAAGCCGATAGGCATTTCAAATATAGGTGCCGATAGGCATTCCAGATATGGTTGCCGATAGGCATTTCAAATATAGGTGCTGATAGGCATTCCAGATGTAGTTTCCGATAGGCATTTCAAAAATTGTTGCGATAGGCATTTCAGATATAGAAGCCGATAGGTATTTCAAATATAGGTGTCGATAGGCATTTCAGATATGGTTGCTGATAGGCATTTTAAATAAAGGTGCTGAGAGGCATTTCCGATGTAGTTTCCGATAGGCATTTCAAAAATAGGTGCCGATAGGCATTTCAGATATAGGTGCCGATAGGCATTACAGATATAGTTGCCGATTGGCATTTTTAAATAGGTGCCGATAGGCATTTCAGATATAGAAGCCGATAGGCATTTTAAATATAAGTGCCGATAGGCATTCCAGATGTGGTTGCCGATAGGCATTTCAAATATAGGTGCTGATAGGAATTTCAGATGTAGTTTCCGATAGGCATTTCAAAAATTGGTGCCGATAGGTATTTCAGATATAGGTGCCGATAGGCATTTCAGATATAGTAGCCGATTGGCATTTTAAAAACAGGTGCCGATAGGCATTTCAGATATAGAAGCCGATAGGCATTTCAAATATAGGTGCCGATAGGCATTCCAGATATGGTTGCCGATAGGCATTTCAAATATAGGAGCAGATAGGCATTTCAGATGTAGTTTTCTATAGGCATTTCAAAAATAGGTGTCGATAGGCATTTCAGATATAGGTGCCGATAGGCATTTCAGATATAGGTGCCGATAGGCATTTCAGATATAGCTGCCAATTGGCATTTTAAAAATAGGTGTCGATAGGCATTTCAGATATAGAAGCCGATAGGCATTTCAAATATAGGTGCCGATAGGCATTTCAGTTATGGTTGCCGATAGGCATTTCAAATATAGGAGCAGATAGGCATTTCAGATGTAGTTTCCGATAGGCATTTTAAAAATAGGTGTCGATAGGCATTTCAGATATAGGTGCCGATAGGCATTTCAGATATAGTTGCTGATTGGCATTTTAAAAATAGGTGTCGATAGGCATTTCAGATATAGAAGCCGATAGGCATTTCAAATATAGGTGTCGATAGGCATTCCAGATATGGTTGCCGATAGGCATTTCAAATATAGGAGCAGATAGGCATTTCAGATGTAGTTACCGATAGGCATTTCAAAAATAGGTGTGGATAGGCATTTCAGATATAGGTGCCGATAGGCTTTTCAGATATAGTTGCCGATTGGCATTTTAAAAATAGGTGTCGATAGGCATTGCAGATATAGAAGCCGATAGGCATTTCAAATATAGGTGCCGATAGGCATTCCAGATATGGTTGCCGATAGGCATTTTAAATATAGGAGAAGATAGGCATTTCAGATGTAGTTTCCGATAGGCATTTCAAAAATAGGTGTCGATAGGCATTTCAGATATAGGTGCCGATAGGCATTTCAGATATAGGTGCCGATAGGCATTTCAGATATAGCTGCCAATTGGCATTTTAAAAATAGGTGTCGATAGGCATTTCAGATATAGAAGCCGATAGGCATTTCAAATATAGGTGCCGATAGGCATTCCAGATATGGTTGCCGATAGGCATTTCAAATATAGGAGCAGATAGGCATTTCAGATGTAGTTTCCGATAGGCATTTCAAAAATAGGTGTCGATAGGCATTTCAGACATAGCTGCCAATTGGCATTTTAAAAATAGGTGCCGATAGGCATTTCAGATATAGCTGCCAATTGGCATTTTAAAAATAGGTGTCGGTAGGCATTTCAGATATAGAAGCCGATAGGCATTTCAAATATAGGTGCCGATAGGCATTCCAGATATGGTTGCCGATAGGCATTTCAAATATAGGAGCAGATAGGCATTTCAGATGTAGTTTCCGATAGGCATTTCAAAAATAGGTGTCGATAGGCATTTCAGATATAGGTGCCGATAGGCATTTCAGATATAGTTGCCAATTGGCATTTTAAAAATAGGTGCCGATAGGCATTTCAGATATAGAAGCCGATAGGCATTTCAAATATAGGTGCCGATAGGCATTCCAGATATGGTTGCCGATAGGCATTTCAAATATAGGAGCATATAGGCATTTCAGATGTAGTTTCCGATAGGCATTTCAAAAATAGGTGTCGATAGGCATTTCAGATATAGGTGCCGATAGGCATTTCAGATATAGTGGCCGATTATCATTTTTAACATAGGTGCCGATAGGCATTTCAGATATAGAAGCCGATAGGCATTTCAAATATAGGTGCCGATAGGCATTCCAGATATGGTTGACGATAGGCATTTCAAATATATGTGCTGATAGGCATTTCAGATGTAGTTTCCGATGTGCATTTCAAAAATAGGTACCGATTGGCATTTCAGTTATAGGTGCCGATAGGCATTTCAGATATAGTTGCCGATTGGCATTTTAAAATAGGTGCCGATAGGCATTTCAGATATAGATGCCGATAGGCATTTCAAGTATAGGTGCCAATAGGCATTCCAGATATGGTTGCCGATAGGCATTTCAAATATAGGTGCTGATAGGCATTTCAGATGTAGTTTCCGATAGGCATTTCAAAAATAGGTGCCGATAGGCATTTCAGATATAGGTGCCGATAGGCATTTCAGATATAGGTGCCGATAGGCATTTCAGATATAGTTGCCAATTGGCATTTTAAAAATAGGTGCCGATAGGCATTTCAGATATAGAAGCCGATAGGCATTTCAAATATAGGTGCTGATAGGCATTCCAGATATAGTTGCCGATAGGCATTTCAAATATAGGTGCTGATAGGCATTTTAGATGTAGTTTCCGATAGGCATTTAAAAAATTGATGCCGATAGGCATTTCAGATATAGGTGCCGATAGGCATTTCAGATATAGTTGCCGATTGGCATTTTAAAAACAGGTGCCGATAGGCATTTCAGATATAGAAGCCGATAGGTATTTCAAATATAGGGGTCGATAGGCATTTCAGATATGGTTGCCGATAGGCATTTCAAATATAGGAGCAGATAGGCATTTCAGATGTAGTTTCCGAAAGACATTTCAAAAATAGGTGCCGATAGGCATTTCAGATATAGGTGCCGATAGGCATTTCAGATATAGTTGCCGATTATCATTTTTATGATAGGTGCCGATTGGCATTTCAGATATAGAAGCCGATAGGCATTTCAAATATAGGTGCCGATAGGCATTCCAGATATGGTTGACAATAGGCATTTCAAATATATGTGCTGATAGGCATTTCAGATGTAGTTTCCGATGTGCATTTCAAAAAGAGGTACCGATTGGCATTTCAGATATAGGTGCCGATAGGCATTTCAGATATAGTTGCCAATTGGCATTTTAAAAATAGGTGTCGATAGGCATTTCAGATATAGAAGCCGATAGGCATTTCAAATATAGGTGCCGATAGGCATTCCAGATATGGTTGCCGATAGGCATTTCAAATATAGGTGCTGATAGGCATTTCAGATGTAGTTTCCGATAGGCATTTCAAAAATAGGTGCCGATAGGCATTTCAGATATAGGTGCCGATAGGCATTTCAGATATAGTTGCCGATAGCCATTTTAAAAATAGGTGCCGATAGGCATTTCAGATATAGAAGCCGATAGGCATTTCAAATATAGGTGCCGATAGGCATTCCAGATATGGTTGCCGATAGAGATTTCAAATATAGGTGCTGATAGGCATTTCAGATGTAGTTTCCGATAGGCATTTCAAAAATAGGTGCCGATAGGCATTTCAGATATAAGTGCCGATAGGCATGCCAGATATGGTTGCCGATATGCATTTCAAATATAGGTGCTGATAGGCATTTCAGATGTAGTTTCCGATAGGCATTTTAAAAATACGTGCCGATAGGCATTTCAGATATAGGTGCCGATAGGCACTTCAGATATAGTTGCCGATAGCCATTTTAAAAATAGGTGCCGATAGACATTTCAGATATAGAAGCCGATAGGCATTTCAAATATAGGTGCCGATAGGCATACCAAATATGGTTGACGATAGGCATTTCAAATATAGGTGCTGATAGGCATTTCAGTTGTAGTTTTCGATAGGCATTTCAAAAATACGTGCCGATAGGCATTTCAGATATAGGTGCCGATAGGCATTTTAAAAATAGGTGCCGCTAGGCATTTCAGATATAGAAGCCGATAGGCATTTCAAATATAGGTGCCGATAGGCATTCCAGATATGGTTGCCGATAGGCATTTCAAATATAGGTGCTGATAGGCATTTCAGATGTAGTTTCCGATAGGCATTTCAAAAATAGGTGCCGATAGGCATTTCAGATATAGGTGCCGATAGGCATTTTAGATATAGTTGCCGATAGCCATTTTAAAAATAGGTGCCGATAGGCATTTCAGATATAGAAGCCGATAGGCATTTCAAATAGAGGTGCCGATAGGCATTCCAGATATGGTTGCCGATAGAGATTTCAAATATAGGTGCTGATAGGCATTTCAGATGTAGTTTCCGATAGGCATTTCAAAAATAGGTGCCGATAGGCATTTCAGATATAGGTGCCGATAGGCATTTCAGATATAGTTGCCGATAGCCATTTTAAAAATGGGTGCCGATAGGCATTGCAGTTATAGAAGCCGATAGGCATTTCAAATATAGGTGCCGTTAGGCATTCCAGATATGGTTGCCGATAGGCATTTCTAATATAGGTGCTGATAAGCATTTCAGATGTAGTTTCCGATAGGCATTTTAAAAATAGGTGCCGATAGGCATTTCAGATATAGAAGCCGATAGGCATTTCAAATATAGGTGCCGATAGGCATTCCAGATATGGTTGCCGATAGGCATTTCAAATATAGGTGCTGATAGGCATTTCAGATGTAGTTTCCGATAGGCATTTCAAAAATAGGTGCCGATAGGCATTTCAGATATAGATGCTGATAGGCAATTCAGATATAGTTGCCGATAGCCATTTTAAAAATAGGTGCAGATAGGCATTCCAGATATGGTTGCCGAAAGGCATTTCAAATATAGGTGCTGATAGGCATTTCAGATGTAGTTTCCGATAGGCATTTCAAAAATAGGTGCCGATAGGCATTTCAGATATAGGTGCCGATAGGCATTTCAGATATAGTTGCCGATAGCCATTTTAAAAATAGGTGCCGATAGGCATTTCAGATATAGAAGCCGATAGGCATTTTAAAAATAGGTGCCGATAGGCATTTCAGATATAGAAGCCGATAGGCATTTCAAATATATGTGCCGATAGGCATTCCAGATATGGTTGCCGATAGGCATTTCAAATATAGGTGCTGATAGGCATTTCAGATGTAGTTTCCGATAGGCATATCAAAAATAAGTGCCGATAGGCATTTCAGATATAGGTGCCGATAGGCATTTCAGATATAGTTGCCGATTGGCATTTTAAAAATAGGTGTCGATAGGCATTTCAGATATAGAAGCCGATAGGCATTTCAAATATAGGTGCCGATAGGCATTCCAGATATGGTTGCCGATAGGCATTTCAAAAATTGGTGCCGATAGGTATTTCAGTTATAGGTGCCGATAGGCATTTTAGATATAGTTACCGATTGGCATTTTAAAAATAGGTGCCGATAGGCATTTCAGATATAGAAGCCGATAGGTATTTCAAATATAGGTGTCGATAGGCATTTCAGATATGGTTGACGCTAGGCATTTCAAATATAGGTGCTGATAGGCATTTCAGATGTAGTTTCCGATAGGCATTTCAAAAATAGGTGCCGATAGGCATTTCAGATATAGATGCCGATAGGCATTTCAGATATAGTTGCCGATTGGCATTTTAAAAATAGGTGCCGATAGGCATTTCAGATATAGAAGCCGATAGGCATTTCAAATATAGGTGCCAATAGGCATTCCAGATATGGTTGCCGATAGGCATTTCAAATATAGGTGCTGATAGGCAATTCAGATGTAGTTTCCGATAGGCATTTCAAAAATATGTGCCGATAGGCATTCCAGATATAGGTGCCGATAGGCATTTCAGATATAGTTGCCAATTGACATTTTAAAAATAGGTGCCGATAGGCATTTCAGATATAGAAGCCGATAGGCATTTCAAATATAGGTGCCGATAGGTATTCCAGATATGGTTGCCGATAGGCATTTCAAATATAGGTGCTGTTAGGCATTTTAGATGTAGTTTCCAATAGGCATTTCAAAAATTGATGCCGATAGGCATTTCAGATATAGGTGCCGATAGGTATTTCAAATATAGGTGTCGGTAGGCATTTCAGATATGGTTCCTGATAGGCATTTTAAATATAGGAGCAGATAGGCATTTCAGATGTAATTTCCGAAAGACATTTCAAAAATAGGTGCCGATAGGAATTTTAGATATAGGTGCCGATAGGCATTTCAGATATAGTTGCCGATTGGCATTTTAAAAATAGGTGCCGATAGGCATTTTAGTTATAGAAGCCGATAGGCATTTCAAATATAGGTGCCAATAGGCATTCCAGATATGGTTGCCGATAGGCATTTCAAATATAAGAACTGATAGGCATTTCAGATGTAGTTTCCGATGTGCATTTCAAAAATAGGTACCGATTGGCATTTCAGATATAGGTGCCGATAGTCATTTAAGATATAGTTGCCGATTGGCATTTTAAAAACAGGTGCCGATAGGCATTTCAGATATAGAAGCCGATAGGTATTTTAAATATAGGTGTCGATAGGCTTTTCAGATATTGTTGCCGATAGACATTTCAAATTTAGGAGCAGATAGGCATTTCAGATGTAGTTTCCGAAAGACATTTCAAAAATAGGTGCCGATAGGCATTTTAGATATAGGTGCCGATAGGCATTTCAGATATAGTTGCCGATTGGCATTTTAAAATTGGTGCCGATAGGCATTTCAGATATAGAAGCCGATAGGCATTTCAAATATAGGTGGCGATAGGCATTCCAAATATGGTTGCCGATAGGCATTTCAAATATAGGTGCTGATAGGCATTTCATGTGTAGTTTCCGATAGGCATTTCAAAAATTGGTGTCGATTGGCATTTCAGATATAGGTGCCGATAGGCATATCAGATATAGTTGCCGATAGGCATTTAAAATATAGGTGTTGATAGGCATTTTAAATATAGGTGTCGATAGGCATTTCAGATATAAATGCCGAAAGGCATTTCAGATATAGGTGCCGATAGGCATTTCTGATGTGGTTGCCGATAGGCATTTTAAATATAGGTGCTGATAGGCATTTCAGATGTAGTTTTCGATAGGCATTTCAAAAATAGGTGCCGATAGGCATTTCAGATATAGGTGCCGATAGGCACTTCAGATATAGTTGCCGATTGGCATTTTAAAAATAGGTGCCGCTAGGCATTTCAGATATAGAAGCCGATAGGCATTTCAAATATAGGTGCCGATAGGCATTCTAAATATGGTTGCCGATAGGCATTTCAAATATAGGTGCTGATAGGCATTTCAGTTGTAGTTTCCGATAGGCATTTCAAAAATATGTGCCGATAGACATTTCAGATATAGGTGCCGATAGGCATATCAGATATAGTTGCCGATAGGCATTTAACATATAGGTGTCGATAGGCATTTTAAATATAGGTGTCGATAGGCATTTCAGATATAAATGCCGAAAGGCATTTCAGATATAGGTGCCGATAGGCATTTCTGATGTGGTTGCCGATAGGCATTTCAAATATAGGTGCTGATAGGCATTTCAGATGTAGTTTTCGATAGGCATTTCAAAAATAGGTGCCGATAGGCATTTCAGATATAGGTGCCGATAGGCACTTCAGATATAGTTGGCGATTGGCATTTTAAAATAGGTGCCGCTAGGCATTTCAGATATAGAAGCCGATAGGCATTTCAAATATAGGTGCCGATAGGCATTCCAAATATGGTTGCCAATAGGCATTTTAAATATAGGTGCTGATAGGCATTTCAGTTGTAGTTTCCGATAGGCATTTCAAAAATAGGTGCCGATAGGCATTTCAGATATAGGTGCCGATAGGCATTTCAGATATAGTTGCCGATTGGCATTTGCAAAAATATGTGCCGATAGGCATTTCAGATATAGAAGCCGATAAGCATTTCAAATATAGGTGCCGATAGGCATTCCAGATATGGTTGCCTATAGGGATTTCAAATATATGTGCTAATAGGCATTTCAGATGTAGTTTCCGATAGGCATTTCAAAAACAGGTGCCGATAGGCATTTCAGATATAGGTGCCGATAGGCATTTCAGATATAGTTGCCGATAGCCATTTTAAAAATAGGTGCCGATAGGCATTTCAGATATAGAAGCCGATAGGCATTTCAAATATCGGTGCCGATAGGCATTCCAGATATGGTTGCCGATAGGCATTTAAACTATAGGTGCTGATAGGCATTTCAGATGTAGTTTCCGATAGGCATTTTAAAAATAGGTGAGGATAGGCATTTCAGATATAGAAGCCGATAGGCATTTTAAATATAGGTGCCGATAGGCATTCCAGATATGGTTGCCGATAGGCATTTCAAATATAGGTGCTGATAGGAATTTCAGATGTAGTTTCCGATAGGCATTTTAAATATAGGTGCCGATAGGCATTTCAGATTTAGGTGCCGATAGGCATTTCAGATATAGTTACCGATTGGCATTTCAAAAATAGGTGCCGTTAGGCATTTCAGATATAGAAGCCGATAGGCATTTCAAATATAGGTGCCGATAGGCATTCCAGATATGGTTGCCGATAGGCATTTCAAATATAGGTGCTGATAGGCATTTCAGATGTAGTTTCCGATAGGCATTTCAAAAATAGCTGCCGATAGGCATTTCAGATATAGGTGCCGGTAGGCATATCAGATATAGTTGCCGATAGGCATTTAAAATATAGGTGCCGATAGGCATTTCAAATATAGGTGTCGATAGGCATTTCAGATATAAATGCCGAAAGGCATTTCAGATATAGGTGCCGATAGGCATTTCTGATGTGGTTGCCGATAGGCATTTCAAATATAGGTGCTGATAGGCATTTCAGATGTAGTTTTCGATAGGCATTTCAAAAATAGGTGCCGATAGGCATTTCAGATATAGGTGCCGATAGGCACTTTAGATATAGTTGCCGATTGGCATTTTAAAAATAGGTGCCGATAGGCATTTCAGATATAGAAGCCGATAGGCATTTCAAATATAGGTGCCGATAGGCAGTCCAGATATAGTTGCGGATAGGCATTTCAAATATAGGTGCTGATAGGCATTTCAGATGTAGTTTCCGATAGGCATTTCAAAAATTGGTGCCGATAGGCATTTCAGATATAGGTGCCGATAGGCATTTCAGATATAGTTGCCGATTGGCATTTTAAAAATAGGTGCCGATAGGCATTTCAGATATAGAAGCCGATAGGTATTTCAAATATAGGTGCCGATAGGCATTCCAGATATGGTTGCCGATAGGCATTTCAAATATAGGTGCTGATAGGCATTTCAGATGTAGTTTCCGATAGGCATTTCAAAAATTGGTGCCGATAGGCATTTCAGATATAGAAGCCGATAGGTATTTCAAATATAGGTGTCGATAGGCATTTCAGATATGGTTGCCGATAGGCATTTCAAATATAGAAGCAGATAGGCATTTCAGATGTAGTTTCCGAAAGGCATTTTAAAAATAGGTGCTGATAGGCATTTCAGATATAGTTGCCGATTGGCATTTTAAAAATAGGTGCCGATAGGCATTTTAGATGTAGTTTTCGATAGGCATTTCAAAAATAGGTGCCGATAGGCATTTTAGATATAGGTGCCGATAGGCATTTCAGATATAGTTGCCGATTGGCATTTTAAAAATAGGTGTCGATAGGCATTTCAGATATAGAAGCCGATAGGCATTTCAAATATAGGTGCCGATAGGCATTCCAGATATGGTTGTCGATAGGCATTTCAAATATAGGTGCTGATAGGCATTCCAGATGTAGTTTCCGATAGGCATTTCAAAAATTGGTGTGATAGGCATTTCATATATAGGTGCCGATGGGCATTTCAGATACAGTTACCGATTGGCATTTTAAAAATAGGTGCCGATAGGCCTTTCAGATATAGAAGCCGATAGGTATTTCAAATATATGTGTCGATAGGCATTTCAGATATGGTTGCTGATAGGCATTTCAAATATAGGTGCTGAGAGGCATTTCAGATGTAGTTTCCGATAGGCATTTCAAAAATAGGTGCCGATAGGCATTTCAGATATAGGTGCCGATAGGCATTTCAGATATAGTTGCCGATTGGCATTTTTAAATAGGTGCCGATAGGCATTTCAGATATAGAAGCCGATAGGCATTTATAATATAGGTGCCGATAGGCATTCCAGATATGGTTGCCGATAGGCATTTCAAATATAGGTGCTGATAGGAATTTCAGATGTAGTTTCCGATAGGCATTTCAAAAATTGGTGCCGATAGGTATTGCAGATATAGGTGCCGTTAGGCATTTCAGATATAGTAGCCGATTGGCATTTTAAAAACAGGTGCCGATAGGCATTTCAGATATAGAAGCCGATAGGTATTTCAAAAATAGGTGTCGATAGGCATTTCAGATATAGGTGCCGATAGGCATTTCAAATATAGGTGCTGATAGGCATTCCAGATGTAGTTTCCGATAGGCATTTCAAAAATTGGTGCCGATAGGCATTTCAGATATAGGTGCCGATAGGCATTTCAGATATAGAAGCCGTTAGGTATTTCAAATATAGGTGTCGATAGGCATTTCAGATATGGTTGTTGATAGGCATTTCAAATATAGGTGCTGATAGGAATTTCGGATGTCGTTTCCGATAGGCATTTCAAAAATAGGTGCCGATTGGCATTTCAGATATAGGTGCCGATAGGCATTTCAGATATAGTTGCCGATTGGCATTTTAAAAATAGGTGCCGATAGGCATTTCAGATATAGAAGCCGATAGGCATTTCAAATATAGGTGCCGATAGGCATTCCAGATATTATTGCCGATAGGCATTTCAAATATAGGTGCTGATAGGCATTTTAGATGTAGTTTCCGATAGGCATTTCAAAAATAGGTGCCGATAGGCATTTCAGATATAGGTGCCGATAGGCATTTCAGATATAGCTGCCAATTAGCATTTTAAAAATAGGTGCCGATAGGCATTTCAGATATAGAGGCCGATAGGCATTTCAAATATAGGTGCCGATAGGCATTCCAGATATGGTTGCCGATAGGCATTTCAAATATAGGTGCTGATAGGCATTTCAGATGTAGTTTCCGATAGGCATTTCAAAAATAGGTGCCGATAGGCATTTCAGATATAGGTGCCGATAGGCATTTCAGATATAGTTGCCAATTGGCATTTTAAAAATAGATGCCGATAGGCATTTTAGATGTAGTTTCCGATAGGCATTTCAAAAATAGCTGCCGATAGGCATTTCAGATATAGGTGCCGGTAGGCATATCAGATATAGTGGCCGATAGGCATTTAAAATATAGGTGCCGGTAGGCATTTCAAATATAGGTGTCGATAGGCATTTCAGATATAAATGCCGAAAGGCATTTCAGATATAGGTGCCGATAGGCATTTCTGATGTGGTTGCCGATAGGCATTTCAAATATAGGTGCTGATAGGCATTCCGGATGTAGTTTCCGATAGGCATTTCAAAGATTGGTGCCGATAGGCATTTCAGATATAGGTGCCGATAGGCATTTCAGATATAGTTACCGATTGGCATTTTAAAAATAGGTGCCGATAGGCATTTCAAATATAGAAGCCGATAGGTATTTCAAATATAGGTGTCGATAGGCATTTCAGATATGGTTGCCGATAGGCATTTCAAATATAGGTGATGATAGGCATTTCAGATGTAGTTTCCAATAGGCATTTCAAAAATTGATGCCGATAGGCATTTCAGATATAATTGCCGATAGGCATTTCAGATATAGTTGCCGATTGGCATTTTAAAAACAGGTGCCGATAGGCATTTCAGATATAGAAGCTGATAGGTATTTCAAATATAGGTGTCGATAGGCATTTCAGATATGGTTGCCGATAGGCATTTCAAATATAGGAGCAGATAGGCATTTCAGATGTAGTTTCCGAAAGGCATTTCAAAAATAGGTGCTGATAGGCATTTCAGGTATAGGTGCCGATAGGCATTTCAGATATAGTTAACGATTGGCATTTTAAAAATAGGTGCCGATAGGCATTTCAGATATAGAAGCCGATAGGTATTTAACAAATATAGGTGCCGATAGGCAATCCAGATATGTGTGCCGATAGGCATTTCAAATATAGGTGCTGATAGGCATTTTAGATGTAGTTTCCGATAGGCATTTCAAAAATTGATGCCGATAGGCATTGCAGATATAGGTGCCGATAGGCATTTCAGATATAGTTGCCGATTGGCATTTTAAAACACAGGTGCCGATTGGCATTTCAGATATAGAAGCCGATAGGTATTTCAAATATAGGTGCCGGTAGGCATTCCAGATATGGTTGCCGATAGGCATTTCAAATATAAGTGCTGATAGGCATGTCAGATGTAGTTTCCGATAGGCATTTCAAAAATAGGTACCGATAGGCATTTCAGATATAGGTGCCGAGAGGCATTTCAGATATAGGTGCCGAGAGGCATTTCAGATATAGTTGCCAATTGGCATTTTAAAAAAAGTGTCGATAGGCATTTCAGATATAAAAGCCAATAGGCATTTCAAATATAGGTACCGATAGGCATTCCAGATAAGTTTGCCGATAGGCATTTCAAATATAGGTGCTGATAGGCATTTCAGATGTAGTTTCCGATAGGCATTTCAATAATTGGTGCCGATAGGCATTTCAGATATAGGTGCCGATAGGCATTTCAGATATAGTTGCCGATTGGCATTTTAAAAATAGGTGTCGATAGGCATTTCAGATATAGAAGCCGATAGGTATTTCAAATATAGGTGTGGATAGGCATTTCAGATATGGTTGCCGATAGGCATTTCCAATATAGGAGCTGATAGGCATTTCAGATGTAGTTTCCGATAGGCATTTCAAAAATAGGTGCCGATAGGCATTTCAGATATAGGTGCCGATAGGCATTTCAGATATACTTACCGATTGGCATTTTAAAAATAGGTGCCGATAGGCATTTTAGATGTAGTTTCCGATAGGCATTTCAAAAACAGGTGCCGATAGGCATTTCGGATATAGGTGCCGATAGGCCTGTCAGATATAGTTGCCGATAGGCATTTAAAGTATAGGTGCCGATAGGCATTTCAAATATAGGTGCTGATAGGCATTTCAGATGTAGTTTCCGATAGGCATTTCAAAAACAGGTGCCGATAGGCATTTCAGATATAGGTGCCGATAGGCACTTCAGATATAGTTGCCGATTGGCATTTTAAAAATAGGTGCCGATAGGCATTTCAGATATAGAAGCCGATAGGCATTTCAAATATAGGTGCCGATAGGCATTCCAGATATGGTTGCCGATAGGCATTTCAAATATAGGTGCTGATAGGCATTTCAGATGTAGTTTCCGATAGGCATTTCAAAAATAGGTGCCGATAGGCATTTCAGTAATAGGTGCCGATAGGCACTTCAGATATAGTTGCCGATTGGCATTTTAAAAATAGGTGCCGATAGGCATTTCAGATATAGAGGCCGATAGGCATTTCAAATATAGGTGCCGATAGGCATTCCAGATATAGTTGCCGATAGGCATTTCAAATATAGGTGCTGATAGGCATTATAGATGTAGTTTCCGATAGGCATTTCAAAAATAGGTGCCAATAGGCATTTCAGATATAGGTGCCAATAGGCATTTCAGATATAGTTGCCGATTGGCATTTTAAAAATAGGTGCCGATATGCATTTCAGATATAGAAGCCGATAGGCATTTCAAATATAGGTGCCGATAGGCATTCCGGATATGGTTGCCGATAGGCATTTCAAATATAGGTGCTGATAGGCATTTCAGATGTAGTTTCCGAGAGGCATTTCAAAAATTGGTGCCGATAGGCACTTCAGATATAGGTGCCGATAGGCATTTCAGATATAGGTGCCGATAGGCATTTCAGATATAGTTGCCGATTGGCATTTAAAAAAAAAAAAATAGGCATTTCAGATATAGAAGCCGATAGGTATTTCAAATATAGGTGTCGATAGGCATTTCAGATATGGTTGACGATAGGCATTTCAAATTCTGGAGCTAATAGGCATTTCAGATGTAGTTTCCGATAGGCATTTTAAAAATAGGTGCCGATAGGCATTTCAGATATAGGTGCCGATAGGCATTACAGATATAGTTGCCGATTTGCATTTTAAAAATAGGTGCCGATAGGCATTTCAGATATAGAAGCCGATAGGCATTTCAAATATAGGTGCCGATAGGCATTCCAGATATGGTTGCCGATAGGCATTTCAAATATAGGTGCTGATAGGCATTTCAGATGTAGTTTCCGATAGGCATTTCAAAAATAGGTGCCCATAGGCATTTCAGATATAGGTGCCGATAGGCATTTCAGATATAGTGCCGATTGGCATTTTAAAAATAGGTGCCGATAGGCATTTCGGATATAGAAGCCGATAGGCATTTCAAATATAGGTGTCGATAGGCATTTCAGATATGGTTGCCGATAGGCATTTTAAAAATAGGTGCCGATAGGCATTTCAGATATAGAAGCCGATAGGCATTTCAAATATAGGTGCCGATAGGCATTCCAGATATGGTTGCCGATAGGCATTTCAAATATAGGTGCTGATAGGCATTTCAGATGTAGTTTTCGATAGGCATTTCAAAAATAGGTGCCGATAGGCATTTCAGATATAGGTGCCGATAGTCATTTCAGGTATAGTTGCCAATTGGCATTTTTAAAATAGGTGCCGATAGGCATTTCAGATATAGAAGCCGATAGGCATTTCAAATATAGGTGCCGATAGGCAATCCAGATATGGTTGCCGATAGGCATTTCAAATATAAGTGCTGATAGTCATTTCAGATGTAGTTTCCGATAGGCATTTCAAAAATAGGTGCCGATAGGCATTTCAGATATAGGTGCCGATAGGCATTTCAGATATACTTACCGATTGGCATTTTAAAAATAGGTGCCGATAGGCATTTTAGATGTAGTTTCCGATAGGCATTTCAAAAATAGGTGCCGATAGGCATTTCAGATATAGGTGCCGACAGGCATATCAAATATAGTTGCCGATAGGCGTTTAAAATATAGGTGCCGAAAAGCATTTCAAATATAGGTGTCGATAGGCATTTCAGATATAAATGCCGAAAGTCATTTCAGATATAGGTGTCGATAGGCATTTCTGATGTGGTTGCCGATAGGCATTTCAAATATAGGTGCTGATAGGCATTTCAGATGTAGTTTTCGATAGGCATTTCAAAAATAGGTGCCGATAGGCATTTAAGATATAGGTGCCGATAGGCACTTCAGATATATTTGCCGATTGGCATTTTAAAAAAAGGTGCCGATAGGCATTTCAGATATAGAAGCCGATAGGCATTTCAAATATAGGCGCAAATAGGCATTTCAGATATGGTTGCCGATAGGCATTTCAAATATAGGTGCTGATAGGCATTTCAGATGTTGTTTCCGATAGGCATTTCAAAAATTGGTGCCGATAGGCATTTCAAATATAGGTGCCGATAGGCATTTCAGATATAGTTGCCGATTGGCATTTTAAAAATAGCTGCCGATAGGCATTTCAGATATAGAAGCCGATAGGTATTTCTAATATAGGTGTCGATAGGCATTTCAGATATGGTTGCCGATAGGCATTTCAAATATAGGTGCTGATAGGTATTTCAGATGTAGAAGCCGATAGGTATTTCAAATATAGGTGTCGATAGGCATTTCAGATATGGTTGCCGATAGGCATTTCAAATATAGGTGCTGATAGGCATTTCAGATGTAGTTTCCGATAGGCATTTCAAAAATAGGTGCCGATTGGCATTTCAGATATAGGTGCCGATAGGCATTTCAGATATACTTACCGATTTGCATTTTAAAAATAGGTGCCGATAGGCATTTTAGATGTAGTTTCCGATAGGCATTTCAAAAATAGGTGCCGGTAGGCATTTCAGATATAGGTGCCGATAGGTCTGTCAGATATAGTTGCCGATAGGCATTTAAAATATAGGTGCCGATAGGCATTTCAAATATAGGTGTCGATAGGCATTTCAGATATAAATTCCGAAAGGCATTTCAGTAATAGGTGTCGATAGGCATTTCCGATGTGGTTGCCGATAGGCACTTCAAATATAGGTGCTGATAGGCATTTCAGATGTAGTTTCCGATAGGCATTTCAAAAACAGGTGCCGATAGGCATTTCAGATATAGGTGCTGATAGGCATTTCAGATATAGTTGCCGATTGGCATTTTAAAAATAGGTGCCGATAGGCATTTCAGATATAGAAGCCGATAGGCATTTTAAATATAGGTGCCGATAAGCATTCCAGATATGGTTGCCGATAGGCATTTCTAATATAGGTGCTGATAGGCATTTCAGATGTAGTTTCCGATAGACATTTCAAAAATAGGTGCCGATAGGCATTTCAGATATAGGTGCCGATAGTCATTTCAGGTTTAGTTGCCAATTAGCATTTTAAAAACAGGTGCCGATAGGCATTTCAGATATAGAAGCCGATAGGCATTTCAAATATAGGTGCCGATAGGCATTTCAGATATGGTTGCCGATAGGCATTTCAAATATAGGTGCTGATAGGCATTTTAGATGTAGTTTCCGATAGGCATTTCAAAAATTGATGCCGATAGACATTTCAGATATAATTGCCGATAGGCATTTCAGATATAGTTGCCGATTGGCATTTTAAAAACAGGTGCCGATAGGCATTTCAGATATAGAAGCTGATAGGTATTTCAAATATAGGTGTCGATAGGCATTTCAGATATGGTTGCCGATAGGCATTTCAAATATAGGTGCTGATAGGCATTTCAGATGTAGTTTCCGATAGGCATTTCAAAAATTGGTGCCGATAGGCATTTCAGATATAGGTGCCGATAGTCATTTCAGGTTTAGTTGCCGATTAGCATTTTAAAAATAGGTGCCAATAGGCATTTAAGATATAGAAGCCGATAGGCATTTCAAATATAGGGGCCGATAGGCATCCCAGATATGTTTGCCGATAGGCATTTCAAATATAAGTGCTGATAGGCATTTCAGATGTAGTTTCCGATAGGCATTTCAAAAATAGGTACCGATAGGCATTTCAGATATAGGTGCTGAGAGGCATTTCAGATATAGTTGCCAATTGGCATTTTAAAAAAAGGTGTCGATAGGCATTTCAGATATAGAAGCCAATAGGCATTTCAAATATAGGTGCCGATAGGCATTCCAGATATGGTTGCCGATAGGCATTTCAAATATAGGTGCTGATAGGCATTTCAGATGTAGTTTCCGATAGGCATTTCAAAAATTGGTGCCGATAGGCATTTCAGATATAGGTGCCGATAGGCATTTCAGATATAGTTGCCGATTGGCATTTTAAAAATAGGTGCCGATAGGCATTTCAGATATAGAAGCCGATAGGTATTTCAAATATAGGTGTGGATAGGCATTTCAGATATGTTTGCCGATAGGCATTTCAAATATAGGTGCTGATAGGCATTTCAGATGTAGTTTCCGTTAGGCATTTCAAAAATAGGTGCCGATAGGCATTTCAGATATAGGTGCCGATAGTCATTTCAGGTATAGTTGCCTATTGGCATTTTAAAAAAAGGTGTCGATAGGCATTTCAGATATAGATGCCAATAGGCATTTCAAATATAGGTGCCGATAGGCATTCCAGATATGGTTGCCGATAGGCATTTCAAATATAGGTGCTGATAGGCATTTCAGATGTAGTTTCCGATAGGCATTTCAAAAATTTGTGCCGATAGGCATTTCAGATATAGGTGCCGATAGGCATTTCAGATATAGTTCCCGATTGGCATTTTAAAAATAGGTGCCGATAGGCATTTCAGATATAGAAGCCGATAGGTATTTCAAATATAGGTGTGGATAGGCATTTCAGATATGGTTGCCGATAGGCATTTCAAATATACGTGCTGATAGGCATTTCAGATGTAGTTTCCGATAGGCATTTCAAAAATAGGTGCCGATAGGTATTTCAGATATAGGTGCCGATAGGCATTTCAGATATACTTACCGATTGGCATTTTAAAAATAGATGCCGATAGGCATTTTAGATGTAGTTTCCGGTAGGCATTTCAAAAATAGGTGCCGATAGGCATTTCAGTTATAGGTGCCGATAGGCCTGTCAGATATAGTTGCCGATAGGCATTTAAAATATAGGTGCCGATAGGAATTTCAAATATAGGTGTCGATAGGCATTTCAGATATAAATGCCGAAAGGCATTTCAGATATAGGTGTCGATAGGCATTTCTGATGTGGTTGCCGATAGGCACTTCAAATATAGGTGCTGATAGGCATTTCAGATGTAGTTTTCGATAGGCATTTCAAAAATAGGTGCCGATAGGCATTTCAGATATAGGTGCCGATAGGCACTTCAGATATAGTTGCCGATTGGCATTTTAAAAATAGGTGCCGATAGGCATTTCAAATATAGGTGCTGATAGGCATTTCAGATGTAGTTTCCGATAGGCATTTCAAAAATAGGTGTCGATAGGCTTTTCAGATATAGGTGCCGATAGGCATTTCAGATATAGTTGCCGATTGGCATTTTAAAAATAGGTGCCGATAGGCATTTCAGATATAGAAGCCGATAGGCATTTCAAATATAGGTGCCGATAGGCATTCCAGATACGGTTGCCGATAGGCATTTCAAATATAGGTGCTGATAGGCATTTCAGATGTAGTTTCCGATAGGCATTTAAAAATAGGTTCCGATAGGCATTTCAGATATAGGTACCGATAGTCATTTCAGGTATAGTTGCCAATTGGCATTTTAAAAATAGGTGCCGATAGGCATTTCAGATATAGAAGCCGATGGGCATTTCAAATATAGGTGCCGATAGGCATTCTAGATATGGTTGCCGATAAAAATTTCAAATATAGGTGCTGATTGGCATTTTAGATGTAGTTTCCGATAGGCATTTCAGATATAATTGCCGATAGGCATTTCAGATATAGTTGCCGATTGGCATTTTAAAAACAGGTGCCGATAGGCATTTCAGATATACAAGCCGATAGGTATTTCAAATATAGGTGTCGATAGGCATTTCAGATATGGTTGCCGATAGGCATTTCAAATATAGGAGCAGATAGGCATTTCAGATGTTGTTTCCGAAAGGCATTTCAAAAATAGGTGCCGATAGGCATTTCAGATATAGTTGCCGATTAGCAATTTAAAAATAGGTGCCAATAGGCATTTCAGATATAGAAGCCGATAGGCATTTCAAATATAGGTGCCGATAGGCATTCCAGATATGGTTGCCGATAGGCATTTCAAATATAAGTGCTGATAGGCATTTCAGATGTAGTTTCCGATAGGCATTTAAAAAATAGGTACCGATAGGCATTTCAGATATAGGTGCCGAGAGGCATTCCAGATATAGTTGCCAATTGGCATTTTAAAATAAGGTGTCGATAGGCATTTCAGATATAGAAGCCAATAGGCATTTCAAATATAGGTGCCGATAGGCATTCCAGATATGGTTGCCGATAGGCATTTCAAATATAGGTGCTGATAGGCATTTCAGATGTAGTTTCCGATAGGCATTTCAAAAATTGGTGCCGATAGGCATTTCAGATATAGGTGCCGATAGGCATTTAAGATATAGTTGCCGATTGGCATTTTAAAAATAGGTGCCGATAGGCATTTCAGATATAGAAGCCGATAGGTATTTCAAATATAGGTGTGGATAGGCATTTCAGATATGGTTGCCGATAGGCATTTCAAATATTAGTGCTGATAGGCATTTCAGATGTAGTTTCCGATAGGCATTTCAAAAATAGGTGCCGATAGGCATTTCAGATATAGGTGCCGATAGGCATTTCAGATATAGTTGCCGATTGGCATTTTAAAAATAGGTGCCGATAGGAATTTCAGATATAGAAGCCGATAGGCATTTCAAATATAGATGCCAAAAGGCATTCCAGATATGGTTGCCGATAGGCATTTCAAATATAGGTGCTGAGGGGCATTTCAGATGTAGTTTCCGATAGGCATTTCAAAAATAGGTGCCGATAGGCATTTCAGATATAGGTGCCGATAGGCATTTCAGATATAGTTGCCGATTGGCATTTTAAAAATAGGTGCCGATAGGCATTTCAGATATAGAAGCCGATAGGCATTTCAAATATAGGTGCCGATAAGCATTTCAGATATGGTTGCCGATAGGCATTTCAAATATAGGTGCTGATAGGCATTTCAGATGTAGTTTCCGCTAGGCATTTCAAAAATTGGTGCCGATAGGCATTTCAGATGTAGTTTCCGCTAGGCATTTCAAAAATTGGTGCCGATAGGCATTTCAGATATAGGTGCCGATAGGCATTTCAGATATAGTTGCCGATTGGCATTGTAAAAATAGGTGCCGATAGGCATTTCAGATATAGAAGCCGATAGGTATTTCAAATATAGGTGTCGATGGGCATTTCAGATATGGTTACCGATAGGCATTTCAAATATAGGTGCTGATAGGCATTTCAGATGTAGTTTCCGATAGGCATTTCAAAAATAGGTGCCGATAGGCATTTCAGATATAGGTGCCGATAGGCATTTCAGATATAGTTGCCGATTAGCATTTTAAAAATAGGTGTCGATAGGCATTTCAGATATAGAAGCCCGTAGGCATTTCAAATATAGGTGCCGATAAGCATTCCAGATATGGTTGCCGATAGGCATTTCAAATATAGGTGCTGATAGGCATTTCAGATGTAGTTTCCGCTAGGCATTTCAAAAATTGGTGCCGATAGGCATTTCAGATATAGGTGCCGATAGGCATTTCAGATATAGTTGCCGATTAGCATTTTAAAAATAGATGCCGATAGGCATTCCAGATATGGTTGCCGATAGGCATTTCAAATATAGGTGCTAATAGGCATTCTAGATGTAATTTCCGATAGGCATTTCAAAAATTGGTGCCGATAGGCATTTCATATATAGGTGCTGATAGGCATTCCAGGTGTAGTTTCCGATAGGCATTTCAAAAATAGGTGCCGATAGGCATTTCAGATATAAGTGCCGATAGGCATTTCAGATATAGTTGCCGATTGGCATTTTAAAAATAGGTGCCGATAGGCATTATAGATATAGAAGCCGATAGGCATTTTAAATATAGGTGCCGATAGGCATTCCAGATATGGTTGCCGATAGGCATTTCAAATATAGGTGCTGATAGGCATTTCAGATGTAGTTTCCGATAGGCATTTTAAAAATAGGTGCCGATACACATTTCATATATAGGTGCCGATAGGCATTTCAGATATAGTTGCCGATTGGCATTTTAAAAATAGGTGCCGATAGGCATTTCAGATATAGAAGCCGATAGGTATTTCAAATATATGTGTCGATAGGCATTTCAGATATGGTTGCCGATAGGCATTTCAAATATAGGTGCTGATAGGCATTTCAGATGTAGTTTCCGATAGGCATTTCAAAAATAAGTGCCGATAGGCATTTCAGATATAGGTGCCGATAGGCATTTTAGGTATAGTTGCCGATATTATATTTCAAGATGGCGGATCAAGCAGAAGTTGAATTAGATAGTGCGTGTAATCTATGCAAAGAAAAAATAAATCAAAGTGAATGTTTCGTTAAATGTGCAGGCAAATGTGCCTTAATATATCACATCAATTGTGTAATGGTCAAAAAAAGCGAATATAATGTGCTAGTAGCTAATAATAATATAAAATGGACATGCAGAGAATGTGTAGGTGAGTGCAACAACTTTGAAAATCTATATGCAATCATTAATGAACTTAAAAGCTCTAATACAGCAATACTAAAAGAACTTGCTTTATTAAATAGTAAATATTCTAATATGAGCAGCATGATAAATAACATTGCTGTAGAGAAAAATACAAATGTGGCTATCAAAAACCAAAAAGAGCCTGTCAAAATCATCAAATCGCCGAAAAATGTCAAAACAGGTACATCTACTGGTGAAATTAGAAAACTTATAAACTCTGATAAAGCAGTCAATAATAAAAAGAGTGACAATATGATAAATAGTGACGTGGGCGGTGAGAATATGAACTGCAATAAAACAACTATTTTGGTTGATGTCCATGATAAAATAAATAGTGCAAAAGAAAATGTCAGCGTAAACAATACAAACGTAAATACTGGAACTACAATGAATAAAGAAAATGATAGTAATGAAGTAGAAGAAGAAGAAAACCAAGATGACAATAATGAACATTTCAAGAAAGTAAGGTATAGAAAAAGGAGAGGCAATTATGGAACAGCTACTAGAACTAATGCGTTCAAAGGTGCACCACGAAAAATATGGTTATATATTGGGCGAGTAGACATAACTGTCAAAAAAGAAGATATACAAGAATATCTGCAGGAAAACTGTGAGGGTTATGTCAAAAGTGATTTTGAGGTTGAGATAATTAACACAACTAAATATAACTCATCATATAAAGTTGGAGCAAATATCATGTTACGTGACAAGCTAACAAAACCGGAATTCTGGCCGGCCAATGTCTTAATTAGGCGTTTCAATTTTTTTCGTGACAAGTCACAAAAACAAGCACCAACCCAAAAACAATGAAATTAGTGCAATGAAACAGGTTGATAAAGATATCGGTGAATTTAATTTAGTAAAAGATCAAACCTACACAGTAATACACCAAAATGTGCAGTGTCTTGCTAATAAAATTAATATAATTGAGATGAGTATAAATAGTCATAAGTGCGATTTCCTCTGCATATCAGAACATTGGCAGAGTAAAATATCAATAAATACTATGTATATTGCGGGTTTTAAACTTATTAACAGTTTCTGTCGTCATAAACATATTCATGTCGGAGTGGCCATATATGCAAATGAAAAGATTGCACAGTACTGTACTACTGTACATCTCACAAACATTTGTGAAGAAATAAATTTTGAGTGTACCGGACTTAAAATATGTAAAGACAATTTGCAAACGCTATATATCATAACTATTTACACCTCACCAAATGGTGACAAAAACAAATTCATAAGGGCTATGAGTAAACTATATGAAATTATAAACCCCACTAAGAATAAAGTTATAGTATGTGGTGATCTTAATGTGGACGATTTAACAAATAGTATGATCAGAAATGAGCTCCATGACATATTTAATTCGTATAAGTGTATAAATATTATTAAACAACCAACAAAAATAAACAAAAAATCAGTGAAATCGATTGACTATTGTGTGCTAAATAAAAACTTAACAGTTATACAAGGTGCAGTAATAAACTTAAACATCAGCGATCATCTTGCTCAAAAAGTAATAATTAAAATACCAATTAAAAACATAAAGAAACGTGGAAATTTTACTAAAACTAAAGAAATAATACATAAAAGACAATATAACGAAATTAATATGAACCACATGTACTGGTTATCACAAAGGACAGACTGGGGGGATATTATCACAAGTAATGATCTACAAACTGCTTGTGATTTATTTGTGGAAAATTTTAACTACTGTTTTGCTATAAGTTTTCCTACAATAGCAAGGAAGTCCTGTACCACAGGATCTAAAAATGGATGGATCACTAAGGAACTAATTGCTGAAAGTAAAGAGCTTAATAATTTATTTCTATTGAAAACAGACCATCATAATAATGACCTGGAAAATCTATACAAAGCAAAAAAGAATCAACATTCAAAAAATATAAAACAGGCAAAAAATTATCATATTACGAACATTATTGCCAACTCAAACAATACAAGCAGAGAGAAGTGGAAAACAATCAAATCCATGACGGGAAACAACAAAACAACCACCGATAAAATAACAATCTGCGATATTAATGGGGAAAAAATCGAAGAACCGAATAAAGTTGGAAAGTTGTTTGGAGATTACTTCACTATATGTGCTAAATTAAAATTAAACAGTCATTATAAAACTTTATCTAGACAATGTACACTATCGATAAGAAATAACAATACTATGTTTTTATATCCTGCTGATGATAAGGAAATACTTACAATTGTCGCAAAACTTAACAACTCACTAGCATGTGGAAACGACGACGTGCCAGCGAAGGTAATAAAATATGTTATAACAATAATTGTACATGTGATTGTTCACATTATTAATCTGTCATATTCACAGGGACAATATCCCAACAACTTAAAAACAGCTGTAGTTGTTCCAATATATAAGAAAAATGACTGCACGTCGATTGAAAACTACAGACCGATATCACTGCTCAGCAGTCTAGCAAAAATTATAGAAACCTCCATGTATAACAGATTAATGAATTTTATATCAACAAATAATATCTTAACATCATGTCAGCATGGTTTCAGACCAAAACACTCCACATGTAGTGCTTGTAGTGAAACTGTCAATTATGTTACGAAGCAAATGGACCAGAATGAACAGGTTGCAATAGTATTTTTTGATTTAACATCCGCATTTGACACTGTTAACCACAATTTTCTATTACAAAAATTATATGAAACAGGAATAAGAGGTAAAGCTTACGAATGGATGCAATCATATCTTTAACGTCGTAGTATTGTTGTGAATGTCAATGGACATAAAACAAAACCCTTTGAGGTCAACACTGGGGTTCCCCAAGGAAGTAATTTGGGACCGATCCTTTTTTTGCTGTATATAAATGATTTGCCTAACCATATTACCTCAGGAAAAGTATTAATGTATGCAGACGATACAACGATCATCATCTCTGATAAAACTAAAGACCAACTAATGGGCAAAATCGCAAATGTAATAAAGGAATTCAACGCATGGTGTCAGCTAAACCACTTAATTGTTAATCTAGACAAAACCAATTATATAATACTTGAACGTGGCAATAATAATAACTTTAACAATAATAATACCATATATTACAATAACAACCAAATATCACAAGTGAATATTACTAAATTCCTAGGAATATATATAACAGCAGATTTAAAATGGACAGATCAAATTAACTATGTGTGTACTAAACTACAAAAAATATATTATTACATAAAATCCTTAAAAAACATATTTAATAGTGAAACATTGCTTATGGTGTACTACGCGTTTGCATACAGCGCTATGAAATACTGCATATCTGTATGGGGATTTAGTTCAGAGTGCATTCGTATCTTTAGACTGCAGAAGAGAATTATAAGACTTATCTTCAACTTACCATATAGAGAATCCTGCAAAGAAACTTTCCAAAGAAACAATATACTTACATATTACAGCCTGTACGCATATAAACTTATAATATACGCGAAAGCAAATAATAACATACAGTTAAACATTGATATTCACAATTATAAGACGCGAAATCGTAACGCTATACATATAGAGCAACATCGGACAGCCAAATATCATAATAGCCCAATATGCAAAGGCAGCACATATTTTAATAAATTACCTACCGATATCAAAAACATTGAAAATTTTAACATATTTAAAAAAAAACTCAAAATATATTTAATAAAAACATGTCTATATAACTATCAATTGTAACAATCCGCAATTTAATTTTAAATGTATATATATTTTAAATGTTTATGTTCTTTTAACATGTAAACTTTGTATATTTTGACGATTTTATACCAGATATGGTCTTACAAAGGAATAAAGTATTATTATTATTATTATTATTATTATTATTATTATTATTATTATTATTATTGGCATTTTAAAAATAGGTGTCGATAGGCATTTCAGATATAGAAGCCGATAGGCATTTCAAATATAGGTGCCGATAGGCATTCCAGATATAGTTGCCGATAGGCATTTCAAATATAGGTGCTGATAGGCATTCCAGATGTAGTTTCCGATAGGCATTTTAAAAATTGGTGCTGATAGGCATTTCAGATATAGGTGCCGATAGGCATTACAGATATAGTTACCGATTGGCATTTTAAAAATAGGTGCCGATAGGCATTTCAGATATAGAAGCCGATAGGTATTTCAAATATAGGTGTCGATAGGCATTTCAGATATGGTTGCCGATAGGCGTTTCAAATATAGGTGCTGATAGGCATTTCAGATGTAGTTTCCGATAGGCATTTCAAAAATAGGTGCCGATAGGCATTTCAGATATAGGTGCCGATAGGCATTTCAGATATAGTTGCCGATTGGCATTTTAAAAATTGGTGCCGATAGGCATTTCAAATATAGGTGCCGATAGGCATTCCAGATATGGTTGCCGATAGGCATTTCAAATATAGGTGCTGATAGGCATTTCAGATGTAGTTTCCGATAGGCATTTCAAAAATAGGTGCCGATAGGCATTTCAGGTATAGGTGACGATAGGCATTTCCGATATAGTTGCCAATTGGCATTTTAAAAATAGGTGCCGATAGGCATTTCAGATATAGAAGCCGATAGGCATTTCAAATATAGGTGCCGATAGGCATTACAGATATGGTTGCCGATAGGCATTTCAAATATAGGTGCTGATAGGCATTTTAGATGTAGTTTCCGATAGGCATTTCAAAAATTGATGCCGATAGGCATTTCAGGTATAGGTGACGATAGGCATTTCAGATATAGTTGCCGATTGGCATTTTAAAAATAGGTGCCGTTAGGCATTTCAGATATAGAAGCCGATAGGCATTTCAAATATAGGTGCCGATAGGCATTCCAATATAGTTGCCGATAGGCATTTCAAATATAAGTGCTGATAGGCATTTCAGATGTAGTTTCCGATAGGCTTTCAAAAATAGGTACCGATAGGCATTTCAGATATAGGTGCCGATAGGTATTTCAGATATAGTTGCCAATTGGCATTTTAAAAATAGGTGTCGATAGGCATTTCAGATATAGAAGCCGATAGGCATTTCAAATATAGGTGCCGATAGGAATTCCAGATATGGTGGCCGATAGGCATTTCAAATATAGGTGCTGATAGGCATTTAAGATGTAGTTTCCGATAGGCATTTCAAAAATTGGTGCCGATAGGCATTTCAGATATAGGTGCCGATAGGCATTTCAGATATAGTTGCCGTATGGCATTTTGAAAATAGGTGCCGATAGGCATTTCAGATATAGAAGCCGATAGGTATTTCAAATATAGGTGTCGATAGGCATTTCCTATATGGTTGCCGATAGGCATTTAAAATATAGGTGCTGATAGGGATTTCAGATGTAGTTTCCGATAGGCATTTCAAAAATAGGTGCCGATAGGCATTTCAGACATAGGTGCCTACAGACATTTCAGATATAGTTGCCGATTGGCATTTTAAAAATAGGTGCCGATAGGCGTTTTAGATGTAGTTTCCGATAGGCATTTCAAAAATAGGTGCCAATAGGCATTTCAGATATAGGTGCCGATAGGCATTTAAAATATAGGTGCCGATAGGCATTTCAAATATAGGTGTCGATAGGCATTTCAGAAATAAATGCCGAAAGGCATTTCAGATATAAATGCCGAAAGGCATTTCAGATATAGGTGCCGATAGGCATTTCTGATGTGGTTGCCGATAGGCATTTCAAATATAGGTGCTGATAGGCATTTCGGATGTAGTTTTCGTTAGGCATTTCAAAAATAGGTGCGATAGGCATTTCAGATATAGGTGCCGATTGGCATTTTAAAAATAGGTGCCGATAGGCATTTCAGATATAGAAGCCGATAGGCATTTCAAATATAGGTGCCGATAGGCATTCCAGATATGGTTGCCGATAGGCATTTCAAATATAGGTGCTGATAGGCATTTCAGATGTAGTTTCCGATAGGCATTTCAAAAATAGGTGCCGATAGGCATTTCAGATATAGGTGCCGATAGGCATTTCAGATATAGTTGCCGATTGGCATTTTAAAAATAGGTGCTGATAGGCATTTCAGATATAGAAGCCGATAGGCATTGCAGATATGGTTGCCGATAGGCATTTCAAATATAGGTGCTGATAGGCATTTCAGATGTAGTTTCCGATAGGCATTTCAAAAATAGGTGCCGATAGGCATTTCAGATATAGGTGCCGATAGGCATATCAGATATAGTTGCCGATTGGCATTTTAAAAATAGGTGCCGATAGGCATTTCAGATGTAGAAGCCGATAGGTATTTCAAATATATGTGTCGATAGGCATTTCAGATATGGTTGCCGATAGGCAGTTCAAATATAGGTGCTGATAGGCATTTCAGATGTAGTTTCCGATAGGCATTTCAAAAATAGGTGCCGATAGGCATTTCAGATATAGGTGCCGATAGGCATTTCAGATATAGTTGCCGATTGGCATTTTAAAAATAGGTGTCGATAGGCATTTCAGATATAGAAGCCGATAGGCATTTCAAATATAGGTGCCGATAGGCATTCCAGATATGGTTGCCGATAGGCATTTCAAATATAGGTGCTGATAGGCATTTTAGATGTAGTTTCCGATAGGCATTTCAAAAATTGATGCCGATAGGCATTTTAGATATAGGTGCCGATAGGCATTTCAGATATAGTTGCCGATTGGCATTTTAAAAACAGGTGCCGATAGGCATTTCAGATATGGAAGCCGATAGGTATTTCAAATATAGGTGTCGATAGGCATTTCAGATATGGTTGCCGATAGGCATTTCAAATATAGGAGCAGATAGGCATTTCAGATGTAGTTTCCGAAAGGCATTTCAAAAATAGGTGCCGATAGGCATTTCAGATATAGGTGCCGATAGGCATTTCAGATATAGTTGCCGATTGGCATTTTAAAAATAGGTGCCGATAGGCATTTCAGATATAGAAGCCGATAGGCATTTCAAATATAGGTGCCGATAGGCATTCCAGATATGGTTGCCAAAAGGCATTTCAAATATAAGTGCTGATAGACATTTCAGATGTAGTTTCCGATAGGCATTTCAAAAATAGGTACCGATAGGCATTTCAGACATAGGTGCCGATAGGCATTTCAGATATAGTTGCCGATTGGCATTTTAAAAATAGCTGCCGATAGGCATTTCAGATATAGAAGCCGATAGGCATTTCAAATATAGGTGCCGATAGGAATTCCAGATATGGTTGCCTAAAGGCATTTCAAATATAGGTGCTGAAAGGCATTTCAGATGTAGTTTCCGATAGGCATTTCAAAAATAGGTGCCGATAGGCATTTCAGATATAGGTGCCGATTAGCATTTTAAAAATAGGTGCCAATAGGCATTTCAGATATAGAAGCCGATAGGCATTTCAAATATAAGTGTCGATAGGCATTCCAGATATGGTTGCCGATAGGCATTTCAAAAATAAGTGCTGATAGGCATTTCAGATGTAGTTTCCGATAGGCATTTCAAAAATAGGTACCGATAGGCATTTCAGATATAGGTGCCGAGAGGCATTTCAGATATAGTTGCCAATTGGCATTTTAAAAAAAGGTGTCAATAGGCATTTCAGATATAGAAGCCAATAGGCATTTCAAATATAGGTGCCGATAGGCATTCCAGGTATGGTTGCCGATAGGCATTTCAAATATAGGTGCTGATAGGCATTTCAGATGTAGTTTCCGATAGGCATTTCAAAAATTGGTGCCGATAGGCATTTCAGATATAGGTGCCGATAGGCATTTCAGATATAGTTGCCGATTGGCATTTTAAAAATAGGTGCCGATAGGCATTTCAGATATAGAAGCCGATAGGTATTTCAAATATAGGTGTGAATAGGCATTTCAGATATGGTTGCCGATAGGCATTCCAAATATAGGTGCTGATAGGCATTTCAGATGTAGTTTCCGATAGGCATTTCAAAAATAGGTGCCGATAGGCATTTCAGATATAGGTGCCGATAGTCATTTCAGGTATAGTTGCCAAATGGCATTTTAAAAAAAGGTGTCGATAGGCATTTCAGATATAGAAGCCAATAGGCATTTCAAATATAGGTGCCGATAGGCATTCCAGATATGGTTACCGATAGGCATTTCAAATATAGGTGCTGATAGGCATTTCAGATGTAGTTTCCGATAGGCATTTCAAAAATTGGTGCCGATAGGCATTTCAGATATAGGTGCCGATAGGCATTTCAGATATAGTTGCCGATTGGCATTTTAAAAATAGGTGCCGATAGGCATTTTAGATGTAGTTTCCGATAGGCATTTCAAAAATAGGTGCCGATAGGCATTTCAGATATAGGTGCCGATAGGCCTGTCAGATATAGTTGCCGATAGGCATTTAAAATATAGGTGCCGATAGGCATTTCAAATATAGGTGTCGATAGGCATTTCAGATATTAATGCCGAAAGGCATTTCGGATATAGGTGTCGATAGGCATTTCTGATGTGGTTGCCGATAGGCACTTCAAATATAGGTGCTGATAGGCATTTCAGATGTAGTTTTCGATAGGCATTTCAAAAATAGGTGCCGATAGGCATTTCAGATATAGGTGCCGATAGGCACTTCAGATATAGTTGCCGATTGGCATTTTAAAAATAGGTGCCGATAGGCATTTCAAATATAGGCGCCGATAGGCATTCCAGATATGGTTGCCGATAAGCATTTCAAATATAGGCGCTGATAGGCATTTCAGATGTAGTTTCCGATAGGCATTTCAAAAATAGGTGCCGATAGGCTTTTCAGATATAAGTGCCGATAGTCATTTCAAATATAGTTGCCGATTGGCATTTTAAAAATAGGTGCCGATAGACATTTCAGATATAGAAGCCGATAGGCATTTCAAATATAGGTGCCGATAGGCATTCCAGATATGGTTGCCGATAGGCATTTCAAATATAGGTGCTGATAGGCATTTCAGATGTAGTTTCCGATAGGCATTTCAAAAATAGGTGCCGATAGGCATTTCAGATATAGGTGCCGATAGTCATTTCAGGTATAGTTGCCAATTGGCATTTTAAAAATAGGTGCCGATAGGCATTTCAGATATAGAAGCCGATAGGCATTTCAAATATAGGTGCCGATAGGCATTCCAGATATGGTTGCCAATAAAAATTTCAAATATAGGTGCTGATAGGCATTTTAGATGTAGTTTCCGATAGGCATTTCAAAAATTGATGCCGATAGGCATTTCAGATATAATTGCCGATAGGCATTTCAGATATAGTTGCCGATTGGCATTTTAAAAACAGGTGCCGATAGGCATTTCAGATATAGAAGCCGATAGGTATTTCAAATATAGGTGTCGGTAGGCATTTCAGATATGGTTGCCGATAGGCATTTCAAATATAGAAGCAGATAGGCATTTCAGATGTTGTTTCCGAAAGGCATTTCAAAAATAGGTGCCGATAGGCATTTCAGATATAGGTGCCGATAGGCATTTCAGATATAGTTGCCGATTAGCATTTTAAAAATAGGTGCCAATAGGCATTTGAGATATAGAAGCCGATAGGCATTTCAAATATAGGTGCCGATAGGCATTCCAGATATGGTTGCCGATAGGCATTTCAAATATAAGTGCTGATAGGCATTTCAGATGTAGTTTCCGATAGGCATTTCAAAAATAGGTACCGATAGGCATTTCAGATATAGGTGCCGAGAGGCATTTCAGATATAGTTGCCAATTGGCATTTTAAAAAAAGGTGTCGATAGGCATTTCAGATATAGAAGCCAATAGGCATTTCAAATATAGGTGCCGATAGGCATTCCAGATATGGTTGCCGATAGGCATTTTAAATATAGGTGCTGATAAGCATTTCAGATGTATTTTCCTATAGGCATTTCAAAAATTGGTGCCGATAGGCATTTCAGATATAGGTACCGATAGGCATTTCAGATGTAGTTGCCGATAGGCATTTTAAAAATAGGTGCCGATAGGCATTTCAGATATAGAAGCCGATAGGTATTTCAAATATAGGTGTGGATAGGCATTTCAGATATGGTTGCCGATAGGCATTTCAAATATAGGTGCTGATAGGCATTTCAGATGTAGTTTCCGATAGGCATTTCAAAAATAGGTGCCGATAGGCATTTCAGATATAGGTGCCGATAGGCATTTCAGATATACTTACCGATTGTCATTTTAAAAATAGGTGCCGATAGGCATTTTAGATGTAGTTTCCGATAGGCATTTCAAAAATAGGTGCCGATAGGCATTTCAGATATAAGTGCCGATAGGCATATCAAATATAGTTGCCGATAGGCATTTAAAATATAGGTGCCGATAAGCATTTCAAATATAGGTGTCGATAGGCATTTCAGATATAAATGCCGAAAGGCATTTCAGATATAGGTGTCGATAGGCATTTCTGATGTGGTTGCCGATAGGCATTTCAAATATAGGTGCTGAAAGGCATTTCAGATGTAGTTTTCGATAGGCATTTCAAAAATAGGTGCCGATAGGCATTTCAGATATAGGTGCCGATAGGCACTTCAGATACAGTTGCCGATTGGCATTTTAAAAATAGGTGCCGATAGGCATTTCAGATATAGAAGCCGATAGGCATTTCAAATATAGGTGCCGATAGGCATTCCAGATATGGTTGCCGATAGGCATTTCAAATATAGGTGCTGATAGGCATTTCAGATGTAGTTTCCGATAGGCATTTCAAAAATTGGTGCCGATAGGCATTTCAGATATAGGTGACGATAGGCATTTCAGATATAGTTGCCGATTGGCATTTTAAAAATAGGTGCCGATAGGCATTTCAGATATAGAAGCCGATAGGTATTTCAAATATAGGTGTCGATAGGCATTTCAGATTTGGTTGCCGATAGGCATTTCAAATATTAGTGCTGATAGGCATTTCAGATGTAGTTTCCGATAGGCATTCCAAAAACAGGTGCCGATAGGCATTTCAGATATAGGTGCCGATAGGCATTACAGATATAGTTGCCGATTGGCATTTTAAAAATAGTTGCCGATAGGCATTTCAGATATAGAAGCCGATAGGCATTTCAAATATAGGTGCCGATAGGCATTCCAGATATGGTTGCAGAAAGGCATTTCAAATATAGGTGCTGATAGGTATTTCAGATGTAGTTTCCGATAGGCATTTCAAAAAAAGTGCCGATAGGCATTTCAAATATAGGTGCCGATAGGCATTTCAGAAATAGTTGCCGATTGGCATTTTAAAAATAGGTGCCGATAGGAATTTCAGATATAGAAGCCGATAGGCATTTCAAATATAGGTGCCAAAAGGCATTCCAGATATGGTTGCCGATAGGCATTTCAAATATAGGTGCTGATAGGCATTTCAGATGTAGTTTCCGATAGGCATTTCAAAAATAAGTGCCGATAGGCATTTCAGATATAGGTGCCGATAGGCATTTCAGATATAGTTGCCGATTGGCATTTTAAAAATAGGTGCCGATAGGCATTTCAGATATAGAAGCCGATAGGCATTTCAGATATAGAAGCCGATAGGCATTTCAAATATAGGTGCCGATAAGCATTCCAGATGTGGTTGCCGATAGGCATTTCAAATATAGGTGCTGATAGGCATTTCAGATGTAGTTTCCGATAGGCATTTCAAAAATTGGTGCCGATAGGCATTTCAGGTATAGGTGACGATAGGCATTTCCGATATAGTTGCCAATTGGCATTTTAAAAATAGGTGCCGATAGGCATTTCAGATATAGAAGCCGATAGGCATTTCAAATATAGGTGCCGATAGGCATTACAGATATGGTTGCCGATAGGCATTTCAAATATAGGTGCTGATAGGCATTTTAGATGTAGTTTCCGATAGGCATTTCAAAAATTGATGCCGATAGGCATTTCAGGTATAGGTGACGATAGGCATTTCAGATATAGTTGCCGATTGGCATTTTAAAAATAGGTGCCGTTAGGCATTTCAGATATAGAAGCCGATAGGCATTTCAAATATAGGTGCCGATAGGCATTCCAATATAGTTGCCGATAGGCATTTCAAATATAAGTGCTGATAGGCATTTCAGATGTAGTTTCCGATAGGCATTCAAAAATAGGTACCGATAGGCATTTCATATATAGGTGCCGATAGGTATTTCAGATATAGTTGCCAATTGGCATTTTAAAAATAGATGTCGATAGGCATTTCAGATATAGAAGCCGATAGGCATTTCAAATATAGGTGCCGATAGGAATTCCAGATATGGTGGCCGATAGGCATTTCAAATATAGGTGCTGGTAGGCATTAAAGATGTAGTTTCCGATAGGCATTTCAAAAATTGGTGCCGATAGGCATTTCAGATATAGGTGCCGATAGGCATTTTAGATATAGTTGCCGTATGGCATTTTGAAAATAGGTGCCGATAGGCATTTCAGATATAGAAGCCGATAGGTATTTCAAATATAGGTGTCGATAGGCATTTCCTATATGGTTGCCGATAGGCATTTAAAATATAGGTGCTGATAGGCATTTCAGATGTAGTTTCCGATAGGCATTTCAAAAATAGGTGCCGATAGGCATTTCAGACATAGGTGCCTATAGACATTTCAGATATAGTTGCCGATTGGCATTTTAAAAATAGGTGCCGATAGGCGTTTTAGATGTAGTTTCCGATAGGCATTTCAAAAATAGGTGCCGATAGGCATTTCAGATATAGGTGCCGATAGGCATATCAGATATAGTTGCCGATAGGCATTTAAAATATAGGTGCCGATAGGCATTTCAAATATAGGTGTCGATAGGCATTTCAGAAATAAATGCCGAAAGGCATTTCAGATATAAATGCCGAAAGGCATTTCAGATATAGGTGCCGATAGGCATTTCTGATGTGGTTGCCGATAGGCATTTCAAATATAGGTGCTGATAGGCATTTCGGATGTAGTTTTCGTTAGGCATTTCAAAAATAGGTGCGATAGGCATTTCAGATATAGGTGCCGATTGGCATTTTAAAAATAGGTGCCGATAGGCATTTCAGATATAGAAGCCGATAGGCATTTCAAATATAGGTGCCGATAGGCATTCCAGATATGGTTGCCGATAGGCATTTCAAATATAGGTGCTGATAGGCATTTCAGATGTAGTTTCCGATAGGCATTTCAAAAATAGGTGCCGATAGGCATTTCAGATATAGGTGCCGATAGGCATTTCAGATATAGTTGCCGATTGGCATTTTAAAAATAGGTGCTGATAGGCATTTCAGATATAGAAGCCGATAGGCATTGCAGATATGGTTGCCGATAGGCATTTTAAATATAGGTGCTGATAGGCATTTCAGATGTAGTTTCCGATAGGCATTTCAAAAATAGGTGCCGATAGGCATTTCAGATATAGGTGCCGATAGGCATATCAGATATAGTTGCCGATTGGCATTTTAAAAATAGGTGCCGATAGGCATTTCAGATGTAGAAGCCGATAGGTATTTCAAATATATGTGTCGATAGGCATTTCAGATATGGTTGCCGATAGGCAGTTCAAATATAGGTGCTGATAGGCATTTCAGATGTAGTTTCCGATAGGCATTTAAAAAATAGGTGCCGATAGGCATTTCAGATATAGGTGCCGATAGGCATTTCAGATATAGTTGCCGACTGGCATTTTAAAAATAGGTGTCGATAGGCATTTCAGATATAGAAGCCGATAGGCATTTCAAATATAGGTGCCGATAGGCATTCCAGATATTGTTGCCGATAGGCATTTCAAATATAGGTGATGATAGGCATTTTAGATGTAGTTTCCGATAGGCATTTCAAAAATAGATGCCGATAGGCATTTTAGATATAGGTGCCGATAGGCATTTCAGATATAGTTGCCGATTGGCATTTTAAACACAGGTGCCGATAGGCATTTCAGATATGGAAGCCGATAGGTATTTCAAATATAGGTGTCGATAGGCATTTCAGATATGGTTGCCGATAGGCATTTCAAATATAGGAGCAGATAGGCATTTCAGATGTAGTTTCCGAAAGGCATTTCAAAAATAGGTGCCGATAGGCATTTCAGATATAGGTGCCGATAGGCATTTCAGATATAGTTGCCGATTGGCATTTTAAAAATAGGTGCCGATAGGCATTTCAGATATAGAAGCCGATAGGCATTTCAAATATAGGTGCCGATAGGCATTCCAAATATGGTTGCCGATAGGCATTTCAAATATAAGTGCTGATAGACATTTCAGATGTAGTTTCCGATAGGCATTTCAAAAATAGGTACCGATAGGCATTTCAGATATAGGTGCCGATAGGCATTTCAGATATAGTTGCCAATTGGCATTTTAAAAATAGGTGTCGATAGGCATTTCCGATATAGAAGCCGATAGGCATTTTAAATATAGGTGCCGATAGGCATTCCAGATATGGTTGCCGATAGGGATTTTAAATATAGGTGCTAATAGGCATTTCAGATGTAGTTTCCGATAGGCATTTCAAAAATTGGTGCCGATAGGCATTTCAGATATAGGTGCCGATAGGCATTTCAGATATAGTTGCCGATTGGCATTTTAAAAATAGCTGCCGATAGGCATTTCAGATATAGAAGCCGATAGGTTTTTCAAATATAGGTGTCGATAGGCATTTCAGGTATGGTTGCCGATAGGCATTTCAAATATAGGTGCTGATAGGCATCTGAGATGTAGTTACCGATAGGCATTTCAAAAATAGGTGCCGATAGGCATTTCAGATAGAGTTGCCGATTGGCATTTTAAAAATAGGTGCCGATAGGCATTTTAGATGTAGTTTCCGATAGGCATTTCAGAAATAGGTGCCGACAGGCATTTCAGATATAGGTGCCGATAGGCATATCAGATATAGTTGCCGATAGGCATTTAAAATATAGGTGCCGATAGGCATTTCAAATATAGGTGTCGATAGGCATTTCAGATATAGGTGCCGATAGGCACTTCAGATATAGTTGCCGATTGGCATTTTAAAAATAGGTGCCGATAGGCATTTCAGATATAGAAGCCGATAGGCATTTCAAATATAGGTGCCGATAGGCATTCCAGATATGGTTGCCGATAGGCATTTCAAATATAGGTGCTGATAGGCATTTCAGATGTAGTTTTTGATAGGCATTTCAAAAATAGGTGCCGATAAGCATTTCAGATATAGATGCCGATAGGCACTTCAGATATAGTTGCCGATTGGCATTTTAAAAATAGGTGCCGATAGGCATTTCAGATATAGAAGCCGATAGGCATTTCAAATATAGGTGCCGATAGGCATTCCAGATATGGTTGCCGATAGGCATTTCAAATATAGGTGCTGAAAGGCATTTCAGATGTAGTTTCCGATAGGCATTTCAAAAATAGGTGCCGATAGGCATTTCAGAAATAGGTGCCGATTAGCATTTTAAAAATAGGTGCCAATAGGCATTTCAGATATAGAAGCCGATAGGCATTTCAAATATAAGTGTCGATAGGCATTCCAGATATGGTTGCCATTAAAAATTTTAAATATAGGTGCTGATAGGCATTTTAGATGTAGTTTCCGATAGGCATTTAAAAAATTGATTCCGATAGGCATTTCAGATATAATTGCCGATAGGCATTTCAGATATAGTTGCCGATTGGCATTTTAAAAACAGGTGCCGATAGGCATTTCAGATATAGAAGCCGATAGGTATTTCAAATATAGGTGTCGATAGGCATTTCAGATATGGTTGCCGATAGGCATTTCAAATATAGAAGCAGATAGGCATTTCAGATGTTGTTTCCGAAAGGCATTTCAAAAATAGGTGCCGATAGGCATTTCAGATATAGGTGCCGATAGGCATTTCAGATATAGTTGCCGATTAGCATTTTAAAAATAGGTGCCAATGGGCATTTGAGATATAGAAGCCGATAGGCATTTCAAATATAGGTGCCGATAGGCATTCCAGATATGGTTGCCGATAGGCATTTCAAATATAAGTGCTGATAGGCATTTCAGATGTAGTTTCCGATAGGCATTTCAAAAATAGGTACCGATAGGCATTTCAGATATAGGTGCCGAGAGGCATTTCAGATATAGTTGCCAATTGGCATTTTAAAAAAAGGTGTCGATAGGCATTTCAGATATAGAAGCCAATAGGCATTTCAAATATAGGTGCCGATAGGCATTCCAGATATGGTTGCCGATAGGCATTTCAAATATAGGTGCTGATAAGCATTTCAGATGTAGTTTCCGATAGGCATTTCAAAAATTGGTGCCGATAGGCATTTCAGATATAGGTACCGATAGGCATTTGAGATATAGTTGCCGATTGGCATTTTAAAAATAGGTGCCGATAGGCATTTCAGATATAGAAGCCGATAGGTATTTCAAATATAGGTGTGGATAGGCATTTCAGATATGGTTGCCGATAGGCATTTCAAATATAGGTGCTGATAGGCATTTCAGATGTAGTTTCCGATAGGCATTTCAAAAATAGGTGCCGATAGGCATTTCAGATATAGGTGCCGATAGGCATTTCAGATATACTTACCGATTGGCATTTTAAAAATAGGTGCCGATAGGCATTTTAGATGTAGTTTCCGATAGGCATTTCAAAAATAGGTGCCGATAGGCATTTCAGATATAGTTGCCGATAGGCATATCAAATATAGTTGCCGATAGGCATTTAAAATATAAGTGCCGATAAGCATTTCAAATATAGGTGTCGATAGGCATTTCAGATATAAATGCCGAAAGGCATTTCAGATATAGGTGTCGATAGGCATTTCTAATGTGGTTGCCGAAAGGCATTTCAAATATAGGTGCTGATAGGCATTTCAGATGTAGTTTTCGATAGGCATTTCAAAAATAGGTGCCGATAGGCATTTCAGATATAGGTGCCGATAGGCACTTCAGATATAGTTGCCGATTGGCATTTTAAAAATAGGTGCCGATAGGCATTTCAGATATAGAAGCCGATAGGCATTTCAAATATAGGTGCCGATAGGCATTCCAGATATGGTTGCCGATAGGCATTTCAAATATAGGTGCTGATAGGCATTTCAGATGGAGTTTCCGATAGGCATTTCAAAAATTGGTGCCGATAGGCATTTCAGATATAGGTGCCGATAGGCATTTCAGATATAGTTGCCGATTGGCATTTTAAAAATAGGTGCCGATAGGCATTTCAGATATAGAAGCCGATAGGTATTTCAAATATAGGTGTCGATAGGCATTTCAGATTTGGTTGCCGATAGGCATTTCAAATATTAGTGCTGATAGGCATTTCAGATGTAGTTTCCGATAGGCATTTCAAAAACAGGTGCCGATAGGCATTTCAGATATAGGTGCCGATAGGCATTACAGATATAGTTGCCGATTGGCATTTTAAAAATAGTTGCCGATAGGCATTTCAGATATAGAAGCCGATAGGCATTTCAAATATAGGTGCCGATAGGCATTCCAGATATGGTTGCAGATAGGCATTTCAAATATAGGTGCTGATAGGTATTTCAGATGTAGTTTCCGATAGGCATTTCAAAAAAAGTGCCGATAGGCATTTCAGATATAGGTGCCGATAGGCATTACAGATAAAGTTGCCGATTGGCATTTTAAAAATAGGTGCCGATAGGAATTTCAGATATAGAAGCCGATAGGCATTTCAAATATAGGTGCCAAAAGGCATTCCAGATATGGTTGCCGATAGGCATTTCAAATATAGGTGCTGATAGGCATTTGAGATGTAGTTTCCGATAGGCATTTCAAAAATAGGTGCCGATAGGCATTTCAGATATAGGTGCCGATAGGCATTTCAGATATAGTTGCCGATTGGCATTTTAAAAATAGGTGCCGATAGGCATTTCAGATATAGAAGCCGATAGGTATTTCAAATATAGGTGTCGATAGGCATTTCAGATTTGGTTGCCGATAGGCATTTCAAATATTAGTGCTGATAGGCATTTCAGATGTAGTTTCCGATAGGCATTTCAAAAACAAGTGCCGATAGGCATTTCAGATATAGGTGCCGATAGGCATTACAGATATAGTTGCCGATTGGCATTTTAAAAATAGGTGCCGATAGGAATTTCAGATATAGAAGCCGATAGGCATTTCAAATATAGGTGCCAAAAGGCATTCCAGATATGGTTGCCGATAGGCATTTCAAATATAGGTGCTGATAGGCATTTCAGATGTAGTTTCCGATAGGCATTTCAAAAATAGGTGCCGATAGGCATTTCAGATATAGGTGCCGATAGGCATTTCAGATATAGTTGCCGATTGGCATTTTAAAAATAGGTGCCGATAGGCATTTCAGATATAGAAGCCGATAGGCATTTCAAATATAGGTGCCGATAAGCATTCCAGATGTGGTTGCCGATAGGCATTTCAAATATAGGTGCTGATAGGCATTTCAGATGTAGTTTCCGGTAGGCATTTCAAAAATAGGTGCCGATAGGCATTTCAGATATAGGTGCCGATAGGCATTTCAGATATAGTTGCCGATTAGCATTTTAAAAATAGGTGTCGATAGGCATTTCAGATATAGAAGCCGGTAGGCATTTCAAATATAGGTGCCGATAGGTATTCCAGATATGGTTGCCGATAGGCATTTCAAATATATGTGCTGATAGGCATTCCAGATGTAGTTTCCGATAGGCATTTCAAAAATTGGTGCCGATAGGCATTTCAGATATAGGTGCTGATAGGCATTCCAGATGTAGTTTCCGATAGGCATTTCAAAAATAGGTGCTGATAAGCATTTTAGATATAGAAGCCGATAGGCATTTCAAATATAGGTGCTGATAGGCATTTCAGATGAAGTTTCCGATAGGCATTTCAAAAATAGGTGCCGATAGGCATTTCAGATATAGGTGCCGATAGGCATTTTAGATATAGTTGCCGATTGGCATTTTAAAAATAGGTGCCGATAGGCATTTCAGATATAGAAGCCGATAGGCATTTCAAATATAGGTGCCGATAGGCATTCCAGATATGGTTGCCGATAGGCATTTCAAATATAGGTGCTGATAGGCATTTCAGATGTAGTTTCCGATAGGCATTTCAAAAATAGGTGCCGATACACATTTCATATATAGGTGCCTATAGGCATTTCAGATATAGTTGCCGATAGGCATTTTAAAAATAGGTGCCGATAGGCATTTCAGATATAGAAGCCGATAGGTATTTCAAATATATGTGTCGATAGGCATTTCAGATATGGTTGCCGATAGGCATTTCAAATATAGGTGCTGATAGGCATTTCAGATGTAGTTTCCGATAGGCATTTCAAAAATAGGTGCCGATAGGCATTTCAGATATAGGTGCCGATAGGCATTTCAGGTATAGTTGCCGATTGGCATTTTAAAAATAGGTGTCGATAGGCATTTCAGATATAGAAGCCGATAGGCATTTCAAATATAGGTGCCGATAGGCATTCCAGATATGTTTGCCGATAGGCTTTTCAAATATAGGTGCTGAAAGGCATTTCAGATGTAGTTTCCGATAGGCATTTAAAATATAGGTGCCGATAGGCATTTCAAATATAGGTGTTGATAGGCATTTCAGATATAGGTGCCGATAGGCACTTCAGATATAGTTGCCGATTGGCATTTTAAAAATAGGTGCCGATAGGCATTTCAGATATAGAAGCCGATAGGCATTTCAAATATAGGTGCCGATAGGCATTCCAGATATGGTTGCCGATAAGCATTTCAAATATAGGTGCTGATAGGCATTTCAGATGTAGTTTTTGATAGGCATTTCAAAAATAGGTGCCGATAGGCATTTCAGATATAGGTGCCGATAGGCACTTCAGATATAGTTGCCGATTAGCATTTTAAAAATAGGTGCCGATAGGCATTTCAGATATAGAAGCCGATAGGCATTTCAAATATAGGTGCCGATAGGCATTCCAGATATGGTTGCCGATAGGCATTTCAAATATAGGCGCTGAAAGGCATTTCAGATGTAGTTTCCGATAGGCATTTCAAAAATAGGTGCCGATAGGCATTTCAGATATAGGTGCCGATAAGCATTTTAAAAATAGGTGCCAATAGGCATTTCAGATATAGAAGCCGATAGGCATTTCAAATATAAGTGTCGATAGGCATTCCAGATATGGTTGCCGATAGGCATTTCAAAAATAAGTGCTGATAGGCATTTCAGATGTAGTTTCCGATAGGCATTTCAAAAATAGGTACCGATAGGCATTTCAGATATAGGTGCCGAGAAGCATTTCAGATATAGTTGCCAATTGGCATTTTAAAAAAAGGTGTCAATAGGCATTTCAGATATAGAAGCCAATAGGCATTTCAAATATAGGTGCCGATAGGCATTCCAGATATGGTTGCCGATAGGCATTTCAAATATAGGTGCTGATAGGCATTTCAGATGTAGTTTCCGATAGGCATTTCAAAAATTGGTGCCGATAGGCATTTCAGATATAGGTGCCGATAGGCATTTCAGATATAGTTGCCGATTGGCATTTTAAAAATAGGTGCCGATAGGCATTTCAGATATAGAAGCCGATAGGTATTTCAAATATAGGTGTGGATAGGCATTTCAGATATGGTTGCCGATAGGCATTTCAAATATAGGTGCTGATAGGCATTTCAGATGTAGTTTCCGATAGGCATTTCAAAAATAGGTGCCGATAGGCATTTCAGATATAGGTGCCGATAGTCATTTCAGGTATAGTTGCCAAATGGCATTTTAAAAAAAGGTGTCGATAGGCATTTCAGATATAGAAGCCAATAGGCATTTCAAATATAGGTGCCGATAGGCATTCCAGATATGGTTGCCGATAGGCATTTCAAATATAGGTGCTGATAGGCATTTCAGATGTAGTTTCCGATAGGCATTTCAAAAATTGGTGCCGATAGGCATTTCAGATATAGGTGCCGATAGGCATTTCAGATATAGTTGCCGATTGGCATTTTAAAAATAGGTGCCGATAGGCATTTTAGATGTAGTTTCCGATAGGCATTTCAAAAATAGGTGCCGATAGGCATTTCAGATATAGGTGCCGATAGGCCTGTCAGATATAGTTGCCGATAGGCATTTAAAATATAGGTGCCGATAGGCATTTCAAATATAGGTGTCGATAGGCATTTCAGATATTAATGCCGAAAGGCATTTCGGATATAGGTGTCGATAGGCATTTCTGATGTGGTTGCCGATAGGCACTTCAAATATAGGTGCTGATAGGCATTTCAGATGTAGTTTTCGATAGGCATTTCAAAAATATGTGCCGATAGGCATTTCAGATATAGGTGCCGATAGGCACTTCAGATATAGTTGCCGATTGGCATTTTAAAAATAGGTGCCGATAGGCATTTCAAATATAGGCGCCGATAGGCATTCCAGATATGGTTGCCGATAAGCATTTCAAATATAGGTTCTGATAGGCATTTCAGATGTAGTTTCCGATAGGCATTTCAAAAATAGGTGCCGATAGGCTTTTCAGATATAAGTGCCGATAGGCATTTCAGATATAGTTGCCGATTGGCATTTTAAAAATAGGTGCCGATAGGCATTTCAGATATAGAAGCCGATAGGCATTTCAAATATAGGTGCCGATAGGCATTCCAGATATGGTTGCCGATAGGCATTTCAAATATAGGTGCTGATAGGCATTTCAGATGTAGTTTCCGATAGGCATTTCAAAAATTGATGCCGATAGGCATTTCAGATATAATTGCCGATAGGCATTTCAGATATAGTTGCCGATTGGCATTTTAAAAACAGGTGCCGATAGGCATTTCAGATATAGAAGCCGATAGGTATTTCAAATATAGGTGTCGATAGGCATTTCAGATATGGTTGCCGATAGGCATTTCAAATATAGAAGCAGATAGGCATTTCAGATGTTGTTTCCGAAAGGCATTTCAAAAATAGGTGCCGATAGGCATTTCAGATATAGGTGCCGATAGGCAATTCAGATATAGTTGCCGATTAGCATTTTAAAAATAGGTGCCAATAGGCATTTGAGATATAGAAGCCGATAGGCATTTCAAATATAGGTGCCGATAGGCATTCCAGATATGGTTGCCGATAGGCATTTCAAATATAGGTGCTGATAAGCATTTCAGATGTAGTTTCCGATAGGCATTTCAAAAATTGGTGCCGATAGGCATTTCAGATATAGGTACCGATAGGCATTTCAGATATAGTTGCCGATTGGCATTTTAAAAATAGGTGCCGATAGGCATTTCAGATATAGAAGCCGATAGGTATTTCAAATATAGGTGTGGATAGGCATTTCAGATATGGTTGCCGATAGGCATTTCAAATATAGGTGCTGATAGGCATTTCAGATGTAGTTTCCTAAAGGCATTTCAAAAATAGGTGCCGATAGGCATTTCAGATATAGGTGCCGATAGGCATTTCAGATATACTTACCGATTGGCATTTTAAAAATAGGTGCCGATAGGCATTTTAGATGTAGTTTCCGATAGGCATTTCAAAAATAGGTGCCGATAGGCATTTCAGATATAGGTGCCGATAGGCATATCAAATATAGTTGCCGATAGGCATTTAAAATATAGGTGCCGATAAGCATTTCAAATATAGGTGTCGATAGGCATTTCAGATATAAATGCCGAAAGGCATTTCAGATATAGGTGTCGATAGGCATTTCTGATGTGGTTGCCGATAGGCATTTCAAATATAGGTGCTGATAGGCATTTCAGATGTAGTTTTCGATAGGCATTTCAAAAATAGGTGCCGATAGGCATTTCAGATATAGGTGCCGATAGGCACTTCAGATATAGTTGCCGATTGGCATTTTAAAAATAGGTGCCGATAGGCATTTCAGATATAGAAGCCGATAGGCATTTCAAATATAGGTGCCGATAGGCATTCCAGATATGGTTGCCGATAGGCATTTCAAATATAGGTGCTGATAGGCATTTCAGATGTAGTTTCCGAAAGGCATTTCAAAAATTGGTGCCGATAGGCATTTCAGATATAGTTGCCGATTGGCATTTTAAAAATAGGTGCCAATAGGCATTTCAGATATAGAAGCCGATAGGTATTTCAAATATAGGTGTCGATAGGCATTTCAGATATGGTTGCCGATAGGCATTTCAAATATTAGTGCTGATAGGCATTTCAGATGTAGTTTCCGATAGGCATTTCAAAAACAGGTGCCGATAGGCATTTCAGATATAGGTGCCGATAGGCATTACAGATATAGTTGCCGATTGGCATTTTAAAAATAGTTGCCGATAGGCATTTCAGAAATAGAAGCCGATAGGCATTTCAAATATAGGTGCCGATAGGCATTCCAGATATGGTTGCAGATAGGCATTTCAAATATAGGTGCTGATAGGTATTTCAGATGTAGTTTCCGATAGGCATTTAAAAAAAGTGCCGATAGGCATTTCAGATATAGGTGCCGATAGGCATTTCAGATATAGTTGCCGATTGGCATTTTAAAAATAGGTGCCGATAGGAATTTCAGATATAGAAGCCGATAGGCATTTCAAATATAGGTGCCAAAAGGCATTCCAGATATGGTTGCCGATAGGCATTTCAAATATAGGTGCTGATAGGCATTTCAGATGTAGTTTCCGATAGGCATTTCAAAAATAGGTGCCGATAGGCATTTCAGATATAGGTGCCGATAGGCATTTCAAATATAGTTGCCGATTGGCATTTTAAAAATAGGTGCCGATAGGCATTTCAGATATAGAAGCCGATAGGCATTTCAAATATAGGTGCCGATAAGCATTCCAGATATGGTTGCCGATAGGCATTTCAAATATAGGTGCTGATAGGCATTTCAGATGTAGTTTCCGATAGGCATTTCAAAAATTGGTGCCGATAGGCATTTCAGATATAGGTGCCGATAGGCATTTCAGATATAGTTGCCGATTGGCATTTTAAAAATAGGTGCCGATAGGCATTTCAGATATAGAAGCCGATAGGTATTTCAAATATAGGTGTCGATGGGCATTTCAGATATGGTTGCCGATAGGCATTTCAAATATAGGTGCTGATAGGCATTTCAGATGTAGTTTCCGGTAGGCATTTCAAAAATAGGTGCCGATAGGCATTTCAGATATAGGTGCCGATAGGCATTTCAGATATAGTTGCCGATTAGCATTTTAAAAATAGGTGTCGATAGGCATTTCTGATATAGAAGCCGGTAGGCATTTCAAATATAGGTGCCGATAGGCATTCCAGATATGGTTGCCGATAGGCATTTCAGATATAGGTGCTGATAGGCATTACAGATGTAGTTTCCGATAGGCATTTCAAAAATTGGTTCCGATAGGCATTTCAGATATAGGTGCTGATAGGCATTCCAGATGTAGTTTCCTATAGGCATTTCAAAAATAGGTGCCGATAAGCATTTTAGATATAGAAGCCGATAGGCATTTCAAATATAGGTGCTGATAGGCATTTCAGATGTAGTTTCCGATAGGCATTTCAAAAATAGGTGCCGATAGGCATTTCAGATATAGGTGCCGATAGGCATTTCAGATATAGTTGCCGACTGGCATTTTAAAAATAGGTGTCGATAGGCATTTCAGATATAGAAGCCGATAGGCATTTCAAATATAGGTGCCGATAGGCATTCCAGATATGGTTGCCGATAGGCATTTCAAATATAGGTGCTGATAGGCATTTTAGATGTAGTTTCCGATAGGCATTTCAAAAATTGATGCCGATAGGCATTTTAGATATAGGTGCCGATAGGCATTTCAGATATAGTTGCCGATTGGCATTTTAAAAACAGGTGCCGATAGGCATTTCAGATATGGAAGCCGATAGGTATTTCAAATATAGGTGTCGATAGGTATTTCAGATATGGTTGCCGACAGGCATTTCAAATATAGGAGCAGATAGGCATTTCAGATGTAGTTTCCGAAAGGCATTTCAAAAATAGGTGCCGATAGGCATTTCAGATATAGGTGCCGATAGGCATTTCAGATATAGTTGCTGATTGGCATTTTAAAAATAGGTGCCGATAGGCTTCAGATATAGAAGCCGATAGGCATTTCAAATATAGGTGCCGATAGGAATTCCAGATATGGTTGCCGATAGGCATTTCAAATATAAGTGCTGATAGACATTTCAGATGTAGTTTCCGATAGGCATTTCAAAAATAGGTACCGATAGGCATTTCAGATATAGGTGCCGATAGGCATTTCAGATATAGTTGCCAATTGGCATTTTAAAAATGGGTGTCGATAGGCATTTCCGATATAGAAGCCGATAGGCATTTCAAATATAGGTGCCGATAGGCATTCCAGATATGGTTGCCGATAGGGATTTCAAATATAGGTGCTAATAGGCATTTCAGATGTAGTTTCCGATAGGCATTTCAAAAATTGGTGCCGATAGGCATTTCAGATATAGGTGCCGATAGGCATTTCAGATATAGTTGCCGATTGGCATTTTAAAAATAGCTGCCGATAGGCATTTCAGATATAGAAGCCGATAGGTTTTTCAAATATAGGTGTCGATAGGCTTTTCAGGTATGGTTGCCGATAGGCATTTCAAATATAGGTGCTGATAGGCATCTGAGATGTAGTTACCGATAGGCATTTAAAATATAGGTGCCGATAGGCATTTCAAATATAGGTGTCGATAGGCATTTCAGATATAGGTGCCGATAGGCACTTCAGATATAGTTGCCGATTGGCATTTTAAAAATAGGTGCCGATAGGCATTTCAGATATAGAAGCCGATAGGCATTTCAAATATAGGTGCCGATAGGCATTCCAGATATGTTTGCCGATAGGCATTTCAAATATAGGTGCTGATAGGCATTTCAGATGTAGTTTTTGATAGGCATTTCAAAAATAGGTGCCGATAGGCATTTCAGATATAGGTGCCGATAGGCACTTCAGATATAGTTGCCGATTAGCATTTTAAAAATAGGTGCCGATAGGCATTTCAGATATAGTTGCCGATTGGCATTTTAAAAATAGGTGCCGATAGGCATTTCAAAAATAGGTGCCGATAGGCATTTCAGGTATAGGTGACGATAGGCATTTCCGATATAGTTGCCAATTGGCATTTTAAAAATAGGTGCCGATAGGCATTTCAGATATTGAAGCCGATAGGCATTTCAAATATAGGTGCCGATAGGCATTACAGATATGTTTGCCGATAGGCATTTCAAATATAGGTGCTGATAGGCATTTTAGATGTAGTTTCCGATAGGCATTTCAAAAATAGGTACCGATAGGCATTTCAGATATAGGTGCCGATAGGTATTTCAGATATAGTTGCCAATTGGCATTTTAAAAATAGGTGTCGATAGGCATTTCAGATATAGAAGCCGATAGGCATTTCAAATATAGGTGCCGATAGGCATTCCAGATAATGTGGCCGATAGGCATTTCAAATATAGGTGCTGATAGGCATTTAAGATGTAGTTTCCGATAAGCATTTCAAAAATTGGTGCCGATAGGCATTTCAGATATAGGTGCCGATAGGCATTTCAGATATAGTTGCCGTATGGCATTTTAAAAATAGGTGCCGATAGGCATTTCAGATATAGAAGCCGATAGGTATTTCAAATATAGGTGTCGATAGGCATTTCCTATATGGTTGCCGATAGGCATTTAAAATATAGGTGCTGATAGGCATTTCAGATGTAGTTTCCGATAGGCATTTCAAAAATAGGTGCCGATAGGCATTTCAGACATAGGTGCCTATAGACATTTCAGATATAGTTGCCGATTGGCATTTTAAAAAAAGGTGCCGATAGGTGTTTTAGATGTAGTTTCCGATAGGCATTTCAAAAATAGGTGCCGATAGGCATTTAAGATATAGAAGCCGATAGGCATTTCAAATATAGGTGCCGATAGGCATTCCAGATATGGTTGCCGATAGGCATTTCAAATATAGGTGCTGAAAGGCATTTCAGATGTAGTTTCCGATAGGCATTTCAAAAATAGGTGCCGATAGGCATTTCAGATATAGGTGCCGATTAGCATTTTAAAAATAGGTGCCAATAGGCATTTCAGATATAGAAGCCGATAGGCATTTCAAATATAAGTGTCGATAGGCATTCCAGATATGGTTGCCGATAGGCATTTCAAAAATAAGTGCTGATAGGCATTTCAGATGTAGTTTCCGATAGGCATTTCAAAAATAGGTGCCGATAGGCATTTCAGATATAGGTGCCGATAGGCATTTCAGGTATAGTTGCCGATTGGCATTTTAAAAATAGGTGTCGATAGGCATTTCAGATATAGAAGCCGATAGGCATTTCAAATATAGGTGCCGATAGGCATTCCAGATATGGTTGCCGATAGGCTTTTCAAATATAGGTGCTGAAAGGCATTTCAGATGTAGTTTCCGATAGGCATTTAAAATATAGGTGCCGATAGGCATTTCAAATATAGGTGTCGATAGGCATTTCAGATATAGGTGCCGATAGGCACTTCAGATATAGTTGCCGATTGGCATTTTAAAAATAGGTGCCGATAGGCATTTCAGATATAGAAGCCGATAGGCATTTCAAATATAGGTGCCGATAGGCATTCCAGATATGGTTGCCGATAGGCATTTCAAATATAGGTGCTGATAGGCATTTCAGATGTAGTTTTTGATAGGCATTTCAAAAATAGGTGCCGATAGGCATTTCAGATATAGGTGCCGATAGGCACTTCAGATATAGTTGCCGATTAGCATTTTAAAAATAGGTGCCGATAGGCATTTCAGATATAGTTGCCGATTGGCATTTTAAAAATAGGTGCCGATAGGCATTTCAAAAATAGGTGCCGATAGGCATTTCAGGTATAGGTGACGATAGGCATTTCCGATATAGTTGCCAATTGGCATTTTAAAAATAGGTGCCGATAGGCATTTCAGATATTGAAGCCGATAGGCATTTCAAATATAGGTGCCGATAGGCATTACAGATATGTTTGCCGATAGGCATTTCAAATATAGGTGCTGATAGGCATTTTAGATGTAGTTTCCGATAGGCATTTCAAAAATAGGTACCGATAGGCATTTCAGATATAGGTGCCGATAGGTATTTCAGATATAGTTGCCAATTGGCATTTTAAAAATAGGTGTCGATAGGCATTTCAGATATAGAAGCCGATAGGCATTTCAAATATAGGTGCCGATAGGCATTCCAGATAATGTGGCCGATAGGCATTTCAAATATAGGTGCTGATAGGCATTTAAGATGTAGTTTCCGATAAGCATTTCAAAAATTGGTGCCGATAGGCATTTCAGATATAGGTGCCGATAGGCATTTCAGATATAGTTGCCGTATGGCATTTTAAAAATAGGTGCCGATAGGCATTTCAGATATAGAAGCCGATAGGTATTTCAAATATAGGTGTCGATAGGCATTTCCTATATGGTTGCCGATAGGCATTTAAAATATAGGTGCTGATAGGCATTTCAGATGTAGTTTCCGATAGGCATTTCAAAAATAGGTGCCGATAGGCATTTCAGACATAGGTGCCTATAGACATTTCAGATATAGTTGCCGATTGGCATTTTAAAAAAAGGTGCCGATAGGTGTTTTAGATGTAGTTTCCGATAGGCATTTCAAAAATAGGTGCCGATAGGCATTTCAGATATAGGTGCCGATAGGCATATCAGATATAGTTGCCGATAGGCATTTAAAATATAGGTGCCGATAGGCATTTCAAATATAGGTGTCGATAGGCATTTCAGATATAAATGCCGAAAGGCATTTCAGATATAAATGCCGAAAGGCATTTCAGATATAAATGCTGAAAGGCATTTCAGATATGGGTGCCGATAGGCATTTATGATGTGGTTGCCGATAGGCATTTCAAATATAGGTGCTGATAGGTATTTCGGATGTAGTTTTCGTTAGGCATTTCAAAAATAGGTGCGATAGGCATTTCAGATATAGGTGCCGATAGGCACTTCAGATATAGTTGCCGATTGGCATTTTAAACATAGGTGCCGATAGGCATTTCAGATATAGAAGCCGATAGGCATTTCAAATATAGGTGCCGATAGGCATTCCAGATATGGTTGCCGATAGGCATTTCAAATATAGGTGCTGATAGGCATTTCAGATGTAGTTTCCGATAGGCATTTCAAAAATAGGTGCCGATAGGCATTTCAGATATAGGTGCCGATAGGCATTTAAGATATACTTACCGATTGGCATTTTAAAAATAGGTGCCGATAGGCATTTTAGATGTAGTTTCCGATAGGCATTTCAAAAATAGGTGCCGATAGGCATTTCAGATATAGGTGCCGATAGGCATATCAAATATAGTTGCCGATAGGCATTTAAAATATAGGTGCCGATAAGCATTTCAAATAAAGGTGTCGATAGGCATTTCAGTTATAAATGCCGAAAGGCATTTCAGATATAGGTGTCGATAGGCATTTCTGATGTGGTTGCCGATAGGCATTTCAAATATAGGTGCTGATAGGCATTTCAGATGTAGTTTTCGATAGGCATTTCAAAAATAGGTGCCGATAGGCATATCAGATATAGGTGCCGATAGGCACTTCAGATATAGTTGCCGATTGGCATTTTAAAAATAGGTGCCGATAGGCATTTCAGATATAGAAGCCGATAGGCATTTCAAATATAGGTGCCGATAGGCATTCCAGATATGGTTGCCGATAGGCATTTCAAATATAGGTGCTGATAGGCATTTCAGATGTAGTTTCCGATAGGCATTTCAAAAATTGGTGCCGATAGGCATTTCAGATATAGGTGCCGATAGGCATTTCAGATATAGTTGCCGATTGGTATTTTAAAAATAGGTGCCGATAGGCATTTCAGATATAGAAGCCGATAGGTATTTCAAATATAGGTGTCGATAGGCATTTCAGATTTGGTTGCCGATAGGCATTTCAAATATTAGTGCTGATAGGCATTTCAGATGTAGTTTCCGATAGGCATTTCAAAAATTGATGCCGATAGGCATTTCTGGTATAGGTGACGATAGGCATTTCAGATATAGTTGCCGATTGGCATTTTAAAAATAGGTGCCGTTAGGCATTTCAGATATAGAAGCCGATAGGCATTTCAAATATAGGTGCCGATAGGCATTCCAATATAGTTGCCGATAGGCATTTCAAATATAAGTGCTGATAGGCATTTCAGATGTAGTTTCCGATAGGCATTCAAAAATAGGTACCGATAGGCATTTCAGATATAGGTGTCGATAGGTATTTCAGATATAGTTGCCAATTGGCATTTTAAAAATAGGTGTCGATAGGCATTTCAGATATAGAAGCCGATAGGCATTTCAAATATAGGTGCCGATAGGAATTCCAGATATGGTGGCCGATAGGCATTTCAAATATAGGTGCTGATAGGCATTTAAGATGTAGTTTCCGATAGGCATTTCAAAAATTGGTGCCGATAGGCATTTCAGATATAGGTGCCGATAGGCATTTCAGATATAGTTGCCGTATGGCATTTTGAAAATAGGTGCTGATAGGCATTTCAGATATAGAAGCCGATAGGTATTTCAAATATAGGTGTCGATAGGCATTTCCTATATGGTTGCCGATAGGCATTTAAAATATAGGTGCTGATAGGCATTTCAGATGTAGTTTCCGATAGGCATTTCAAAAATAGGTGCCGATAGGCATTTCAGACATAGGTGCCTATAGACATTTCAGATATAGTTGCCGATTGGCATTTTAAAAATAGGTGCCGATAGGCGTTTTAGATGTAGTTTCCGATAGGCATTTCAAAAATAGGTGCCGATAGGCATTTCAGATATAGGTGCCGATAGGCATATCAGATATAGTTGCCGATAGGCATTTAAAATATAGGTGCCGATAGGCATTTCAAATATAGGTGCTGATAGGCATTTCAGATGTAGTTTCCGATAGGCATTTCAAAAATAGGTGCCGATAGGCATTTCAGATATAGGTGCCGATAGGCATTTCAGATATAGTTGCCGACTGGCATTTTAAAAATAGGTGTCGATAGGCATTTCAGATATAGAAGCCGATAGGCATTTCAAATATAGGTGCCGATAGGCATTCCAGATATGGTTGCCGATAGGCATTTCAAATATAGGTGCTGATAGGCATTTTAGATGTAGTTTCCGATAGGCATTTCAAAAATTGATGCCGATAGGCATTTTAGATATAGGTGCCGATAGGCATTTCAGATATAGTTGCCGATTGGCATTTTAAAAACAGGTGCCGATAGGCATTTCAGATATGGAAGCCGATAGGTATTTCAAATATAGGTGTCGATAGGCATTTCAGATATGGTTGCCGACAGGCATTTCGAATATAGGAGCAGATAGGCATTTCAGATGTAGTTTCCGAAAGGCATTTCAAAAATAGGTGCCGATAGGCATTTCAGATATAGGTGCCGATAGGCATTTCAGATATAGTTGCCGATTGGCATTTTAAAAATAGGTGCCGATAGGCTTCAGATATAGAAGCCGATAGGCATTTCAAATATAGGTGCCGATAGGCATTCCAGATATGGTTGCCGATAGGCATTTCAAATATAAGTGCTGATAGACATTTCAGATGTAGTTTCCGATAGGCATTTCAAAAATAGGTACCGATAGGCATTTCAGATATAGGTGCCGATAGGCATTTCAGATATAGTTGCCAATTGGCATTTTAAAAATGGGTGTCGATAGGCATTTCCGATATAGAAGCCGATAGGCATTTCAAATATAGGTGCCGATAGGCATTCCAGATATGGTTGCCGATAGGGATTTCAAATATAGGTGCTAATAGGCATTTCAGATGTAGTTTCCGATAGGCATTTCAAAAATAGGTGCCGATAGGCTTCAGATATAGAAGCCGATAGGCATTTCAAATATAGGTGCCGATAGGCATTCCAGATATGGTTGCCGATAGGCATTTCAAATATAAGTGCTGATAGACATTTCAGATGTAGTTTCCGATAGGCATTTCAAAAATAGGTACCGATAGGCATTTCAGATATAGGTGCCGATAGGCATTTCAGATATAGTTGCCAATTGGCATTTTAAAAATGGGTGTCGATAGGCATTTCAGATATAGAAGCCGATAGGTTTTCCAAATATAGGTGTCGATAGGCATTTCAGGTATGGTTGCCGATAGGCATTTCAAATATAGGTGCTGATAGGCATCTGAGATGTAGTTACCGATAGGCATTTTAAAAATAGGTGCCGATAGGCATTTCAGATAGAGTTGCCGATTGGCATTTTAAAAATAGGTGCCGATGGGCATTTTAGATGTAGTTTCCGATAGGCATTTCAGAAATAGGTGCCGACAGGCATTTCAGATATAGGTGCCGATAGGCATATCAGATATAGTTGCCGATAGGCATTTAAATATAGGTGCCGATAGGCATTTCAAATATAGGTGTCGATAGGCATTTCAGATATAGGTGCCGATAGGCACTTCAGATATAGTTGCCGATTGGCATTTTAAAAATAGGTGCCGATAGGCATTTCAGATATAGAAGCCGATAGGCATATCAAATATAGGTGCCGATAGGCATTCCAGATATGGTTGCCGATAGGCATTTCAAATATAGGTGCTGATAGGCATTTCAGATGTAGTTTTTGATAAGCATTTCAAAAATACGTGCCGATAGGCATTTCAGATATAGGTGCCGATAGGCACTTCAGATATAGTTGCCGATTGGCATTTTAAAAATAGGTGCCGATAGGCATTTCAGATATAGAAGCCGATAGGCATTTCAAATATAGGTGCCGATAGGCATTCCAGATATGGTTGCCGATAGGCATTTCAAATATAGGTGCTGAAAGGCATTTCAGATGTAGTTTCCGATAGGCATTTCAAAAATAGGTGCCGATAGGCATTTCAGATATAGGTGCCGATTAGCATTTTAAAAATAGGTGCCAATAGGCATTTCAGATATAGAAGCCGATAGGCATTTCAAATATAAGTGTCGATAGGCATTCCAGATATGGTTGCCGATAGGCATTTCAAAAATAAGTGCTGATAGGCATTTCAGATGTAGTTTCCGATAGGCATTTCAAAAATAGGTGCCGATAGGCATTTCAGATATATGTGCCGATAGGCATTTCAGGTATAGTTGCCGATTGGCATTTTAAAAATAGGTGTCGATAGGCATTTCAGATATAGAAGCCGATAGGCATTTCAAATATAGGTGCCGATAGGCATTCCAGATATGGTTGCCGATAGGCTTTTCAAATATAGGTGCTGAAAGGCATTTCAGATGTAGTTTCCGATAGGCATTTAAAATATAGGTGCCGATAGGCATTTCAAATATAGGTGTCGATAGGCATTTCAGATATAGGTGCCGATAGGCACTTCAGATATAGTTGCCGATTGGCATTTTAAAAATAGGTGCCGATAGGCATTTCAGATATAGAAGCCGATAGGCATTTCAAATATAGGTGCCGATAGGCATTCCAGATATGGTTGCCGATAGGCATTTCAAATATAGGTGCTGATAGGCATTTCAGATGTAGTTTTTGATAGGCATTTCAAAAATAGGTGCCGATAGGCATTTCAGATATAGGTGCCGATAGGCACTTCAGATATAGTTGCCGATTAGCATTTTAAAAATAGGTGCCGATAGGCATTTCAGATATAGTTGCCGATTGGCATTTTAAAAATAGGTGCCGATAGGCATTTCAAAAATAGGTGCCGATAGGCATTTCAGGTATAGGTGACGATAGGCATTTCCGATATAGTTGCCAATTGGCATTTTAAAAATAGGTGCCGATAGGCATTTCAGATATTGAAGCCGATAGGCATTTCAAATATAGGTGCCGATAGGCATTACAGATATGTTTGCCGATAGGCATTTCAAATATAGGTGCTGATAGGCATTTTAGATGTAGTTTCCGATAGGCATTTCAAAAATAGGTACCGATAGGCATTTCAGATATAGGCGCCGATAGGTATTTCAGATATAGTTGCCAATTGGCATTTTAAAAATAGGTGTCGATAGGCATTTCAGATATAGAAGCCGATAGGCATTTCAAATATAGGTGCCGATAGGCATTCCAGATAATGTGGCCGATAGGCATTTCAAATATAGGTGCTGATAGGCATTTAAGATGTAGTTTCCGATAGGCATTTCAAAAATTGGTGCCGATAGGCATTTCAGATATAGGTGCCGATAGGCATTTCAGATATAGTTGCCGTATGGCATTTTAAAAATAGGTGCCGATAGGCATTTCAGATATAGAAGCCGATAGGTATTTCAAATATAGGTGTCGATAGGCATTTCCTATATGGTTGCCGATAGGCATTTAAAATATAGGTGCTGATAGGCATTTCAGATGTAGTTTCCGATAGGCATTTCAAAAATAGGTGCCGATAGGCATTTCAGACATAGGTGCCTATAGACATTTCAGATATAGTTGCCGATTGGCATTTTAAAAAAAGTTGCCGATAGGTGTTTTAGATGTAGTTTCCGATAGGCATTTCAAAAATAGGTGCCGATAGGCATTTCAGATATAGGTGCCGATAGGCATATCAGATATAGTTGCCGATAGGCATTTAAAATATAGGTGCCGATAGGCATTTCAAATATAGGTGTCGATAGGCATTTCAGATATAAATGCCGAAAGGCATTTCAGATATAAATGCCGAAAGGCATTTCAGATATGGGTGCCGATAGCCATTTATGATGTGGTTGCCGATAGGCATTTCAAATATAGGTGCTGATAGGTATTTCGGATGTAGTTTTCGTTAGGCATTTCAAAAATAGGTGCGATAGGTATTTCAGATATAGGTGCCGATAGGCACTTCAGATATAGTTGCCGATTGGCATTTTAAACATAGGTGCCGATAGGCATTTCAGATATAGAAGCCGATAGGCATTTCAAATATAGGTGCCGATAGGCATTCCAGATATGGTTGCCGATAGGCATTTCAAATAAAGGTGCTGATAGGCATTTCAGATGTAGTTTCCGATAGGCATTTCAAAAATAGGTGCCGATAGGCATTTCAGATATAGGTGCCGATAGGCATTTCAGATATACTTACCGATTGGCATTTTAAAAATAGGTGCCGATAGGCATTTTAGATGTAGTTTCCGATAGGCATTTCAAAAAAAGGTGCCGATAGGCATTTCAGATATAGGTGCCGATAGGCATATCAAATATAGTTGCCGATAGGCATTTAAAATATAGGTGCCGATAAGCATTTCAAATATAGGTGTCGATAGGCATTTCAGTTATAAATGCCGAAAGGCATTTCAGATATAGGTGTCGATAGGCATTTCTGATGTGGTTGCCGATAGGCATTTCAAATATAGGTGCTGATAGGCATTTCAGATGTAGTTTTCGATAGGCATTTCAAAAATAGGTGCCGATAGGCATATCAGATATAGGTGCCGATAGGCACTTCAGATATAGTTGCCGATTGGCATTTTAAAAATAGGTGCCGATAGGCATTTCAGATATAGAAGCCGATAGGCATTTCAAATATAGGTGCCGATAGGCATTCCAGATATGGTTGCCGATAGGCATTTCAAATATAGGTGCTGATAGGCATTTCAGATGTAGTTTCCGATAGGCATTTCAAAAATTGGTGCCGATAGGCATTTCAGATATAGGTGCCGATAGGCATTTCAGATATAAGTGCCGATTGGCATTTTAAAAATAGGTGCCGATAGGCATTTCAGATATAGAAGCCGATAGGTATTTCAAATATAGGTGTCGATAGGCATTTCAGATATGGTTGCAGATAGGCATTTCAAATATAGGTGCTGATAGGTATTTCAGATGTAGTTTCCGATAGGCATTTCAAAAACAGGTGCCGATAGGCATTTCAGATATAGGTGCCGATAGGCATTACAGATATAGTTGCCGATTGGCATTTTAAAAATAGTTGCCGATATGCATTTCAGATATAGAAGCCGATAGGCATTTCAAATATAGGTGCCGATAGGCATTCCAGATATGGTTGCAGATAGGCATTTCAAATATAGGTGCTGATAGGTATTTCAGATGTAGTTTCCGATAGGCATTTCAAAAAAAGTGCCGATAGGCATTTCAGATATAGGTGCCGATAGGCATTTCAGATATAGTTGCCGATTGGCATTTTAAAAATAGGTGCCGATAGGAATTTCAGATATAGAAGCCGATAGGCATTTCAAATATAGGTGCCAAAAGGCATTCCAGATATGGTTGCCGATAGGCATTTCAAATATAGGTGCTGATAGGCATTTCAGATGTAGTTTCCGATAGGCATTTCAAAAATAGGTGCCGATAGGCATTTCAGATATAGGTGCCGATAGGCATTTCAGATATAGTTGCCGATTGGCATTTTAAAAATAGGTGCCGATAGGCATTTCAGATATAGAAGCCGATAGGCATTTCAAATATAGGTGCCGATAAGCATTCCAGATGTGGTTGCCGATAGGCATTTCAAATATAGGTGCTGATAGGCATTTCAGATGTAGTTTCCGATAGGCATTTCAAAAATTGGTGCCGATAGGCATTTCAGGTATAGGTGACGATAGGCATTTCCGATATAGTTGCCAATTGGCATTTTAAAAATAGGTGCCGATAGGCATTTCAGATATAGAAGCCGATAGGCATTTCAAATATAGGTGCCGATAGGCATTACAGATATGGTTGCCGATAGGCATTTCAAATATAGGTGCTGATAGGCATTTTAGATGTAGTTTCAGATAGGCATTTCAAAAATTGATGCCGATAGGCATTTCAGGTATAGGTGACGATAGGCATTTCAGATATAGTTGCCGATTGGCATTTTAAAAATAAGTGCCGTTAGGCATTTCAGATATAGAAGCCGATAGGCATTTCAAATATAGGTGCCGATAGGCATTCCAATATAGTTGCCGATAGGCATTTCAAATATAAGTGCTGATAGGCATTTCAGATGTAGTTTCCGATAGGCATTCAAAAATAGGTACCGATAGGCATTTCAGATATAGGTGCCGATAGGTATTTCAGATATAGTTGCCAATTGGCATTTTAAAAATAGGTGTCGATAGGCATTTCAGATATAGAAGCCGATAGGCATTTCAAATATAGGTGCCGATAGGAATTCCAGATATGGTGGCCGATAGGCATTTCAAATATAGGTGCTGATAGGCATTTAAGATGTAGTTTCCGATAGGCATTTCAAAAATTGGTGCCGATAGGCATTTCAGATATAGGTGCCGATAGGCATTTCAGATATAGTTGCCGTATGGCATTTTGAAAATAGGTGCCGATAGGCATTTCAGATATAGAAGCCGATAGGTATTTCAAATATAGGTGTCGATAGGCATTTCCTATATGGTTGCCGATAGGCATTTAAAATATAGGTGCTGATAGGCATTTCAGATGTAGTTTCCGATAGGCTTTTCAAAAATAGGTGCCGATAGGCATTTCAGACATAGGCGCCTATAGACATTTCAGATATAGTTGCCGATTGGCATTTTAAAAATAGGTGCCGACAGGCGTTTTAGATGTAGTTTCCGATAGGCATTTCAAAAATAGGTGCCGATAGGCATTTCAGATATAGGTGCCGATAGGCATATCAGATATAGTTGCCGATAGGCATTTAAAATATAGGTGCCGATAGGCATTTCAAATATAGGTGCTGATAGGCATTTCAGATGTAGTTTCCGATAGGCATTTCAAAAATAGGTGCCGATAGGCATTTCAGATATAGGTGCCGATAGGCATTTCAGATATAGTTGCCGACTGGCATTTTAAAAATAGGTGTCGATAGGCATTTCAGATATAGAAGCCGATAGGCATTTCAAATATAGGTGCCGATAGGCATTCCAGATATGGTTGCCGATAGGCATTTCAAATATAGGTGCTGATAGGCATTTTAGATGTAGTTTCCGATAGGCATTTCAAAAATTGATGCCGATAGGCATTTTAGATATAGGTGCCGATAGGCATTTCAGATATAGTTGCCGATTGGCATTTTAAAAACAGGTGCCGATAGGCATTTCAGATATGGAAGCCGATAGGTATTTCAAATATAGGTGTCGATAGGCATTTCAGATATGGTTGCCGATAGGCATTTCAAATATAGGAGCAGATAGGCATTTCAGATGTAGTTTCCGAAAGGCATTTCAAAAATAGGTGCCGATAGGCATTTCAGATATAGTTGCCGATTGGCATTTTAAAAATAGGTGCCGATAGGCTCCAGATATAGAAGCCGATAGGCATTTCAAATATAGGTGCCGATAGGCATTTCAGATATGGTTGCCGATAGGCATTTCAAATATAAGTGCTGATAGACATTTCAGATGTAGTTTCCGATAGGCATTTCAAAAATAGGTACCGATAAGCATTTCAGATATAGGTGCCGATAGGCATTTCAGATATAGTTGCCAATTGGCATTTTAAAAATAGGTGTCGATAGGCATTTCCGATATAGAAGCCGATAGGCATTTCAAATATAGGTGCCGATAGGCATTCCAGATATGGTTGCCGATAGGGATTTCAAATATAGGTGCTAATAGGCATTTCAGATGTAGTTTCCGATAGGCATTTCAAAAATTGGTGCCGATAGGCATTTCAGATATAGGTGCCGATAGGCATTTCAGATATAGTTGCCGATTGGCATTTTAAAAATAGCTGCCGATAAGCATTTCAGATATAGAAGCCGATAGGTTTTTCAAATATAGGTGTCGATAGGCATTTCAGGTATGGTTGCCGATAGGCATTTCAAATATAGGTGCTGATAGGCATCTGAGATGTAGTTACCGATAGGCATTTCAAAAATAGGTGCCGATAGGCATTTCAGATAGAGTTGCCGATTGGCATTTTAAAAATAGGTGCCGATAGGCATTTTAGATGTAGTTTCCGATAGGCATTTCAGAAATAGGTGCCGACAGGCATTTCAGATATAGGTGCCGATAGGCATATCAGATATAGTTGCCGATAGGCATTTAAAATATAGGTGCCGATAGGCATTTCAAATATAGGTGTCGATAGGCATTTCAGATATAGGTGCCGATAGGCACTTCAGATATAGTTGCCGATTAGCATTTTAAAAATAGGTGCCGATAGGCATTTCAGATATAGAAGCCGATAGGCATTTCAAATATAGGTGCCGATAGGCATTCCAGATATGGTTGCCGATAGGCATTTCAAATATAGGTGCTGAAAGGCATTTCAGATGTAGTTTCCGATAGGCATTTCAAAAATAGGTGCCGATAAGCATTTCAGATATAGGTGCCGATTAGCATTTTAAAAATAGGTGCCAATAGGCATTTCAGATATAGAAGCCGATAGGCATTTCAAATATAAGTGTCGATAGGCATTCCAGATATGGTTGCCGATAGGCATTTCAAAAATAAGTGCTGATAGGCATTTCAGATGTAGTTTCCGATAGGCATTTAAAATATAGGTGCCGATAGGCATTTCAAAAATTGGTTCCGATAGGCATTTCAGATATAGGTGCCGATAGGCATTTCAGATATAGTTGCCGATTGGCATTTTAAAAATAGGTGCCGATAGGCATTTCAGATAGAGAAGCCGATAGGTATTTCAAATATAGGTGTGGATAGGCATTTCAGATATGGTTGCCGATAGGCATTTCAAATATAGGTGCTGATAGGCATTTCAGATGTAGTTTCCGATAGGCTTTTCAAAAATAGGTGCCGATAGGCATTTCAGATATAGGTGCCGATAGTCATTTCAGGTATAGTTGCCAAATGGCATTTTAAAAAAAGGTGTCGATAGGCATTTCAGATATAGAAGCCAATAGGCATTTCAAATATAGGTGCCGATAGGCATTCCAGATATGGTTGCCGATAGGCATTTCAAATATAGGTGCCGATAGGCATTTCAAATATAGGTGTCGATAGGCATTTCAGATATTATTGCCGAAAGGCATTTCGGATATAGGTGTCGATAGGCATATCTGATGTGGTTGCCGATAGGCACTTCAAATATAGGTGCTGATAGGCATTTCAGATGTAGTTTTCGATAGGCATTTCAAAAATATGTGCCGATAGGCATTTCAGATATAGGTGCCGATGGGCACTTCAGATATAGTTGCCGATTGGCATTTTAAAAATAGGTGCCGATAGGCATTTCAAATATAGGCGCCGATAGGCATTCCAGATATGGTTGCCGATAAGCATTTCAAATATAGGTTCTGATAGGCATTTCAGATGTAGTTTCCGATAGGCATTTCAAAAATAGGTGCCGATAGGCTTTTCAGATATAAGTGCCGATAGGCATTTCAGATATAGTTGCCGATTGGCATTTTAAAAATAGGTGCCGATAGGCATTTCAGATATAGAAGCCGATAGGCATTTCAAATATAGGTGCCGATAGGCATTCCAGATATGGTTGCCGATAGGCATTTCAAATATAGGTGCTGATAAGCATTTCAGATGTAGTTTCCGATAGGCTTTTCAAAAATTGGTGCCGATAGGCATTTCAGATATAGGTACCGATAGGCATTTCAGATATAGTTGCCGATTGGCATTTTAAAAATAGGTGCCGATAGGCATTTCAGATATAGAAGCCGATAGGTATTTCAAATATAGGTGTGGATAGGCATTTCAGATATGGTTGCCGATAGGCATTTCAAATATAGGTGCTGATAGGCATTTCAGATGTAGTTTCCGATAGGCATTTCAAAAATAGGTGCCGATAGGCATTTCAGATATAGGTGCCGATAGGCATTTCAGATATACTTACCGATTGGCATTTTAAAAATAGGTGCCGATAGGCATTTTAGATGTAGTTTCCGATAGGCATTTCAAAAATAGGTGCCGATAGGCATTTCAGATATAGGTGCCGATAGGCATATCAAATATAGTTGCCGATAGGCATTTAAAATATAGGTGCCGATAAGCATTTTAAATATAGGTGTCGATAGGCATTTCAGATATAAATGCCGAAAGGCATTTAAGATATAGGTGTCGATAGGCATTTCTGATGTGGTTGACGATAGGCATTTCAAATATAGGTGCTGATAGGCATTTCAGATGTAGTTTTCGATAGGCATTTCAAAAATAGGTGCCGATAGGCATTTCAGATATAGGTGCCGATAGGCACTTCAGATATAGTTGCCGATTGGCATTTTAAAAATAGGTGCCGATAGGCATTTCAGATATAGAAGCCGATAGGCATTTCAAATATAGGTGCCGATAGGCATTCCAGATATGGTTGCCGATAGGCATTTCAAATATAGGTGCTGATAGGCATTTCAGATGTAGTTTCCGATAGGCATTTCAAAAATATGTGCCGATAGGCATTTCAGATATAGGTGCCGATAGGCATTTCAGATATAGGTGCCGATAGGCATTTCAGATATAGTTGCCGATTGGCATTTTAAAAATAGGTGCCGATAGGCATTTCAAATATAGGCGCCGATAGGCATTCCAGATATGGTTGCCGATAAGCATTTCAAATATAGGTTCTGATAGGCATTTCAGATGTAGTTTCCGATAGGCATCTGAAAAATAGGTGCCGACAGGCTTTTCAGATATAAGTGCCGATAGGCATTTCAGATATAGTTGCCGATTGGCATTTTAAAAATAGGTGCCGATAGGCATTTCAGATATAGAAGCCGATAGGCATTTCAAATATAGGTGCCGATAGGCATTCCAGATATGGTTGCCGATAGGCATTTCAAATATAGGTGCTGATAAGCATTTCAGATGTAGTTTCCGATAGGCATTTCAAAAATTGGTGCCGATAGGCATTTCAGATATAGGTACCGATAGGCATTTTAGATATAGTTGCCGATTGGCATTTTAAAAATAGGTGCCGATAGGCATTTCAGATATAGAAGCCGATAGGTATTTCAAATATAGGTGTGGATAGGCATTTCAGATATGGTTGCCGATAGGCATTTCAAATATAGGTGCTGATAGGCATTTCAGATGTAGTTTCCGATAGGCATTTCAAAAATAGGTACGATAGGCATTTCAGATATAGGTGCCGATAGGCATTTCAGATATACTTACCGATTGGCATTTTAAAAATAGGTGCCGATAGGCATTTTAGATGTAGTTTCCGATAGGCATTTCAAAAATAGGTGCCGATAGGCATTTCAGATATAGGTGCCGATAGGCATATCAAATATAGTTGCCGATAGGCATTTAAAATATAGGTGCCGATAAGCATTTCAAATATAGGTGTCGATAGGCATTTCAGATATAAATGCCGAAAGGCATTTCAGATATAGGTGTCGATAGGCATTTCTGATGTGGTTGCCGATAGGCATTTCAAATATAGGTGCTGATAGGCATTTCAGATGTAGTTTTCGATAGGGAATTAAAAAATAGGTGCCGATAGGCATTTCAGATATAGGTGCCGATAGGCACTTCAGATATAGTTGCCGATTGGCATTTTAAAAATAGGTGCCGATAGGCATTTCAGATATAGAAGCCGATAGGCATTTCAAATATAGGTGCCGATAGGCATTCCAGATATGGTTGCCGATAGGCATTTCAAATATAGGTGCTGATAGGCATTTCAGATGTAGTTTCCGATAGGCATTTCAAAAATTGGTGCCGATAGGCATTTCAGATATAGTTGCCGATTGGCATTTTAAAAATAGGTGCCGATAGGAATTTCAGATATAGAAGCCGATAGGCATTTCAAATATAGGTGCCAAAAGGCATTCCAGATATGGTTGCCGATAGGCATTTCAAATATAGGTGCTGATAGGCATTTCAGATGTAGTTTCCGATAGGCATTTCAAAAATAGGTGCCGATAGGCATTTCAGATATAGGTGCCGATAGGCATTTCAGATATAGTTGCCGATTGGCATTTTAAAAATAGGTGCCGATAGGCATTTCAGATATAGAAGCCGATAGGCATTTCAAATATAGGTGCCGATAAGCATTCCAGATATGGTTGCCGATAGGCATTTCAAATATAGGTGCTGATAGGCATTTCAGATGTAGTTTCCGATAGGCATTTCAAAAATAGGTGCCGATAGGCATTTCAGATATAGGTGCCGATAGGCACTTCAGATATAGTTGCCGATTGGCATTTTAAAAATAGGTGCCAATAGGCATTTCAGATATAGAAGCCGATAGGCATTTCAAATATAGGTGCCGATAGGCTTTCCAGATATGGTTGCCGATAGGCATTTCAAATATAGGTGCTGATAGGCATTTCAGATGTAGTTTTTGATAGGCATTTCAAAAATACGTGCCGATAGGCATTTCAGATATAGGTGCCGATAGGCACTTCAGATATAGTTGCCGATTAGCATTTTAAAAATAGTTGCCGATAGGCATTTCAGATATAGAAGCCGATAGGCATTTCAAATATAGGTGCCGATAGGCATTCCAGATATGGTTGCCGATAGGCATTTCAAATATAGGTGCTGAAAGGCATTTCAGATGTAGTTTCCGATAGGCATTTCAAAAATAGGTGCCGATAGGCATTTCAGATATAGGTGCCGATTAGCATTTTAAAAATAGGTGCCAATAGGCATTTCAGATATAGAAGCCGATAGGCATTTCAAATATAAGTGCCGATAGGCATTCCAGATATGGTTGCCGATAGGCATTTCAAATATAGGTGCTGATAGGCATTTCAGATGTAGTTTTTGATAGGCATTTCAAAAATAGGTGCCGATAGGCATTTCAGATATAGGTGCCGATAGGCACTTCAGATATAGTTGCCGATTAGCATTTTAAAAATAGGTGCCGATAGGCATTTCAGATATGGAAGCCGATAGGCATTTCAAATATAGGTGCCGATAGGCATTCCAGATATGGTTGCCGATAGGCATTTCAAATATAGGTGCTGAAAGGCATTTCAGATGTAGTTTCCGATAGGCATTTCAAAAATAGGTGCCGATAGGCATTTCAGATATAGGTGCCGATTAGCATTTTAAAAATAGGTGCCAATAGGCATTTCAGATATAGAAGCCGATAGGCATTTCAAATATAAGTGTCGATAGGCATTCCAGATATGGTTGCCGATAGGCATTTCAAAAATAAGTGCTGATAGGCATTTCAGATGTAGTTTCCGATAGGCATTTAAAATATAGGTGCCGATAGGCATTTCAAAAATTGGTTCCGATAGGCATTTCAGATATAGGTGCCGATAGGCATTTCAGATATAGTTGCCGATTGGCATTTTAAAAATAGGTGCCGATAGGCATTTCAGATAGAGAAGCCGATAGGTATTTCAAATATAGGTGTGGATAGGCATTTCAGATATGGTTGCCGATAGGCATTTCAAATATAGGTGCTGATAGGCATTTCAGATGTAGTTTCCGATAGGCATTTCAAAAATAGGTGCCGATAGGCATTTCAGATATAGGTGCCGATAGTCATTTCAGGTATAGTTGCCAAATGGCATTTTAAAAAAAGGTGTCGATAGGCATTTCAGATATAGAAGCCAATAGGCATTTCAAATATAGGTGCCGATAGGCATTCCAGATATGGTTGCCGATAGGCATTTCAAATATAGGTGCTGATAGGCATTTCAGATGTAGTTTCCGATAGGCATTTCAAAAATTGGTGCCGATAGGCATTTCAGATATAGGTGCCGATAGGCATTTCAGATATAGTTGCCGATTGGCATTTTAAAAATAGGTGCCGATAGGCATTTTAGATGTAGTTTCCAATAGGCATTTCAAAAATAGGTGCCGATAGGCATTTCAGATATAGGTGCCGATAGGCCTGTCAGATATAGTTGCCGATAGGCATTTAAAATATAGGTGCCGATAGGCATTTCAAATATAGGTGTCGATAGGCATTTCAGATATTAATGCCGAAAGGCATTTCGGATATAGGTGTCGATAGGCATATCTGATGTGGTTGCCGATAGGCACTTCAAATATAGGTGCTGATAGGCATTTCAGATGTAGTTTTCGATAGGCATTTCAAAAATATGTGCCGATAGGCATTTCAGATATAGGTGCCGATAGGCACTTCAGATATAGTTGCCGATTGGCATTTTAAAAATAGGTGCCGATAGGCATTTCAAATATAGGCGCCGATAGGCATTCCAGATATGGTTGCCGATAAGCATTTCAAATATAGGTTCTGATAGGCATTTCAGATGTAGTTTCCGATAGGCATTTCAAAAATAGGTGCCGATAGGCTTTTCAGATATAAGTGCCGATAGGCATTTCAGATATAGTTGCCGATTGGCATTTTAAAAATAGGTGCCGATAGGCATTTCAGATATAGAAGCCGATAGGCATTTCAAATATAGGTGCCAATAGGCATTCCAGATATGGTTGCCGATAGGCATTTCAAATATAGGTGCTGATAAGCATTTCAAATGTAGTTTCCGATAGGCATTTCAAAAATTGGTGCCGATAGGCATTTCAGATATAGGTACCGATAGGCATTTCAGATATAGTTGCCGATTGGCATTTTAAAAATAGGTGCCGATAGGCATTTCAGATATAGAAGCCGATAGGTATTTCAAATATAGGTGTGGATAGGCATTTCAGATATGGTTGCCGATAGGCATTTCAAATATAGGTGCTGATAGGCATTTCAGATGTAGTTTCCGATAGGCATTTCAAAAATAGGTGCCGATAGGCATTTCAGATATAGGTGCCGATAGGCATTTCAGATATACTTACCGATTGGCATTTTAAAAATAGGTGCCGATAGGCATTTTAGATGTAGTTTCCGATAGGCATTTCAAAAATAGGTGCCGATAGGCATTTCAGATATAGGTGCCGATAGGCATATCAAATATAGTTGCCGATAGGCTTTTAAAATATAGGTGCCGATAAGCATTTCAAATATAGGTGTCGATAGGCATTTCAGATATAAATGCCGAAAGGCATTTCAGATATAGGTGTCGATAGGCATTTCTGATGTGGTTGCCGATAGGCATTTCAAATATAGGTGCTGATAGGCATTTCAGATGTAGTTTTCGATAGGCATTTCAAAAATAGGTGCCGATAGGCATTTCAGATATAGGTGCCGATAGGCACTTCAGATATAGTTGCCGATTGGCATTTTAAAAATAGGTGCCGATAGGCATTTCAGATATAGAAGCCGATAGGCATTTCAAATATAGGTGCCGATAGGCATTCCAGATATGGTTGCCGATAGGCATTTCAAATATAGGTGCTGATAGGCATTTCAGATGTAGTTTCCGATAGGCATTTCAAAAATTGGTGCCGATAGGCATTTCAGATATAGTTGCCGATTGGCATTTTAAAAATAGGTGCCGATAGGAATTTCAGATATAGAAGCCGATAGGCATTTCAAATATAGGTGCCAAAAGGCATTCCAGATATGGTTGCCGATAGTCATTTCAAATATAGGTGCTGATAGGCATTTCAGATGTAGTTTCCGATAGGCATTTCAAAAATAGGTGCCGATAGGCATTTCAGATATAGGTGCCGATAGGCATTTCAGATATAGAAGCCGATAGGCATTTCAAATATAGGTGCCGATAAGCATTCCAGATATGGTTGCCGATAGGCATTTCAAATATAGGTGCTGATAGGCATTTCAGATGTAGTTTCCGATAGGCATTTCAAAAATTGGTGCCGATAGGCATTTCAGATATAGGTGCCGATAGGCATTTCAGATATAGTTGCCGATTGGCATTTTAAAAATAGGTGCCGATAGGCATTTCAGATATAGAAGCCGATAGGTATTTCAAATATAGGTGTCGATGGGCATTTCAGATATGGTTGCCGATAGGCATTTCAAATATAGGTGCTGATAGGCATTTCAGATGTAGTTTCCGGTAGGCATTTCAAAAATAGGTGCCGATAGGCATTTCAGATATAGGTGCCGATAGGCATTTCAGATATAGTTGCCGATTAGCATTTTAAAAATAGGTGTCGATAGGCATTTCAGATATAGAAGCCGGTAGGCATTTCAAATATAGGTGCCGATAGGCATTCCAGATATGGTTGCCGATAGGCATTTCAGATATAGGTGCTGATAGGCATTTCAGATGTAGTTTCCGATAGGCATTTCAAAAATAGGTGCCGATAGGCATTTCAGATATAGGTGCCGATTAGCATTTTAAAAATAGGTGCCAATAGGCATTTCAGATATAGAAGCCGATAGGCATTTCAAATATAAGTGTCGATAGGCATTCCAGATATGGTTGCCGATAGGCATTTCAAAAATAAGTGCTGATAGGCATTTCAGATGTAGTTTCCGATAGGCATTTAAAATATAGGTGCCGATAGGCATTTCAAAAATTGGTTCCGATAGGCATTTCAGATATAGGTGCCGATAGGCATTTCAGATATAGTTGCCGATTGGCATTTTAAAAATAGGTGCCGATAGGCATTTCAGATAGAGAAGCCGATAGGTATTTCAAATATAGGTGTGGATAGGCATTTCAGATATGGTTGCCGATAGGCATTTCAAATATAGGTGCTGATAGGCATTTCAGATGTAGTTTCCGATAGGCATTTCAAAAATAGGTGCCGATAGGCATTTCAGATATAGGTGCCGATAGTCATTTCAGGTATAGTTGCCAAATGGCATTTTAAAAAAAGGTGTCGATAGGCATTTCAGATATAGAAGCCAATAGGCATTTCAAATATAGGTGCCGATAGGCATTCCAGATATGGTTGCCGATAGGCATTTCAAATATAGGTGCTGATAGGCATTTCAGATGTAGTTTCCGATAGGCATTTCAAAAATTGGTGCCGATAGGCATTTCAGATATAGGTGCCGATAGGCATTTTAGATATAGTTGCCGATTGGCATTTTAAAAATAGGTGCCGATAGGCATTTTAGATGTAGTTTCTGATAGGCATTTCAAAAATAGGTGCCGATAGGCATTTCAGATATAGGTGCCGATAGGCCTGTCAGATATAGTTGCCGATAGGCATTTAAAATATAGGTGACGATAGGCATTTCAAATATAGGTGTCGATAGGCATTTCAGATATTAATGCCGAAAGGCATTTCGGATATAGGTGTCGATAGGCATATCTGATGTGGTTGCCGATAGGCACTTCAAATATAGGTGCTGATAGGCATTTCAGATGTAGTTTTCGATAGGCATTTCAAAAATATGTGCCGATAGGCATTTCAGATATAGGTGCCGATAGGCACTTCAGATATAGTTGCCGATTGGCATTTTAAAAATAGGTGCCGATAGGCATTTCAAATATAGGCGCCGATAGGCATTCCAGATATGGTTGCCGATAAGCATTTCAAATATAGGTTCTGATAGGCATTTCAGTTGTAGTTTCCGATAGGCATTTCAAAAATAGGTGCCGATAGGCTTTTCAGATATAAGTGCCGATAGGCATTTCAGATATAGTTGCCGATTGGCATTTTAAAAATAGGTGCCGATAGGCATTTCAGATATAGAAGCCGATAGGCATTTCAAATATAGGTGCCGATAGGCATTCCAGATATGGTTGCCGATAGGCATTTCAAATATAGGTGCTGATAGGAATTTCAGATGTAGTTTCCGATAGGCATTTCAAAAATAGGTGCCGATAGGCATTTCAGATATAGGTGCCGATAGTCATTTCAGGTATAGTTGCCAATTGGCATTTTAAAAATAGGTGCCGATAGGCATTTCAGATATAGAAGCCGATAGGCATTTCAAATATAGGTGCCGATAGGCATTCCAGATATGGTTGCCAATAAAAATTTCAAATATAGGTGCTGATAGGCATTTTAGATGTAGTTTCCGATAGGCATTTCAAAAATTGATGCCGATAGGCATTTCAGATATAATTGCCGATAGGCATTTCAGATATAGTTGCCGATTGGCATTTTAAAAACAGGTGCCGATAGGCATTTCAGATATAGAAGCCGATAGGTATTTCAAATATAGGTGTCGATAGGCATTTCAGATATGGTTGCCGATAGGCATTTCAAATATAGAAGCAGATAGGCATTTCAGATGTTGTTTCCGAAAGGCATTTCAAAAATAGGTGCCGATAGGCATTTCAGATATAGGTGCCGATAGGCATTTCAGATATAGTTGCCGATTAGCATTTTAAAAATAGGTGCCAATAGGCATTTGAGATATAGAAGCCGATAGGCATTTCAAATATAGGTGCCGATAGGCATTCCAGATATGGTTGCCGATAGGCATTTCAAATATAAGTGCTGATAGGCAGTTCAGATGTAGTTTCCGATAGGCATTTCAAAAATAAGTACCGATAGGCATTTCAGATATAGGTGCCGAGAGGCATTTCAGATATAGTTGCCAATTGGCATTTTAAAAAAAGGTGTCGATAGGCATTTCAGATATAGAAGCCAATAGGCATTTCAAATATAGGTGCCGATAGGCATTCCAGATATGGTTGCCGATAGGCATTTCAAATATAGGTGCTGATAAGCATTTCAGATGTAGTTTCCGATAGGCATTTCAAAAATTGGTGCCGATAGGCATTTCAGATATAGGTACCGATAGGCATTTCAGATATAGTTGCCGATTGGCATTTAATAATAGGTGCCGATAGGCATTTCAGATATAGAAGCCGATAGGTATTTCAAATATAGGTGTGGATAGGCATTTCAGATATGGTTGCCGATAGGCATTTCAAATATAGGTGCTGATAGGCATTTCAGATGTAGTTTCCGATAGGCATTTCAAAAATAGGTGCCGATAGGCATTTCAGATATAGGTGCCGATAGGCATTTCAGATATACTTACCGATTGGCATTTTAAAAATAGGTGCCGATAGGCATTTTAGATGTAGTTTCCGATAGGCATTTCAAAAATAGGTGCCGATAGGCATTTCAGATATAGGTGCCGATAGGCATATCAAATATAGTTGCCGATAGGCATTTAAAATATAGGTGCCGATAAGCATTTCAAATATAGGTGTCGATAGGCATTTCAGATATAAATGCCGAAAGGCATTTCAGATATAGGTGTCGATAGGCATTTGTGATGTGGTTGCCGATAGGCATTTCAAATATAGGTGCTGATAGGCATTTCAGATGTAGTTTTCGATAGGCATTTCAAAAATAGGTGCCGATAGGCATTTCAGATATAGGTGCCGATAGGCACTTCAGATATAGTTGCCGATTGGCATTTTAAAAATAGGTGCCGATAGGCATTTCAGATATAGAAGCCGATAGGCATTTCAAATATAGGTGCCGATAGGCATTCCAGATATGGTTGCCGATAGGCATTTCAAATATAGGTGCTGATAGGCATTTCAGATGTAGTTTCCGATAGGCATTTCAAAAATTGGTGCCGATAGGCATTTCAGATATAGTTGCCGATTGGCATTTTAAAAATAGGTGCCGATAGGAATTTCAGATATAGAAGCCGATAGGCATTTCAAATATAGGTGCCAAAAGGCATTCCAGATATGGTTGCCGATAGGCATTTCAAATATAGGTGCTGATAGGCATTTCAGATGTAGTTTCCCTTAGGCATTTCAAAAATAGGTGCCGATAGGCATTTCAGATATAGGTGCCGATAGGCATTTCAGATATAGTTGCCGATTGGCATTTTAAAAATAGGTGCCGATAGGCATTTCAGATATAGAAGCCGATAGGCATTTCAAATATAGGTGCCGATAAGCATTCCAGATATGGTTGCCGATAGGCATTTCAAATATAGGTGCTGATAGGCATTTCAGATGTAGTTTCCGATAGGCATTTCAAAAATTGGTGCCGATAGGCATTTCAGATATAGGTGCCGATAGGCATTTCAGATATAGTTGCCGATTGGCATTTTAAAAATAGGTGCCGATAATCATTTCAGATATAGAAGCCGATAGGTATTTCAAATATAGGTGTCGATGGGCATTTTAGATATGGTTGCCGATAGGCATTTCAAATATAGGTGCTGATAGGCATTTCAGATGTAGTTTCCGGTAGGCATTTCAAAAATAGGTGCCGATAGGCATTTCAGATATAGGTGCCGATAGGCATTTCAGATATAGTTGCCGATTAGCATTTTAAAAATAGGTGTCGATAGGCATTTCAGATATAGAAGCCGGTAGGCATTTCAAATATAGGTGCCGATAGGCATTCCAGATATGGTTGCCGATAGGCATTTCAGATATAGGTGCTGATAGGCATTCCAGATGTAGTCTCCGATAGGCATTTCAAAAATTGGTGCCGATAGGCATTTCAGATATAGGTGCTGATAGGCATTCCAGATGTAGTTTCCGATAGGCATTTCAAAAATAGGTGCCGATAAGCATTTTAGATATAGAAGCCGATAGGCATTTCAAATATAGGTGCTGATAGGCATTTCAGATGTAGTTTCCGATAGGCATTTCAAAAATAGGTGCCGATAGGCATTTCAGATATAGGTGCCGATAGGCATTTCAGGTATAGTTGCCGATTGGCATTTTAAAAATAGGTGTCGATAGGCATTTCAGATATAGAAGCCGATAGGCATTTCAAATATAGGTGCCGATAGGCATTCCAGATATGGTTGCCGATAGGCATTTCAAATATAGGTGCTGATAGGCATTCCAGATGTAGTTTCCGATAGGCATTTTAAAAATTGGTGCTCATAGGCATTTCAGATATAGGTGCCGATAGGCATTTCAGATATTGTTACCGATTGGCATTTTAAAAATAGGTGCCGATAGGCATTTCAGATATAGAAGCCGATAGGTATTTCAAATATAGGTGTCGATAGGCATTTCAGATATGGTTGCCGATAGGCGTTTCAAATATAGGTGCTGATAGGCATTTCAGATGTAGTTTCCGATAGGCATTTCAAAAATAGGTGCCGATAGGCATTTCAGATATAGGTGCCGATAGGCATTTCAGATATAGTTGCCGATTGGCATTTTAAAAATAGGTGCCGATAGGCATTTCAAATATAGGTGCCGATAGGCATTCCAGATATGGTTGCCGATAGGCATTTCAAATATAGGTGCTGATAGGCATTTCAGATGTAGTTTCCGATAGGCATTTCAAAAATAGGTGCCGATAGGCATTTCCGGTATAGGTGACGATAGGCATTTCCGATATAGTTGCCAAGTGGCATTTTAAAAATAGGTGCCGATAGGCATTTCAGATATAGAAGCCGATAGGCATTTCAAATATAGGTGCCGATAGGCATTACAGATATGGTTGCCGATAGGCATTTCAAATATAGGTGCTGATAGGCATTTTAGATGTAGTTTCCGATAGGCATTTCAAAAATTGATGCCGATAGGCATTTCAGGTATAGGTGACGATAGGCATTAAAGATATAGTTGCCGATTGGCATTTTTAAAATAGGTGCCGATAGGCATTTCAGATATAGAAGCCGATAGGCATTTCAAATATAGGTGCCGATAGGCATTCCAGATATGGTTGCCGATAGGCATTTCAAATATAAGTGCTGATAGGCATTTTAGATGTAGTTTCCAATAGGCATTTCAAAAATAGGTACCGATAGGCATTTTAGATATAGGTGCCGATAGGTATTTCAGATATAGTTGCCAATTGGCATTTTAAAAATAGGTGTCGATAGGCATTTCAGATATAGAAGCCGATAGGCATTTCAAATAGAGGTGCCGATAGGCATTCCAGATATGGTGGCCGATAGGCATTTCAAATATAGGTGCTGATAGGCATTTAAGATGTTGTTTCCGATAGGCATTTAAAAAATTGGTGCCGATAGGCATTTCAGATATAGGTGCCGATAGGCATTTTAGATATAGTTGCCGTATGGCATTTTAAAAATAGGTGCCGATAGGCATTTCAGATATAGAAGCGGATAGGTATTTCAAATATAGGTGTCGATAGGCATTTCCTATATGGTTGCCGATAGGCATTTAAAATATAGGTGCTGATAGGCATTTCAGATGTAGTTTCCGATAGGCATTTCAAAAATAGGTGCCGAAAGGCATTTCAGACATAGGTGCCTATAGACATTTCAGATATAGTTGCCGATTAGCATTTTAAAAATAGGTGCCGATAGGCGTTTTAGATGTAGTTTCCGATAGGCATTTCAAAAATAGGTGCCGATAGGCATTTCAGATATAGGTGCCGATAGGCATATCAGATATAGTTGCCGATAGGCATTTGAAATATTGGTGCCGATAGGCATTTCAAATATAGGTGTCGATAGGCATTTCAGATATGGGTGCCGATAGGCATTTCTGATGTGGTTGCCGATAGGCATTTCAAATATAGGTGCTGATAGGCATTTCGGATGTAGTTTTCGTTAGGCATTTCAAAAATAGGTGCGATAGGCATTTCAGATATAGGTGCCGATGGGCATTTCAAATATAGTTGCCGATTGGCATTTTAAAAATAGGTGCTGATAGGCATTTCAGATATAGAAGCCGATAGGCATTTTATATATAAGTGCCGATAGGCATTGCAGATATGGTTGCCGATAGGCATTTCAAATATAGGTGCTGATAGGCATTTCAGATGTAGTTTCCGAGAGGCATTTCAAAAATAGGTGCCGATAGGCATTTCAGATATAGGTGCCGATAGGCATTTCAGATATAGTTGCCGATTGGAATTTTAAAAATAGGTGCCGATAGGCATTTCAGATATAGGTGCCAATAGGCATTTCAGATATAGTTACCGATTGGCATTTAAAAAATAGGTGCCGATAGGCATTTCAGATGTAGAAGCCGATAGGTATTTCAAATATAGGTGTCGATAGGCATGTCAGATATGGTTGCCGATAGGCATTTCAAATATAGGTGCTGATAGGCATTTCAGATGTAGTTTCTGATAGGCATTTCAAAAATAGGTGCCGATAGGCATTTCAGATATAGGTGCCGATAGGCATTTCAGATATAGTTGCCGATTGGCATTTTAAAAATAGGTGTCGATAGGCATTTCAGATATAGAAGCCGATAGGCATTTCAAATATAGGTGCCGATAAGCATTCCAGATATGGTTGCCGATAGGCATTTCAAATATAGGTGCTGATAGGCATTTCAGATGTAGTTTCCGATAGGCATTTAAAAAATTGGTGCCGATAGGCATTTCAGATATAGGTGCCGATAGGCATTTCAGATATAGTTGCCGATTGGCATTTTAAAAATAGGTGCCGATAGGCATTTCAGATATAGAAGCCGATAGGTATTTCAAATATAGGTGTCGATGGGCATTTCAGATATGGTTGCCGATAGGCATTTCAAATATAGGTGCTGATAGGCATTTCAGATGTAGTTTCCGGTAGGCATTACAAAAATAGGTGCCGATAGGCATTTCAGATATAGGTGCCGATAGGCATTTCAGATATAGTTGCCGATTAGCATTTTAAAAATAGGTGTCGATAGGCATTTCAGATATAGAAGCCGGTAGGCATTTCAAATATAGGTGCCGATAGGCATTCCAGATATGGTTGCCGATAGGCATTTCAGATATAGGTGCTGATAGGCATTCCAGATGTAGTTTCCGATAGGCATTTCAAAAATTGGTGCCGATAGGCATTTCAGATATAGGTGCTGATAGGCATTCCAGAAGTAGTTTCCGATAGGCATTTCAAAAATAGGTGCCGATAAGCATTTTAGATATAGAAGCCGAAAGGCATTTCAAATATAGGTGCTGATAGGCATTTCAGATGTAGTTTCCGATAGGCATTTCAAAAATAGGTGCCGATAGGCATTTCAGATATAGGTGCCGATAGGCATTTCAGGTATAGTTGCCGATTGGCATTTTAAAAATAGGTGTCGATAGGCATTTCAGATATAGAAGCCGATAGGCATTTCAAATATAGGTGCCTAAGGCATTCCAGATATGGTTGCCGATAGGCATTTAAAATATAGGTGCTGATAGGCATTCCAGATGTAGTTTCCGATAGGCATTTTAAAAATTGGTGCTGATAGGCATTTCAGATATAGGTGCCGATAGGCATTTCAGATATAGTTACCGATTGGCATTTTAAAAATAGGTGCCGATAGGCATTTAAGATATAGAAGCCGATAGGTATTTCAAATATAGGTGTCGATAGGCATTTCAGATATGGTTGCCGATAGGCGTTTCAAATATAGGTGCTGATAGGCATTTCAGATGTAGTTTCCGATAGGCATTTCAAAAATAGGTGCCGATAGGCATTTCAGATATAGGTGCCGATAGGCATTTCAGATATAGTTGCCGATTGGCATTTTAAAAATAGGTGCCGATAGGCATTTCAAATATAGGTGCCGATAGGCATTCCAGATATGGTTGCCGATAGGCATTTCAAATATAGGTGCTGATAGGCATTTCAGATGTAGTTTCCGATAGGCATTTCAAAAATAGGTGCCGATAGGCATTTCAGGTATAGGTGACGATAGGCATTTCCGATATAGTTGCCAAGTGGCATTTTAAAAATAGGTGCCGATAGGCATTTCAGATATAGAAGCCGATAGGCATTTCAAATATAGGTGCCGATAGGCATTACAGATATGGTTGCCGATAGGCATTTCAAATATAGGTGCTGATAGGCATTTTAGATGTAGTTTCCGATAGGCATTTCAAAAATTGATGCCGATAGGCATTTCAGGTATAGGTGACGATAGGCATTTAAGATATAGTTGCCGATTGGCATTTTTAAAATAGGTGCCGATAGGCATTTCAGATATAGAAGCCGATAGGCATTTCAAATAGAGGTGCCGATAGGCATTCCAGATATGGTGGCCGATAGGCATTTCAAATATAGGTGCTGATAGGCATTTAAGATGTAGTTTCCGATAGGCATTTAAAAAATTGGTGCCGATAGGCATTTCAGATATAGGTGCCGATAGGCATTTCAGATATAGTTGCCGTATGGCATTTTAAAAATAGGTGCCGATAGGCATTTCAGATATAGAAGCGGATAGGTATTTCAAATATAGGTGTCGATAGGCATTTCCTATATGGTTGCCGATAGGCATTTAAAATATAGGTGCTGATAGGCATTTCAGATGTAGTTTCCGATAGGCATTTCAAAAATAGGTGCCGAAAGGCATTTCAGACATAGGTGCCTATAGACATTTCAGATATAGTTGCCGATTAGCATTTTAAAAATAGGTGCCGATAGGCGTTTTAGATGTAGTTTCCGATAAGCATTTCAAAAATAGGTGCCGATAGGCATTTCAGATATAGGTGCCGATAGGCGTATCAGATATAGTTGCCGATAGGCATTTGAAATATAGGTGCCGATAGGCATTTCAAATATAGGTGTCGATAGGCATTTCAGATATGGGTGCCGATAGGCATTCCAGATATGGTTGCCGATAGGCATTTTAAATATAGGTGCTGATAGGCATTTTAGATGTAGTTTCCGATAGGCATTTCAAAAATAGGTGCCGATAGGCATTTCAGATATAGGTGCCGATGGGCATTTCAGATATAGTTGCCGATTGGCATTTTAAAAATAGGTGCTGATAGGCATTTCAGATATAGAAGGCGATAGGCATTTTATATATAAGTGCCGATAGGCATTGCAGATATGGTTGCCGATAGGCATTTCAAATATAGGTGCTGATAGGCATTTCAGATGTAGTTTCCGAGAGGCATTTCAAAAATAGGTGCCGATAGGCATTTCAGATATAGAAGCCGATAGGCATTTTAAAAATAGGTGCTGATAGGCATTTCAGATATAGAAGGCGATAGGCATTTTATATATAAGTGCCGATAGGCATTGCAGATATGGTTGCCGATAGGCATTTCAAATATAGGTGCTGATAGGCATTTCAGATGTAGTTTCCGAGAGGCATTTCAAAAATAGGTGCCGATAGGCATTTCAGATATAGGTGCCGATAGGCATTTCAGATATAGTTGCCGATTGGAATTTTAAAAATAGGTGCCGATAGGCATTTCAGATATAGGTGCCAATAGGCATTTCAGATATAGTTGCCGATTGGCATTTAAAAAATAGGTGCCGATAGGCATTTCAGATGTAGAAGCCGATAGGTATTTCAAATATAGGTGTCGATAGGCATGTCAGATATGGTTGCCGATAGGCATTTCAAATATAGGTGCTGATAGGCATTTCAGATGTAGTTTCTGATAGGCATTTTAAAAATAGGTGCCGATAGGCATTTCAGATATAGGTGCCGATAGGCATTTCAGATATAGTTGCCGATTGGCATTTTAAAAATAGGTGTCGATAGGCATTTCAGATATAGAAGCCGATAGGCATTTCAAATATAGGTGCCGATAGGCATTCCAAATATGATTGCCGATAGGCATTTCAAATATAGGTGCTGATCGGCATTCCAGATGTAGTTTCCGATAGGCATTTTAAAAATTGGTGCTGATAGGCATTTCAGATATAGGTGCCGATAGGCATTTCAGATATAGTTACCGATCGGCATTTTAAAAATAGGTGCCGATAGGCATTTCAGATATAGAAGCCGATAAGTATTTCAAATATAGGTGTCAATAGGCATTTCAGATATGGTTGCCGATAGGCGTTTTAAATATAAGTGCTGATAGGCATTTCAGATGTAGTTTCCGATAGGCATTTCAAAAATAGGTGCCGATAGGCATTTCAGATATAGGTGCCGATAGGCATTTCAGATATAGTTGCCGATTTTCATTTAAAAAATAGGTGCCGATAGGCATTTCAAAAATAGGTGCCGATAGGCATTTCAGGTATAGGTGACGATAGGCATTTCCGATATAGTTGCCAATTGGCATTTTAAAAATAGGTGCCGATAGGCATTTCAGATATTGAAGCCGATAGGCATTTCAAATATAGGTGCCGATAGGCATTCCAGATAATGTGGCCGATAGGCTTTTCAAATATAGGTGCTGATAGTCATTTAAGATGTAGTTTCCGATAGGCATTTCAAAAATTGGTGCCGATAGGCATTTCAGATATAGGTGCCGATAGGCATTTCAGATATAGTTGCCGTATGGCATTTTAAAAATAGGTGCCGATAGGCATTTCAGATATAGAAGCCGATAGGTATTTCAAATATAGGTGTCGATAGGCATTTCCTATATGGTTGCCGATAGGCATTTAAAATATAGGTGCTGATAGGCATTTCAGATGTAGTTTCCGATAGGCATTTCAAAAATAGGTGCCGATAGGCATTTCAGACATAGGTGCCTATAGACATTTCAGATATAGTTGCCGATTGGCATTTTAAAAAAAGGTGCCGATAGGTGTTTTAGATGTAGTTTCCGATAGGCATTTCAAAAATAGGTGCCGATAGGCATTTCAGATATAGGTGCCGATAGGCATATCAGATATAGTTGCCGATAGGCATTTAAAATATAGGTGCCGATAGGCATTTCAAATATAGGTGTCGATAGGCATTTCAGATATAAATGCCGAAAGGCATTTCAGATATAAATGCCGAAAGGCATTTCAGATATGGGTGCCGATAGGAATTTATGATGTGGTTGCCGATAGGCATTTCAAATATAGGTGCTGATAGGTATTTCGGATGTAGTTTTCGTTAGGCATTTCAAAAATAGGTGCGATAGGCATTTCAGATATAGGTGCCGATAGGCACTTCAGATATAGTTGCCGATTGGCATTTTAAACATAGGTGCCGATAGGCATTTCAGATATAGAAGCCGATAGGCATTTCAAATATAGGTGCCGATAGGCATTCCAGATATGGTTGCCGATAGGCATTTCAAATATAGGTGCTGATAGGCATTTCAGATGTAGTTTCCGATAGGCATTTCAAAAATAGGTGCCGATAGGCATTTCAGATATAGGTGCCGATAGGCATTTCAGATATAGTTGCCGATTGGCATTTTAAAAATAGGTGCCGATAGGCATTTCAGATATAGAAGCCGATAGGCATTTCAAATATAGGTGCCGATAGGCATTCCAGATATGGTTGCCGATAGGCATTTCAAATATAGGTGCTGATAGGCATTTCAGATGTAGTTTCCGATTGGCATTTCAAAAATTGGTGCCGATAGGCATTTCAGATATAGGTGCCGATAGGCATTTCAGATATAGTTGCCGATTGGCATTTTAAAAATAGGTGCCGATAGGCATTTCTGAGATAGAAGCCGATAGGTATTTCAAATATAGGTGTCGATACGCATTTCAGATATGGTTGCCGATAGGCATTTCAAATATTGGTGCTGATAGGCAATTCAGATGTAGTTTCCGATAGGCATTTCAAAAATAGGTGCCGATAGGCATTTCAGATATAGTTGCCGATTGGCATTTTAAAAATAGGTGCCGATAGGCATTTCAGATATAGAAGCCGATAGGTATTTCAAATATAGGTGTCGATAGGCATTTCCTATATGGTTGCCGATAGGCATTTAAAATATAGGTGCTGATAGGCATTTCAGATGTAGTTTCCGATAGGCATTTCAAAAATAGGTGCCGATAGGCATTTCAGACATAGGTGCCTATAGACATTTCAGATATAGTTGCCGATTGGCATTTTAAAAAAAGGTGCCGATAGGTGTTTTAGATGTAGTTTCCGATAGGCATTTCAAAAATAGGTGCCGATAGGCATTTCAGATATAGGTGCCGATAGGCATATCAGATATAGTTGCCGATAGGCATTTAAAATATATGTGCCGATAGGCATTTCAAATATAGGTGTCGATAGGCATTTCAGATATAAATGCCGAAAGGCATTTCAGATATGGGTGCCGATAGGAATTTATGATGTGGTTGCCGATAGGCATTTCAAATATAGGTGCTGATAGGTATTTCGGATGTAGTTTTCGTTAGGCATTTCAAAAATAGGTGCGATAGGCATTTCAGATATAGGTGCCGATAGGCACTTCAGATATAGTTGCCGATTGGCATTTTAAACATAGGTGCCGATAGGCATTTCAGATATAGAAGCCGATAGGCATTTCAAATATAGGTGCCGATAGGCATTCCAGATATGGTTGCCGATAGGCATTTCAAATATAGGTGCTGATAGGCATTTCAGATGTAGTTTCCGATAGGCATTTCAAAAATAGGTGCCGATAGGCATTTCAGATATAGGTGCCGATAGGCATTTCAGATATAGTTGCCGATTGGCATTTTAAAAATAGGTGCCGATAGGCATTTCAGATATAGAAGCCGATAGGCATTTCAAATATAGGTGCCGATAGGCATTCCAGATATGGTTGCCGATAGGCATTTCAAATATAGGTGCTGATAGGCATTTCAGATGTAGTTTCCGATTGGCATTTCAAAAATTGGTGCCGATAGGCATTTCAGATATAGGTGCCGATAGGCATTTCAGATATAGTTGCCGATTGGCATTTTAAAAATAGGTGCCGATAGGCATTTCTGAGATAGAAGCCGATAGGTATTTCAAATATAGGTGTCGATACGCATTTCAGATATGGTTGCCGATAGGCATTTCAAATATTGGTGCTGATAGGCAATTCAGATGTAGTTTCCGATAGGCATTTCAAAAATAGGTGCCGATAGGCATTTCAGATATAGTTGCCGATTGGCATTTTAAAAATAGGTGCCGATAGGCATTTCAGATATAGAAGCCGATAGGTATTTCAAATATAGGTGTCGATAGGCATTTCAGATATGGTTGCCGATAGGCAATTCAGATATAGTTGCCGATTGGCATTTTAAAAATAGGTGCCGATAGGCATTTCAGATATAGAAGCCGATAGGCATTTCAAATATAGGTGCTGATAGGCATTTCAGATGTAGTTTCCGATAGGCAATTTAAAAATAGGTGCCGATAGGCATTTCAGATATAGGTGCCGATAGGCATTTCAGATATAGTTGCCGATTGGCATTTTAAAAATAGGTGCCGATAGGCATTTCCGATGTGGTTGCCGATAGGCATTTCAAATATGGGTGCTGATAGGCATTTCAGATGTAGTTTTCGATAGGCATTTCAGATATAGGTGCCGGTAGGCACTTCAGATATAGTTGCCGATTGGCATTTTAAAAATAGGTGCCGATAGGCTTTTCAGATATAGAAGCCGATAGGCATTTCAAATATAGGTGCCGATAGGCATTCCAGATAATGTGGCCGATAGGCATTTCAAATATAGGTGCTGATAGGCATTTAAGATGTAGTTTCCGATAGGCATTTCAAAAATTGGTGCCGATAGGCATTTCAGATATAGGTGCCGATAGGCATTTCAGATATAGTTGCCGTATGGCATTTTAAAAATAGGTGCCGATAGGCATTTCAGATATAGAAGCCGATAGGTATTTCAAATATAGGTGTCGATAGGCATTTCCTATATGGTTGCCGATAGGCATTTAAAATATAGGTGCTGATAGGCATTTCAGATGTAGTTTCCGATAGGCATTTCAAAAATAGGTGCCGATAGGCATTTCAGACATAGGTGCCTATAGACATTTCAGATATAGTTGCCGATTGGCATTTTAAAAAAAGGTGCCGATAGGTGTTTTAGATGTAGTTTCCGATAGGCATTTCAAAAATAGGTGCCGATAGGCATTTCAGATATAGGTGCCGATAGGCATATCAGATATAGTTGCCGATAGGCATTTAAAATATAGGTGCCGATAGGCATTTCAAATATAGGTGTCGATAGGCATTTCAGATATAAATGCCGAAAGGCATTTCAGATATAAATGCCGAAAGGCATTTCAGATATGGGTGCCGATAGGCATTTATGATGTGGTTGCCGATAGGCATTTCAAATATAGGTGCTGATAGGTATTTCGGATGTAGTTTTCGTTAGGCATTTCAAAAATAGGTGCGATAGGCATTTCAGATATAGGTGCCGATAGGCACTTCAGATATAGTTGCCGATTGGCATTTTAAACATAGGTGCCGATAGGCATTTCAAATATAGAAGCCGATAGGCATTTCAAATATAGGTGCCGATAGGCATTTCAGATATGGTTGCCGATAGGCATTTCAAATATAGGTGCTGATAGACATTTCAGATGTAGTTTCCGATAGGCATTTCAAAAATTGGTGCCGATAGGCATTTCAGATATAGGTGCCGATAGGCATTTCAGATATAGTTGCCGATTGGCATTTTAAAAATAGGTGCCGATAGGCATTTCTGAGATAGAAGCCGATAGGTATTTCAAATATAGGTGTCGATATACATTTCAGATATGGTTGCCGATAGACATTTCAGATATAGTTGCCGATTGGCATTTTAAAAATAGGTGCCGATAGGCATTTCAGATATAGAAGCCGATAGGCATTTCAAATATAGGTGCTGATAGGCATTTCAGATGTAGTTTCCGATAGGCATTTCAAAAATAGGTGCCGATAGGCATTTCAGATATAGGTGCCGATAGGCATTTCAGATATAGTTGCCGATTGGCATTTTAAAAATAGGTGCCGATAGGCATTTCAGATATAGAAGCCGATAGTCATTTCAAATATAGGTGCTGATAGGCATTTCAGATGTAGTTTCCGATAGGCATTTCAAAAATAGGTGCCGATGGGCATTATAGATATAGGTGCCGATAGGCATTTCAGATATGGTTGCCGATTAGCATTTTAAAAATAGGTGCCGATAGGCATTTTAGATGTAGTTTCCGATAGGCATTTCAAAAATAGGTGCCGATAGGCATTTCAGATATAGGTGCCGATAGGCATATCAGATATAGTTGCCGATAGGCATTTAAAATATAGGTGCCGATAGGCATTTCAAATATAGGTGTCGATAGGCATTTCATATATAAATGCCGAAAGGCATTTCAGATATAGGTGCCGATAGGCATTTCCGATGTGGTTGCCGATAGGCATTTCAAATATGGGTGCTGATAGGCATTTCAGATGTAGTTTTCGATAGGCATTTCAGATATAGGTGCCGGTAGGCACTTCAGATATAGTTGCCGATTGGCATTTTAAAAATAGGTGCCGATAGGCTTTTCAGATATAGAAGCCGATAGGCATTTCAAGTATAGGTGCCGATAGGCATTTCAGATATGGTTGCCGATAGGCATTTCAAATATAGGTGCTGATAGGCATTTCAGATTTAGTTTCCGATAGGCATTTCAAAAATAGGTGCCGATAGGCATTTCAGATATAGGTGCCGATAGGCATTTCAGATATAATTGCCGATTGGCATTTTAAAAATATGTGCCGATAGGCATTTCAGACATAGAAGCCGATAGGCATTTCAAATATAGGTGACGATAGGCATTCCAGATATGGTTGCCGATAGGCATTTCGAATATAGGTGCTGATAGGCATTTCAAATGTAGTTTCCGATAGGCATTTCAAAAATTGGTGCCGATAGGCATTTCAGATATAGGTGCCGATAGGCATTTCAGATATAGTTGCCGATTGGCATTTTAAAAATAGGTGCCGATAGGCATTTCAGATATAGAAGCCGATAGGCATTTCATATATAGGTGCCGATAGGCATTCCAGATATGGTTGCCGATAGGCATTTCAAGTATAGGTGCCGATAGGCATTCCAGATATTGTTGCCGATAGGCATTTCAAATAAAGTTGCTGATAGGCATTTCAGATGTAGTTTCCGATAGGCATTTCAAAAATAGGTGCCGATGAGCATTTCAGATATAGGTGCCGATAGGCATTACAGATATAGTTGCCGATTGGCATTTTAAAAATAGGTGCCGATAGGCATTTTAGATATAGAAGCCGATAGGCATTTCAGATATAGGTGCCGATAGGCATTCCAGATATGGTTGCCGATAGGCATTTCAAATATAAGTGCTGATAGGCATTTCAGATGTAGTTTCCGATAGGCATTTCAAAAATAGGTGCCGATAGGCATTTCAGATATAGGTGCCGATAGGCATTTCAGATATAGTTGCCGATTGGCATTTTAAAAATAGGTGCCGATAGGCATTTCAGATATAGAAGCCGTTAGGCATTTCAAATATAGGTGCCGATAGGCATTCCAGATATGGTTGCCGATAGGCATTTTAAATATAGGTGCTGATAGGCATTTCAGATGTAGTTTCCGACTGGCATATCAAAAATAGGTGCCGATAGGCATTTCAGATATAGGTGCCGATAGGCATTTCAGATATAGTTGCCGATTGGCATTTTAAAAATAAGTGCCGATAGGCATTTCAGATGTAGTTTCCGATAGGCATTTTAAAAATAGGTGCCGATAGGCATTTCAGATATAGGTGCCGATAGGCATTACAGATATAGTTGCCGATTGGCATTTTAAAAATAGGTGCCGATAGGAATTTCAGATATAGAAGCCGATAGGCATTTCAAATATAGGTGCCGATAGGCATTCCAGATATGGTTGCCGATAGGCATTTCAAATATAGGTGCCGATAGGCATTCCAGATATGGTTGCCGATAGGCATTTCAAATATAAGTGCTGATAGGCATTTCAGATGTAGTTTCCGATAAGCATTTCAAAAATAGGTGCCGATATGCATTTCAGATATAGGTGCCGATAGGCATTTCAGATATAGGTGCCGATTGGCATTTTAAAAATAGGTGCCGATAGGCATTTCAGATATCGAATCCGATAGGCATTTCAAATATAGGTGCCGATAAGCATTCCAGATATGATTGCCGATAGGCATTTCAAATATAAGTGCTGATAGGCATTTCAGATGTATTTTCCGATAGGCATTTCAAAAATTGGTGCCGATAGGCATTTCAGATATAGGTGCCGATAGGCATTTCAGATATAGTTGCCGATTGGCATTTTCAAAATAGGTGCCGATAGGCATTTCAGATATAGAAGCCGATAGGCATTTCAAATATAGGTGCTGATAGGCATTCCAGATATGGTTGCCGATAGGCATTTCAAATATAGGTGCTGATAGGCATTTTAGATGTAGTTTCCGATAGGCATTTCAAAAATAGGTGCCGATAGGCATTTCAGATATAGGTGCCGATAGGCATTTCAGATATAGTTGCCAATTGGCATTTTAAAAATAGGTGCCGATAGGCATTTCAGATATAGAAGCAGATAGGCATTTCAAATATAGGTGCCGATAGGCATTCCAGATATGGTTGCCGCTAGGCATTTCAAATAAAGGTGCTGATAGGCATTTCAGATGTAGTTTTCGATAGGCATTTCAAAAATAGGTGCCGATAGGCATTTCAGATATAGGTGCCGATAGGCATATCTGATATAGTTGCCGATAGGCATTTAAAATATAGGTGCCGATAGGCATTTCAAATATAGGTGTCGATAGGCATTTCAGATATAGGTGCCGATAGGCACTTCAGATATAGTTGCCGATTGGCATTTTAAAAATAGGTGCCGATAGGCATTTCAGATATAGAAGCCGATAGGCATTTCAAATATAGGTGCCGATAGGCATTCCAGATATGGTTGCCGATATAGGCGTTTCAAATATAGGTGCTGATAGGCATTTCAGATGTAGTTTTTGATAGGCATATCAAAAATAGGTGCCGATAGGCATTTCAGATATAGGTGCCGATAGGCACTTCAGATATAGTTGCCGATTGGCATTTTAAAAATAGGTGCCGATAGGCATTTCAGATATAGAAGCCGATAGGCATTTCAAATATAGGTGCCGATAGGCATTCCAGGTATGGTTGCCGATAGGCATTTCAAATATAGGTGCTGATAGGCATTTCAGATGTAGTTTCCGATAGGCATTTCAAAAATTGGTGCCGATAGGCATTTCAGATATAGGTGCCGATAGGCATATCAGATATAGTTGCCGATTGGCATTTTAAAAATAGGTGCCGATAGGCATTTCTGAGATAGAAGCCGATAGGTATTTCAAATATAGGTGTCGATACGCATTTCAGATATGGTTGCCGATAGGCATTTCAAATATTGGTGCTGATAGGCAATTCAGATGTAGTTTCCGATAGGCATTTCAAAAATAGGTGCCGATAGGCATTTCAGATATAGTTGCCGATTGGCATTTTAAAAATAGGTGCCGATAGGCATTTCAGATATAGAAGCCGATAGGTATTTCAAATATAGGTGTCTATAGGCATTTCAGATATGGTTGCCGATAGGCAATTCAGATATAGTTGCCGATTGGCATTTTAAAAATAGGTGCCGATAGGCATTTCAGATATAGAAGCCGATAGGCATTTCAAATATAGGTGCTGATAGGCATTTCAGATGTAGTTTCCGATAGGCATTTCAAAAATAGGTGCCGATAGGCATTTCAGATATAGGTGCCGATAGGCATTTCAGATATAGTTGCCGATTGGCATTTTAAAAATAGGTGCCGATAGGCATTTCCGATGTGGTTGCCGATAGGCATTTTAAATATGGGTGCTGATAGGCATTTCAGATGTAGTTTTCGATAGGCATTTCAGATATAGGTGCCGGTAGGCACTTCAGATATAGTTGCCGATTAGCATTTTAAAAATAGGTGCCGATAGGCTTTTCAGATATAGAAGCCGATAGGCATTTCAAATATAGGTGCCGATAGGCATTCCAGATAATGTGGCCGATAGGCATTTCAAATATAGGTGCTGATAGGCATTTAAGATGTAGTTTCCGATAGGCATTTCAAAAATTGGTGCCGATAGGCATTTCAGATATAGGTGCCGATAGGCATTTCAGATATAGTTGCCGTATGGCATTTTAAAAATAGGTGCCGATAGGCATTTCAGATATAGAAGCCGATAGGTATTTCAAATATAGGTGTCGATAGGCATTTCCTATATGGTTGCCGATAGGCATTTAAAATATAGGTGCTGATAGGCATTTCAGATGTAGTTTCCGATAGGCATTTCAAAAATAGGTGCCGATAGGCATTTCAGACATAGGTGCCTATAGACATTTCAGATATAGTTGCCGATTGGCATTTTAAAAAAAGGTGCCGATAGGTGTTTTAGATGTAGTTTCCGATAGGCATTTCAAAAATAGGTGCCGATAGGCATTTCAAGATATAGGTGCCGATAGGCATATCAGATATAGTTGCCGATAGGCATTTAAAATATAGGTGCCGATAGGCATTTCAAATATAGGTGTCGATAGGCATTTCAGATATAAATGCCGAAAGGCATTTCAGATATAAATGCCGAAAGGCATTTCAGATATGGGTGCCGATAGGCATTTATGATGTGGTTGCCGATAGGCATTTCAAATATAGGTGCTGATAGGTATTTCGGATGTAGTTTTCGTTAGGCATTTCAAAAATAGGTGCGATAGGCATTTCAGATATAGGTGCCGATAGGCACTTCAGATATAGTTGCCGATTGGCATTTTAAACATAGGTGCCGATAGGCATTTCAGATATAGAAGCCGATAGGCATTTCAAATATAGGTGCCGATAGGCATTTCAGATATGGTTGCCGATAGGCATTTCAAATATAGGTGCTGATAGGCCTTTCAGATGTAGTTTCCGATAGGCATTTCAAAAATAGGTGCCGATAGGCATTTCAGATATAGGTGCCGATAGGCATTTCAGATATAGTTGCCGATTGGCATTTTAAAAATAGGTGCCGATAGGCATTTCAGATATAGAAGCCGATAGGCATTTCAAATATAGGTGCCGATAGGCATTCCAGATATGGTTGCCGATAGGCATTTCAAATATAGGTGCTGATAGGCATTTCAGATGTAGTTTCCGATAGGCATTTCAAAAATTGGTGCCGATAGGCATTTCAGATATAGGTGCCGATAGGCATTTCAGATATAGTTGCCGATTGGCATTTTAAAAATAGGTGCCGATAGGCATTTCTGAGATAGAAGCCGATAGGTATTTCAAATATAGGTGTCGATATGCATTTCAGATATGGTTGCCGATAGGCATTTCAAATATTGGTGCTGATAGGCAATTCAGATGTAGTTTCCGATAGGCATTTCAAAAATAGGTGCCGATAGGCATTTCAGATATAGTTGCCGATTGGCATTTTAAAAATAGGTGCCGATAGGCATTTCAGATATAGAAGCCGATAGGTATTTCAAATATAGGTGTCGATAGGCATTTCAGATATGGTTGCCGATAGGCATTTCAGATATAGTTGCCGATTGGCATTTTAAAAATAGGTGCCGATAGGCATTTCAGATATAGAAGCCGATAGGCATTTCAAATATAGGTGCTGATAGGCATTTCAGATGTAGTTTCCGATAGGCATTTCAAAAATAGGTGCCGATAGGCATTTCAGATATAGGTGCCGATAGGCATTTAAGATATAGTTGCCGATTGGCATTTTAAAAATAGGTGCCGATAGGCATTTCAGATATAGAAGCCGATAGGCATTTCAAATATAGGTGCTGATAGGCATTTCAGATGTAGTTTCCGATAGGCATTTCAAAAATAGGTGCCGATGGGCATTATAGATATACGTGCCGATAGGCATTACAGATATGGTTGCCGATTAGCATTTTAAAAATAGGTGCCGATAGGCATTTTAGATGTAGTTTCCGATAGGCATTTCAAAAATAGGTGCCGATAGGCATTTCAGATATAGGTGCCGATAGGCATATCAGATATAGTTGCCGATAGGCATTTAAAATATATGTGCCGATAGGCATTTCAAATATAGGTGTCGATAGGCATTTCATATATAAATGCCGAAAGGCATTTCAGATATAGGTGCCGATAGGCATTTCCGATGTGGTTGCCGATAGGCATTTCAAATATGGATGCTGATAGGCATTTCAGATGTAGTTTTCGATAGGCATTTCAGATATAGGTGCCGGTAGGCACTTCAGATATAGTTGCCGATTGGCATTTTAAAAATAGGTGCCGATAGGCTTTTCAGATATAGAAGCCGATAGGCATTTCAAGTATAGGTGCCGATAGGCATTTCAGATATGGTTGCCGATAGGCATTTCAAATATAGGTGCTGATAGGCATTTCAGATTTAGTTTCCGATAGGCATTTCAAAAATAGGTGCCGATAGGCATTTCAGATATAGGTGCCGATAGGCATTTCAGATATAATTGCCGATTGGCATTTTAAAAATAGGTGCCGATAGGCATTTCAGATATAGAAGCCGATAGGCATTTCAAATATAGGTGACGATAGGCATTCCAGATATGGTTGCCGATAGGCATTTCAAATATAGGTGCTGATAGGCATTTCAAATGTAGTTTCCGATAGGCATTTCAAAAATTGGTGCCGATAGGCATTTCAGATATAGGTGCCGATAGGCATTTTAGATATAGTTGCCGATTGGCATTTTAAAAATAGGTGTTGATAGGCATTTCAGATATAGAAGCCGATGGCATTTCATATATAGGTGCCGATAGGCATTCCAGATATGGTTGCCGATAGGCATTTCAAGTATAGGTGCCGATAGGCATTCCAGATATTGTTGCCGATAGGCATTTCAAATATAGTTGCTGATAGGCATTTCAGATGTAGTTTCCGATAGGCATTTCAAAAATAGGTGCCGATGAGCATTTCAGATATGGGTGCCGATAGGCATTACAGATATTGTTGCCGATTGGCATTTTAAAAATAGGTGCCGATAGGCATTTTAGATATAGAAGCCGATAGGCATTTCAGATATAGGTGCCGATAGGCATTCCAGATATGGTTGCCGATAGGCATTTCAAATATAAGTGCTGATAGGCATTTCAGATGTAGTTTCCGATAGGCATTTCAAAAATAGGTGCCGATAGGCATTTCAGATATAGGTGCCGATAGGCATTTCAGATATAGTTGCCGATTGCCATTTTAAAAATAAGTGCCGATAGGCATTTCAGATATAGAAGCCGATAGGCATTTCAAATATAGGTGCCGATAGGCATTCCAGATATGGTTGCCGATAGGCATTTCAAATATAGGTACTGATAGGCATTTCAGATGTAGTTTCCGATATGCACTTCAAAAACTGGTGCCGATAGGCATTTCAGATATAGGTGCCGATAGGCATTTCAGATATAGTTGCCGATTGGCATTTTTAAAATAGGTGCCGATAGGTATTTCAGATATAGAAGCCGATAGGTATTTCAAATATAGGTGTCGATAGGCATTTCAGATATGGTTGCCGATAGGCATTTCAAATATTGGTGCTGATACGCATTTCAGATGTAATTTCCGATAGGCATTTTAAAAATAGGTGCCGATAGGCATTTCAGATATAGGTGCCGATAGGCATTACAGATTGCCGATTGGCATTTTAAAAATAGGTGCCGATAGGAATTTCAGATATAGAAGCCGATAGGCATTTCAAATATAGGTGCCGATAGGCATTCCAGATATGGTTGCCGATAGGCATTTCAAATATAGGTGCCGATAGGCATTTCAGATATGGTTGCCGATAGGCATTTCAAATATAAGTGCTGATAGGCATTTCAGATGTAGTTTCCGATAAGCATTTCAAAAATAGGTGCCGATATGCATTTCAGATATAGGTGCCGATAGGCATTTCAGATATAGGTGCCGATTGGCATTTTAAAAATAGGTGCCGATAGGCATTTCAGATATAGAATCCAATAGGCATTTCAAATATAGGTGCCGATAAGCATTCCAGATATGATTGCCGATAGGCATTTCAAATATAGGTGCTGATAGGCATTTCAGATGTATTTTCCGATAGGCATTTCAAAAATTGGTGCCGATAGGCATTTCAGATATAGGTGCCGATAGGCATTTCAGATATAGTTGCCGATTGGCATTTTAAAAATAGGTGCCGAGAGGCATTTCAGATATAGAAGCCGATAGGCATTTCAAATATAGGTGCCGATAGGCATTCCAGATATGGTTGCCGATAGGCATTTCAAATATTAGTGCTGATAGGCATTTCAGATGTAGTTTCCGATAGGCATTTCAAAAACAGGTGCCGATAGGCATTTCAGATATAGGTGCCGATAGGCATTTCAGATATAGTTGCCGATTGGCATTTTAAAAATAGGTGCCGATAGGAATTTCAGATATAGAAGCCGATAGGCATTTCAAATATAGGTGCCAAAAGGCATTCCAAATATGGTTGCCGATAGGCATTTCAAATATAGGTGCTGATAGGCATTTCAGATGTAGTTTCCGATAGGCATTTCAAAAATAGGTGCCGATAGGCATTTCAGATATAGGTGCCGATAGGCATTTCAGATATAGTTGCCGATTGGCATTTTAAAAATAGGTGCCGATGGGCATTTCAGATATAGAAGCCGATAGGCATTTCAAATATAGGTGCCGATAAGCATTCCAGATGTGGTTGCCGATAGGCATTTCAAATATAGGTGCTGATAGGCATTTCAGATGTAGTTTCTGATAGGCATTTCAAAAATTGGTGCCGATAGGCATTTCAGATATAGGTGCCGATTAACATTTCAGATATAGTTGCCGATTCGCATTTTAAAAATAGGTGCCGATAGGCATTTCAGATATAGAAGCCGATAGGTATTTCAAATATAGGTGTCGATGGGCATTTCAGATATGGTTGCCGATAGGCATTTCAAATATAGGTGCTGATAGGCATTTCAGATGTAGTTTCCGGTAGGCATTTCAAAAATAGGTGCCGATAGGCATTTCAGATATAGGTGCCGATAGGCATTTCAGATATAGTTGCCGATTAGCATTTTAAAAATAGGAGTCGATAGGCATTTCAGATATAGAAGCCGGTAGGCATTTCAAATATAGGTGCCGATAGGCATTCCAGATATGGTTGCCGATAGGCATTTCAAATATAGGTGCTGATAGGCATTCCAGATGTAGTTTCCGATAGGCATTTCAAAAATTGGTGCCGATAGGCATTTCAGATATAGGTGCTGATAGGCATTCCAGATGTAGTTTCCGATAGGCATTTCAAAAATAGGTGCTGATAAGCATTTTAGATATAGAAGCCGATAGGCATTTCAAATATAGGTGCTGATAGGCATTTCAGATGAAGTTTCCGATAGGCATTTCAAAAATAGGTGCCGATAGGCAATTCAGATATAGGTGCCGATAGGCATTTTAGATATAGTTGCCGATTGGCATTTTAAAAATAGGTGCCGATAGGCATTTCAGATATAGAAGCCGATAGGCATTTCAAATATAGGTACCGATAGGCATTCCAGATATGGTTGCCGATAGGCATTTCAAATATAGGTGCTGATAGGCATTTCAGATGTAGTTTCCGATAGGCATTTCAAAAATAGGTGCCGATACACATTTCATATATAGGTGCCTATAGGCATTTCAGATATAGTTGCCGATTGGCATTTTAAAAATAGGTGCCGATAGGCATTTCAGATATAGAAGCCGATAGGTATTTCAAATATATGTGTCGATAGGCATTTCAGATATAGGTGCCGATAGGCACTTCAGATATAGTTGCCGATTGGCATTTTAAAAATAGGTGCCGATAGGCATTTCAGATATAGGTGCCGATAGGCATTTCAGGTATAGTTGCCGATTGGCATTTTAAAAATAGGTGTCGATAGGCATTTCAGATATAGAAGCCGATAGGCATTTTAAATATAGCTGCCGATAGGCATTCCAGATATGGTTGCCGATAGGCTTTTCAAATATAGGTGCTGAAAGGCATTTCAGATGTAGTTTCCGATAGGCATTTAAAATATAGGTGCCGATAGGCATTTCAAATATAGGTGTCGATAGGCATTTCAGATATAGGTGCCGATAGGCACTTCAGATATAGTTGCCGATTGGCATTTTAAAAATAGGTGCCGATACGCATTTCAGATATAGAAGCCGATAGGCATTTCAAATATAGGTGCCGATAGGCATTCCAGATATGGTTGCCGATAGGCATTTCAAATATAGGTGCTGATAGGCATTTCAGGTGTAGTTTTTGATAGGCATTTCAAAAATAGGTGCCGATAGGCATTTCAGATATAGGTGCCGATAGGCACTTCAGATATAGTTGCCGATTAGCATTTTAAAAATAGGTGCCGATAGGCATTTCAGATATAGAAGCCGATAGGCATTTCAAATATAGGTGCCGATAGGCATTCCAGATATGGTTGCCGATAGGCATTTCAAATATAGGTGCTGAAAGGCATTTCAGATGTAGTTTCCGATAGGCATTTCAAAAATAGGTGCCGATAGGCATTTCAGATATAGGTGCCGATTAGCATTTTAAAAATAGGTGCCAATAGGCATTTCAGATATAGAAGCCGATAGGCATTTCAAATATAAGTGTCGATAGGCATTCCAGATATGGTTGCCGATAGGCATTTTAAAAATAGGTGCTGATAGGCATTTCAGATGTAGTTTCCGATAGGCATTTCAAAAATAGGTACCGATAGGCATTTCAGATATAGGTGCCGAGAAGCATTTCAGATATAGTTGCCAATTGGCATTTTAAAAAAAGGTGTCAATAGGCATTTCAGATATTGAAGCCAATAGGCATTTCAAATATAGGTGCCGATAGGCATTCCAGATATGGTTGCCGATAGGCATTTCAAATATAGGTGCTGATAGGCATTTCAGATGTAGTTTCCGATAGGCATTTCAAAAATTGGTGCCGATAGGCATTTCAGATATAGGTGCCGATAGGCATTTCAGATATAGTTGCCGATTGGCATTTTAAAAATAGGTGCCGATAGGCATTTCAGATAGTTAAGCCGATAGGTATTTCAAATATAGGTGTGGATAGGCATTTCAGATATGGTTGCCTATAGGCATTTCAAATATAGGTGCTGATAGGCATTTCAGATGTAGTTTCCGATAGGCATTTCAAAAATAGGTGCCGATAGGCTTTTCAGATATAGGTGCCGATAGTCATTTCAGGTATAGTTGCCAAATGGCATTTTAAAAAAAGGTGTCGATAGGCATTTCAGATATAGGTGCCGATAGGCATTTCAGATATACTTACCGATTGGCATTTTAAAAATAGGTGCCGATAGGCATTTTAGATGTAGTTTCCGATAGGCATTTCAAAAATAGGTGCCGATAGGCATTTCAGATATAGGTGCCGATAGGCATATCAAATATAGTTGCCGATAGGCATTTAAAATATAGGCGCCGATAAGCATTTCAAATATAGGTGTCGATAGGCATTTCAGATATAAATGCCGAAAGGCATTTCAGATATAGGTGTCGATAGGCATTTCTGATGTGGTTGCCGATAGGCATTTCAAATATAGGTGCTGATAGGCATTTCAGATGTAGTTTTCGATAGGCATTTCAAAAATAGGTGCCGATAGGCATTTCAGATATAGGTGCCGATAGGCACTTCAGATATAGTTGCCGATTGGCATTTTAAAAATAGGTGCCGATAGGCATTTCAGAAATAGAAGCCGATAGGCATTTCAAATATAGGTGCCGATAGGCATTCCAGATATGGTTGACGATAGGCATTTCAAATATAGGTGCTGATAGGCATTTCAGATGTAGTTTCCGATAGGCATTTCAAAAATTGGTGCCGATAGGCATTTCAGATATAGTTGCCGATTGGCATTTTAAAAATAGGTGCCGATAGGCATTTCAGATATAGAAGCCGATAGGTATTTTAAATATAGGTGTCGATAGGCATTTCAGATTTGGTTGCCGATAGGCATTTCAAATATTAGTGCTGATAGGCATTTCAGATGTAGTTTCCGATAGGCATTTCAAAAATTGGTGCCGATAGGCATTTCAGATATAGGTGCCGATAGGCATTTTAGATATAGTTGCCGATTGGCATTTTAAAAATAGGTACCGATAGGCATTTCAGATATAGAAGCCGATAGGTACTTCAAATATAGGTGTCGATGGGCATTTCAGATATGGTTGCCGATAGGCATTTCAAATATAGGTGCTGATAGGCATTTCAGATGTAGTTTCCGGTAGGCATTTCAAAAATAGGTGCCGATAGGCATTTCAGATATAGGTGCCGATAGGCATTTCAGATATAGGTGCCGATAGGCATTTCAGATATAGTTGCCGATTGGCATTTTAAAAATAGGTGCCGATAGGCATTTCAGATATAGAAGCCGGTAGGCATTTCAAATATAGGTGCCGATAGGCATTCCAGATATGGTTGCCGATAGGCATTTCAGATATAGGTGCTGATACGCATTCCAGATGTAGTTTCCGATAGGCATTTCAAAAATAGGTACCGATAGGCATTTTAGATATAGGTGCCGATAGGTATTTCAGATATAGTTGCCAATTGGCATTTTAAAAATAGGTGTCGATAGGCATTTCAGATATAGAAGCCGTTAGGCATTTCAAATATAGGTGCCGATAGGCATTCCAGATGTAGTTTCCGATAGGCATTTTAAAAATTGGTGCTGATAGGCATTTCAGCTATAGGTGCCGATAGGCATTTCAGATATAGTTACCGATTGGCATTTTAAAAATAGGTGCCGATAGGCATTTCAGATATAGAAGCCGATAGGTATTTCAAATATAGGTGTCGATAGGTATTTCAGATATGGTTGCCGATAGGCGTTTTAAATATAGGTGCTGATAGGCATTTCAGATGTAGTTTCCGATAGGCATTTCAAAAATAGGTGCCGATAGGCATTTCAGGTATAGGTGACGATAGGCATTTCCGATATAGTTGCCAATTGGCATTTTAAAAATAGGTGCCGATAGGCATTTCAGATATAGAGGCCGATAGGCATTTCAAATATAGGTGCCGATAGGCATTACAGATATGGTTGCCGATAGGCATTTCAAATATAGGTGCTGATAGGCATTTTAGATGTAGTTTCCGATAGGCATTTCAAAAATTGATGCCGATAGGCATTTTAGGTATAGGTGACGATAGGCATTTCAGATATAGGTGCCGATAGGCATTTCAGATATAGTTGCCGATTAACATTTTAAAAATAGGTGCCGATAGGCATTTCCGATATAGAAGCCGATAGGCATTTCAAATATAGGTGCCGATAGGCATTCCAGATATGGTTGCCGATAGGCATTTCAAATATAGGTGCTGATAGGCATTTCAGATGTAGTTTCCGATAGGCATTTCAAAAATAGGTGCCGATAGGCATTTCAGATATAGGTGCCGATAGGCATTTCAGGTATAGTTGCCGATTGGCATTTTAAAAATAGGTGTCGATAGGCATTTCATATATAGAAGCCGATAGGCATTTCAAATATAGATGCCGATAGGCATTCCAGATATGGTTGCCGATAGGCATTTCAAATATAGGTGCTGATAGGCATTCCAGATATGGTTGCCGATAGGCATTTCAAATATAGGTGCTGATAGGCATTTCAGATATAGGTGCCGATAGGCATTTCAGATATAGTTACCGATTGGCATTTTAAAAATAGGTGCCGATAGGCATTTCAGATATAGAAGCCGATAGGTATTTCAAATATAGGTGTCGATAGGTATTTCAGATATGGTTGCCGATAGGCGTTTTAAATATAGGTGCTGATAGGCATTTCAGATGTAGTTTCCGATAGGCATTTCAAAAATAGGTGCCGATAGGCATTTCAGGTATAGTTGACGATAGGCATTTCCGATATAGTTGCCAATTGGCATTTTAAAAATAGGTGCCGATAGGCATTTCAGATATAGAAGCCGATAGGCATTTCAAATATAGGTGCCGATAGGCATTACAGATATGGTTGCCGATAGGCATTTCAAATATAGGTGCTGATAGGCATTTTAGATGTAGTTTCCGATAGGCATTTCAAAAATTGATGCCGATAGGCATTTCAGGTATAGGTGACGATAGGCATTTCAGATATAGTTGCCGATTGGCATTTGTAAAATAGGTGCCGATAGGCATTTATAGATATAGAAGCCGATAGGCATTTCAAATATAGGTGCCGATAGGCATTCCAGATATGGTTGCCTATAGGCATTTCAAATATAAGTGCTAATAGGCATTTCAGATGTAGTTTCCGATAGGCATTTCAAAAATAGGTACCGATAGGCATTTTAGATATAGGTGCCGATAGGTATTTCAGATATAGTTGCCAATTGGCATTTTAAAAATAGGTGTCGATAGGCATTTCAGATATAGAAGCCGTTAGGCATTTCAAATATAGGTGCCGATAGGCATTCCAGATATGGTGGCCGATAGGCATTTCAAATATAGGTGCTGATAGGCATTTAAGATGTAGTTTCCGATAGGCATTTCAAAAATTGGTGCCGATAGGCATATCAGATATAGGTGCCGATAGGCATTTCAGATATAGTTGCCGTATGGCATTTTAAAAATAGGTGCCGATAGGCATTTCAGATATAGAAGCCAATAGGTATTTAAAATATAGGTGTCGATAGGCATTTCCTATATGGTTGCCGATAGGCATTTAAAATATAGGTGCTGATAGGCATTTCAGATATAGGTGCCGATAGGCATATCAGATATAGTTGCCGATAGGCATTTAAAATATAGGTGCCGATAGGCATTTCAAATATAGGTGTCGATAGGCATTTCAGATATAAATGCCGAAAGGCATTTCAGATATGGGTGCCGATAGACATTTCTGATGTGGTTGCCGATAGGCATTTCAAATATAGGTGCTGATAGGCATTTCGGATGTAGTTTTCGTTAGGCATTTCAAAAATAGGTGCGATAAACATTTCAGATATAGGTGCCGATAGGCACTTCAGATATAGTTGCCGATTGGCATTTTAAAAATAGGTGCCGATAGGCATTTCAGATATAGAAGCCGATAGGCATTTCAAATATAGGTGCCGATAGGCATTCCAGATATGGTTGCCGATAGGCATTTCAAATATAGGTGCTGATAGGCATTTCAGATGTAGTTTCCGATAGGCATTTCAAAAATAGGTGCCGATAGGCATTTTAGATATAGGTGCCGATAGGCATTTCAGATGTAGTTGCCGATTGGCATTTTAAAAATGGGTGCCGATAGGCATTTCAGATATAGAAGCCGATAGGCATTTCAAATATAGGTGCCGATAGGCATTCCAGATATGGTTGCCGATAGGCATTTCAAATATAGGTGCTGATAGGCATTTCAGATGTAGTTTCCGATAGGCATTATAAAATTGGTGCCGATAGGCATTTCAGATATAGGTGCCGATAGGCATTTCAGATATAGTTGCCGATTGGCATTTTAAAAATAGGTGCCGATAGGCAATTCAGATATAGAAGCCGATAGGTATTTCAAATATAGGTGTCGATAGGCATTTCAGATTTGGTTGCCGATAGGCATTTCAAATATTAGTGCTGATAGGCATTTCAGATGTAGTTTCCGATAGGCATTTTAAAAATAGGTGCCGATAGGCGTTTTAGATGTAGTTTCCGATAGGCATTTCAAAAATAGGTGCCGATAGGCATTTCAGATATAGGTGCCGATAGGCATATCAGATATAGTTGCCGATAGGCATTTAAAATATAGGTGCCGATAGGCATTTCAAATATAGGTGTCGATAGGCATTTCAGATATAAATGCCGAAAGGCATTTCAGATATGGGTGACGATAGGCATTTCTGATGTGGTTGCCGATAGGCATTTCAAATATAGGTGCTGATAGGCATTTCGGATGCAGTTTTCGTTAGGCATTTCAAAAATAGGTGCGATAGGCATTTCAGATATAGGTGCCGATAGGCACTTCAGATATAGTTGCCGATTGGCATTTTAAAAATAGGTGCCGATAGGCATTTCAGATATAGAAGCCGATAGGCATTTCAAATATAGGTGCCGATAGGCATTCCAGATATGGTTGCCGATAGGCATTTCAAATATAGGTGCTGATAGGCATTTCAGATGTAGTTTCCGATAGGCATTTCAAAAATAGGTGCCGATAGGCATTTCAGATATTTGTGCCGATAGGCATTTCAGATATAGTTGCCGATTGGCATTTTAAAAATAGGTGCCGATAGGCATTTCAGATATAGAAGCCGATAGGCATTTCAAATATAGGTGCCGATAGGCATTCCAGATATGGTTGCCGATAGGCATTTCAAATATAGGTGCTGATAGGCATTTCAGATGTAGTTTCCGATAGGTATTTCAAAAATAGGTGCCGATAGGCATTTCAGATATAGGTGCCGATAGGCATTTCAGATATAGTTGCCGATTGGCATTTTAAAAATAGGTGCTGATAGGCATTTCAGATATAGAAGCCGATAGGCATTTTAAATATAAGTGCCGATAGGCATTGCAGATATGGTTGCCGATAGGCATTTCAAATATAGGTGCTGATAGGCATTTCAGATGTAGTTTCCGATAGGCATTTTAAAAAATAGGTGCCGATAGGCATTTCAGATATAGGCGCCGATAGGCATTTCAGATATAGCTGCCGATTGGCATTTTAAAAATAGGTGCCGATAGGCATTTCAGATATAGAAGCCGATAGGCATTTCAAATATAGGTGCCGATAGGCATTCCAGATAATGTGGCCGATAGGCATTTCAAATATAGGTGCTGATAGGCATTTAAGATGTAGTTTCCGATAGGCATTTCAAAAATTGGTGCCGATAGGCATTTCAGATATAGGTGCCGGTAGGCATTTCAGATATAGTTGCCGTATGGCATTTTAAAAATAGGTGCCGATAGGCATTTCAGATATAGTTGCCGATTGGCATTTTAAAAATAGGTGCCGATAGGCAATTTAGAGATAGAAGCCGATAGGTATTTCAAATATAGGTGTCGATACGCATTTTAGATATGGTTGCCGATAGGCATTTCAAATATTGGTGCTGATAGGCAATTCAGATGTTGTTTCCGATAGGCATTTCAAAAATAGGTGCCGATAGGCTTTTCAGTTATAGGTGCCGATAGGCATTACAGATATAGTTGCCGATTGGCATTTTAAAAATAGGTGCCGATAGGCATTTCAGATATAGAAGCCGATAGGCATTTCAAATATAGGTGCCGATAGGCATTCCAGATATGGTTGCCGATAGGCATTTCAAATATAGGTGCTGATAGGCATTTCAGATGTAGTTTCCGATAGGCATTTCAAAAATAGGTACCGATAGGCATTTCAGATATAGGTGCCGATAGGCATTTCAGATATATTTGCCGATTGGCATTTTAAAAATAGGTGCTGATAGGCATTTCAGATATAGAAGCCGATAGGCATTTTAAATATAAGTGCCGATAGGCATTGCAGATATGGTTGTCGATAGGCATTTCAAATATAGGTGCTGATAGGCATTTCAGATGTAGTTTCCGATAGGCATTTCAAAAATAGGTGCCGATAGGCATTTCAGATATAGGTGCCGATAGGCATTTCAGATATAGTTGCCGATTGGCATTTTAAAATTAGGTGTCGATAGGCATTTCAGATATAGAAGCCGATAGGCATTTCAAATATAGGTGCCGATAGGCATTCCAGATATGATTGCCGATAGGCATTTCAAATATAGGTGCTGATAGGCATTCCAGATGTAGTTTCCGATAGGCATTTTAAAAATTGGTGCTGATGGCATTTCAGATATAGGTGCCGATAGGCATTTCAGATATAGTTACCGATTGGCATTTTAAAAATAGGTGCCGATAGGCTTTTCAGATATAGAAGCCGATAGGTATTTCAAATATAGGTGTCGATAGGCATTTCAGATATGGTTGCCGATAGGCGTTTCAAATATAGGTGCTGATAGGCATTTCAGATGTAGTTTCCGATAGGCATTTCAAAAATAGGTGCCGATAGGCACTTCAGATATAGGTGCCGATAGGCATTTCAGATATAGTTGCCGATTGGCATTTTAAAAATAGGTGCCAATAGGCATTTCAAATATAGGTGTTGATAGGCATTTTAGATGTAGTTTCCGATAGGCATTTCAAAAATAGGTACCGATAGGCATTTCAGATATAGGTGCCGATAGGTATTTTAGATATAGTTGCCAATTGGCATTTTAAAAATAGGTGTCGATAGGCATTTCAGATATAGAAGCCGTTAGGCATTTCAAATATAGGTGCCGATAGGCATTCCAGATAATGTGGCCGATAGGCATTTCAAATATAGGTGCTGATAGGCATTTAAGATGTAGTTTCCGATAGGCATTTCAAAAATTTGTGCCGATAGGCATTTCAGATATAGGTGCCGATAGGCATTTCAGATATAGTTGCCGTATGGCATTTTAAAAATAGGTGCCGATAGGCATTTCAGATATAGAAGCCGATAGGTATTTCAAATATAGGTGTCGATAGGCATTTCCTATATGGTTGCCGATAGGCATTTAAAATATAGGTGCTGATAGGCATTTCAGATGTTGTTTCCGATAGGCATTTCAAAAATAGGTGCCGATAGGCATTTCAGGCATAGGTGCCTATAGACATTTCAGATATAGTTGCCGATTGGCATTTTAAAAAAAGGTGCCGATAGGCGTTTTAGATGTAGTTTCCGATAGGCATTTCAAAAATAGGTGCCGATAGGCATTTCAGATATAGGTGCCGATAGGCATATCAGATATAGTTGCCGATAGGCATTTAAAATATAGGTGCCGATAGGCATTTCAAATATAGGTGTCGATAGGCATTTCAGATATAAATGCCGAAAGGCATTTTAGATATAAATGCCGAAAGGCATTTCAGATATGGGTGCCGATAGGCATTTTTGATGTGGTTGCCGATAGGCATTTCAAATATAGGTGCTGATAGGCATTTCGGATGTAGTTTTCGTTAGGCATTTAAAAAATAGGTGCGATAGGCATTTCAGATATAGGTGCCGATAGGCATTTCAGATATAGTTGCCGATTGGCATTTTAAAAATAGGTGCCGATAGGCATTTCAGATATAGAAGCCGATAGGCATTCCAAATATAGGTGCCGATAGGCATTCCAGATATGGTTGCCGATAGGCATTTCAAATATAGGTGCTGATAGGCATTTCAGATGTAGTTTCCGATTGGCATTTCAAAAATAGGTGCCGTTAGGCATTTCAGATATAGGTGCCGATAGGCATTTCAGATATAGTTGCCGATTAGCATTTTAAAAATAGGTGCCGATAGGCATTTCAGATATAGAAGCCGATAGGCATTCCAAATATAGGTGCCGATAGGCATTCCAGATATGGTTGCCGATAGGCATTTCAAATATAGGTGCTGATAGGCATTTCAGATGTAGTTTCCGATAGGCATTTCAAAAATAGGTGCCGATAGGCATTTCAGATATAGGTGCCGATAGGCATTTCAGATATAGTTGCCGATTGGCCTTTTAAAAATAGGTGCCGATAGGCATTTCAGATATAGAAGCCGATAGGCATTTCAAATATAGGTGCCGATAGGCATTCCAGATATGGTTGCTGATAGGCATTTCAAATATAGGTGCTGATAGGCATTTCAAATGTAGTTTCCGATAGGCAATTCAAAAATTGGTGCCGATAGGCATTTCAGATATAGGTGCCGATAGGCATTTCAGATATAGTTGCCGATTGGCATTTTAAAAATAGGTGCCGATAGGCATTTCAGATATAGAAGCCGATAGGTATTTCAAATATAGGTGTCGATAGGCATTTCAGATATGGTTGCCGATAGGCATTTCAAATATAGGTGCTGATAGGCATATCAGATGTAGTTTCCGATAGGCATTTCAAAAATTCATGCCGATAGGCATTTCAGATATAGGTGCCGATAGGCATTTCAGATATAGTTGCCGATTGGCATTTTAAAAATAGGTGCCGATAGGCATTTCAGATATAGAAGCCGATAGGTATTTCAAATATAGGTGCCGATAGGCATTCCAGATATGGTTGCCGATAGGCATTTCAAATATAAGTGCTGATAGGCATTCCAGATATGGTTGCTGATAGGCATTTCAAATATAGGTGCTGATGGGCAATTCAGATGTTGTTTCCGATAGGCATTTCAAAAATAGGTGCCGATAGGCTTTTCAGATAGAGGTGCCGATAGGCATTACAGATATAGTTGCCGATTGGCATTTTAAAAATAGGTGCCGATAGGCATTTCAGATATAGAAGCCGATAGGCATTTTAAATATAAGTGCCGATAGGCATTGCAGATATGGTTGCCGATAGGCATTTCAAATATAGGTGCTGATAGGCATTTCAAATGTAGTTTCCGATAGGCATTTCAAAAATAGGTGCCGATAGGCATTTCAGATATAGGTGCCGATAGGCATTTTAAATATAGGTGCCGATAGGCATTCCAGATATGGTTGCCGTTAGGCATTTCAAATATAGGTGCTGATAGGCATTTCAGATGTAGTTTCCGATAGGCATTTCAAAAATAGGTACCGATAGGCATTTCAGATATAGGTGCCGATAGGCATTTCAGATATATTTGCCGATTGGCATTTTAAAAATAGGTGCTGATAGGCATTTCAAATATAGAAGTCGATAGGCATTTTAAATATAAGTGCCGATAGGCATTGCAGATATGGTTGCCGATAGGCATTTCAAATATAGGTGCTGATAGGCATTTCAAATGTAGTTTCCGATAGGCATTTCAAAAATAGGTGCCGATAGGCATTTCAGATATAGGTGCCGATAGGCATTTCAGATATAGTTGCCGATTGGCATTTTAAAAATAGGTGCCGATAGGCATTTTAGATATAGGTGCCAATAGGCATTTCAGATATAGTTGCCGATTAACATTTAAAAAATAGGTGCCGATAGGCATTTCAGATGTGGAATCCGATAGGTATTTCAAATATAGGTGTCGATAGGCATTTTCAGATATGGTTGCCGATAGGCATTTCAAATATAGGTGCTGATAGGCATTTCAGATGTAGTTTCCGATAGGCATTTCAAAAATAGGTGCCGATAGGCATTTCAGATATAGGTGCCGATAGGCATTTCAGATATAGTTGCCGATTGGCATTTTAAAATTAGGTGTCGATAGGCATTTCAGATATAGAAGCAGATAGGCATTTCATATATAGGTGCCGATAGGCATTCCAGATATGATTGCCGATAGGCATTTCAAATATAGGTGCTGATAGGCATTCCAGATGTAGTTTCCGATAGGCATTTTAAAAATTGGTGCTGATAGGCATTTCAGATATAGGTGCCGATAGGCATTTAAGATATAGTTACCGATTGGCATTTTAAAAATAGGTGCCGATAGGCATTTTAGATATAGAAGCCGATAGGTATTTCAAATATAGGTGTCGATAGGCATTTCAGATATGGTTGCCGATAGGCGTTTCAAATATAGGTGCTGATAGGCATTTCAGATGTAGTTTTCGATAGGCATTTCAAAAAGAGGTGCCGATAGCCATTTCAGATATAGGTGGCGATAGGCATTTCAGATATAGTTACCGATTGGCATTTTAAAAATAGGTGCCGATTGGAATTTCAGATATAGAAGCCGATAGGTATTTCAAATATAGGTGTCGATAGGCATTTCAGATATGGTTGCCGATAGGCATTTCAATAATAGGTGCTGATAGGCATTTCAGATGTAGTTTCCGATAGGCATTTCAAAAATAGGTGCCGATAGGCATTTCAGATATAGAAGCCGATAGGCATTTCAAATATAGGTGCCGATAGGCATTCCAGATATGGTTGCCGATAGGTATTTCAAATATAGGTGCTGATAGGCATTTCAGATGTAGTTTCCGATAGGCATTTCAAAAATTGGTGCCGATAGGCATTTCAGATATAGGTGCCGATAGGCATTTCAGATATAGTTGCCGAATGGCATTTTAAAAATAGGTGCCGATAGGCATTTCAGAGATAGAAGCCGATAGGTATTTCAAATATAGGTGTCGATACGCATTTTAGATATGGTTGCCGATAGGCATTTCAAATATTGGTGCTGATAGGCAATTCAGATGTTGTTTCCGATAGGCATTTCAAAAATAGGTGCCGATAGGCTTTTCAGATATAGGTGCCGATAGGCATTACAGATATAGTTGCCGATTGGCATTTTAAAAATAGGTGCCGATAGACATTTCAGATATAGAAGCCGATAGGCATTTCAAATATAGGTGCCGATAGGCATTCCAGATATGGTTGCCGATAGGCATTTCAAATATAGGTGCTGATAGGCATTTCAGATGTAGTTTCCGATAGGCATTTCAAAAATAGGTACCGATAGGCATTTTAGATATAGGTGCCGATAGGCATTTCAGATATATTTGCCGATTGGCATTTTAAAAATAGGTGCTGATAGGCATTTCAGATATAGAAGCCGATAGGCATTTTAAATATAAGTGCCGATAGGCATTGCAGATATGGTTCCCGATAGGCATTTCAAATATAGGTGCTGATAGGCATTTCAAATGTAGTTTCCGATAGGCATTTCAAAAATAGGTGCCGATAGGCATTTCAGATATAGGTGCCGATAGGCATTTCAGATATAGTTGCCGATTGGCATTTTAAAAATAGGTGCCGATAGGCATTTTAGATATAGGTGCCAATAGGCATTTCAGATATAGTTGCCGATTAACATTTAAAAAATAGGTGCCGATAGGCATTTCAGATGTGGAAGCCGATAGGTATTTCAAATATAGGTGTCGATAGGCATTTTCAGATATGGTTGCCGATAGGCATTTCAAATATAGGTGCTGATAGGCATTTCAGATGTAGTTTCCGATAGGCATTTCAAAAATAGGTAATGATAGGCATTTCAGATATAGGTGCCGATAGGCATTTCAGATATAGTTGCCGATTGGCATTTTAAAATTAGGTGTCGATAGGCATTTCAGATATAGAAGCCGATAGGCATTTCATATATAGGTGCCGATAGGCATTCCAGATATGATTGCCGATAGGCATTTCAAATATAGGTGCTGATAGGCATTCCAGATGTAGTTTCCGATAGGCATTTTAAAAATTGGTGCTGATAGGCATTTCAGATATAGGTGCCGATAGGCATTTCAGATATAGTTACCGATTGGCATTTTAAAAATAGGTGCCGATAGGCATTTTAGATATAGAAGCCGATAGGTATTTCAAATATAGGTGTCGATAGGCATTTCAGATATGGTTGCCGATAGGCGTTTCAAATATAGGTGCTGATAGGCATTTCAGATGTAGTTTCCGATAGGCATTTCAAAAATAGGTGCCGATAGGCATTTCAGATATAGGCGCCGATAGGCATTTCAGATATAGTTGCCGATTGGCATTTTAAAAATAGGTGCCGATAGGCATTTCAAAAATAGGTGCCGATAGGCATTTAAGGTATAGGTGACGATAGGCATTTCCGATATAGTTGCCAATTGGCATTTTAAAAATAGGTGCCGATAGGCATTTCAGATATAGAAGCCGATAGGCATTTCAAATATAGGTGCCGATAGGCATTACAGATATGGTTGCCGATAGGCATTTGAAATATAGGTGCTGATAGGCATTTTAGATGTAGTTTCCGATAGGCATTTCAAAAATAGGTACCGATAGGCATTTCAGATGTAGGTGCCGATAGGTATTTCAGATATAGTTGCCAATTGGCATTTTAAAAATAGGTGTCGATAGGCATTTCAGATATAGAAGCCGATAGGCATTTCAAATATAGGTGCCGATAGGCATTCCAGATAATGTGGCCGATAGGCATTTCAAATATAGGTGCTGATAGGCATTTAAGATGTAGTTTCCGATAGGCATTTCAAAAATTGGTGCCGATAGGCATTTCAGATATAGGTGCCGATAGGCATTTCAGATATAGTTGCCGTATGGCATTTTAAAAATAGGTGCCGATAGGCATTTCAGATATAGAAGCCGATAGGTATTTCAAATATAGGTGCCGATAGGCATTCCAGATATGGTTGCCGATAGGCATTTCAAATATAGGTGCTGATAGGCATTTCAGATGTAGTTTCCGATAGGTATTTCAAAAATAGGTGCCGATAGGCTTTTCAGATATAGTTGCCGATTGGCATTTTAAAAACAGGTGCCGATAGGCATTTCAGATATAGAAGCCAATAGGTATTTCAAATATAGGTGTCGATAGGCATTTCAGATATGGTTGCCGATAGGCATTTCAAATATAGGAGCAGATAGGCATTTCAAATATAGGTGCTGATAGGCATATCAGATGTAGTTTCCGATAGGCATTTCAAAAATTCATGCCGATAGGCATTTCAGATATAGGTGCCGATAGGCATTTCAGATATAGTTGCCGATTGGCATTTTAAAAATAGGTGCCGATAGGCATTTCAGATATAGAAGCCGATAGGTATTTCAAATATAGGTGCCGATAGGCATTCCAGATATGGTTGCCGATAGGCATTTCAAATATAAGTGCTGATAGGCATTTTAGATGTAGTTTCCGATAGGCATTTCAAAAATTGATGCCGATAGGCATTTCAGATATAGGTGCCGATAGGCATTTCACATATAGTTGCCGATTGGCAATTTAAAAATAGGTGCCGATAGTCATTTTAGATATAGAAGCCGATAGGCATTTCAAATATAGGTGCCGATAGGCATTCCAGATATGGTTGCCGATAGGCATTTCAAATATAGGTGCTGATAGGCATTTCAGATGTAGTTTCCGATAGGTATTTCAAAAATAGGTGCCGATAGGCATTTCAGATATAGTTGCCGATTGGCATTTTAAAAACAGGTGCCGATAGGCATTTCAGATATAGAAGCCGATAGGTATTTCAAATATAGGTGTCGATAGGCATTTCAGATATGGTTGCCGATAGGCATTTCAAATATAGGAGCAGATAGGCATTTCAGATGTAGTTTCCCAAAGGCATTTTAAAAATTGGTGCCGATAGGCATTTCAGATATAGGTGCCGATAGGCATTTCAGATATAGTTGCCAATTGGCATTTTAAAAATAGGTGTCGATAGGCATTTCAGATATAAAGGCCGATAGGCATTTCAAATATAGGTGCCGATAGGCATTCCAGATATGGTTGCCGATAGGCATTTCAAATATAGGTGCTGATAGGCATTTCAGATATAGGTGCCGATAGGCATTTCAGATATAGTTGCCGATTAGCATTTTAAAAATAGGTGCCGATAGGCATTTCAGATATAGAAGCCGATAGGTATTTCAAATATAGGTGCCGATAGGCATTTCAGATATAGTTGCCGATTAGCATTTTTAAAATAGGTGCTGATAGGCATTTCAGATGTAGTTTCCGATAGGCATTTGAAAAATAGGTGCCAATAGGCATTTCAGATATAGGTGCCGATAGGCATTTAAGATATAGTTGCCGATTGGCATTTTAAAAATAGGTGCCGATAGGCATTTTAGATGTAGTTTCCGATAGGCATTTCAAAACTAGGTGCCGATAGGCATTTCAGATATAAGTGCCGATAGGCATATCAGATATAGTTGCCGATAGGCATTTAAAATATAGGTGCCGATAGGCATTTCAGATGTAGTTTCCGATAGGCATTTGAAAAATAGGTGCCAATAGGCATTTCAGATATAGGTGCCGATAGGCATTTAAGATATAGTTGCCGATTGGCATTTTAAAAATAGGTGCCGATAGGCATTTTAGATGTAGTTTCCGATAGGCATTTCAAAAATAGGTGCCGATAGGCATTTCAGATATAAATGCCGAAAGGCATTTTAGATATAGGTGCCGATAGGCATTTCTGATGTGGTTGCCGATAGGCATTTCAAATATAGGTGCTGATAGGCATTTCAGATGTAGTTTTCGATAGGCATTTCAAAAATAGGTGCCGATAGGCATTTCAGATATACGTGCCGATAGGCACTTCAGATATAGTTGCCGATTGGCATTTTAAAAATAGGTGCCGATAGGCATTTCAGATATAGAAGCCGATAGGCATTTCAAATATAGGTGCCGATAGGCATTCCAGATATGGTTGCCGATAGGCATTTCAAATATAGGTGCTGATAGGCATTTTAGATGTAGTTTCCGATAGGCATTTCAAAAATAGGTGCCGATAGACATTTCAGATATAGGTGCCGATAGGCATTTCAGATATAGTTGCCGATTGGCCTTTTAAAAATAGGTGCCGATAGGCATTTTAGATATAGAAGCCGATAGGCATTTCAAATATAGGTGCCGATAGGCATTCCAGATATGGTTGCTGATAGGCATTTCAAATATAGGTGCTGATGGGCATTTCAGATGTAGTTTCCGATAGGCAATTCAAAAATTGGTGCCGATAGGCATTTCAGAAATAGGTGCCGATAGGCATTTCAGATATAGTTGCCGATTGGCATTTTAAAAATAGGTGCCGATAGGCATTTCAGATATAGAAGCCGATAGGTATTTCAAATATAGGTGTCGATAGGCATTTCAGATATGGTTGCCGATAGGCATTTCAAATATAGGTGCTGATAGGCATTTCAGATGTAGTTTCCGATAGGCATTTCAAAAATAGGTGCCGATAGGCATTATAGATATAGGTGCCGATAGGCATTTCAGATATAGTTGCCGATTGGCATTTTAAAAATAGGTGCCGATAGGCATTTTAGATGTAGTTTCCGATAGGCATTTCAAAAATAGGTGCCGATAGGCATTTCAGATATAGGTGCCGATAGGCATATCAGATATAGTTGCCGATAGGCATTTAAAATATAGGTGCCGATAGGCATTTTAAATATAGGTGTCGATAGGCATTTCAGATATAAATGCCGAAAGGCATTTCAGATATAGGTGCCGATATGCATTTCCGATGTGGTTGCCGATAGGCATTTCAAATATAGGTGCTGATAGGCATTTCAGATGTAGTTTCCGATAGGCATTTCAAAAATAGGTGCCGATAGGCATTATAGATATAGGTGCCGATAGGCATTTCAGATAAAGTTGCCGATTGGCATTTTAAAAATAGGTGCCGATAGGCATTTTAGATGTAGTTTCCGATAGGCATTTCAAAAATAGGTGCCGATAGGCATTTCAGATATAGGTGCCGATAGGCATATCAGATATAGTTGCCGATAGGCATTTAAAATATAGGTGCCGATAGCATTTCAAATATAGGTGTCGATAGGCATTTCAGATATAAATGCCGATAGGCATTTCAAATATAGGTGCTGATAGGCATTTTAGATGTAGTTTCCGATAGGCATTTCAAAAATAGGTGCCGATAGGCATTTCAGATATAAGTGCCGATAGGCACTTCAGATATAGTTGCCGATTGGCATTTTAAAAATAGGTGCCGATAGGCATTTCAGATATAGAAGCCAATAGGCATTTCAAATATAGGTGCCGATAGGCATTCCAGATATGGTTGCCAATAGGCATTTCAAATATAAGTGCTGATAGGCATTTCAGATGTATTTTCCGATAGGCATTTCAAAAATAGGTACCGATAGGCATTTCAGATATAGGTGCCGATAGGCATGTCAGATATAGTTGCCGATTGGCATTTTTAAAATAGGTGCTGATAGGCATTTCAGATATAGAAGCCGATAAGTATTTCAAATGTAGGTGTCGATAGGCATTTCAGATATGGCTGCCGGTAGGCATTTCAAATATAGGTGCTGATAGGCATTTTAGATGTAGTTTCCGATAGGCATTTCAAAAATAGATGCCGATAGGCATTTCAGATATAGGTGCCGATAGGCATGTCAGATATAGTTGCCCATTGGCATTTTTAAAATAGGTGCTGATAGGCATTTCAGATATAGAAGCCGATAAGTATTTCAAATGTAGGTGTCGATAGGCATTTCAGATATGGCTGCCGATAGGCATTTCAAATATAGGTGCTGATAGGCATTTTAGATGTAGTTTCCGATAGGCATTTCAAAAATAGGTGCCGATAGGCATTTCAGATATAGGTGCCGATAGGCATTTCAGATATAGTTGCCGATTGGCATTTTAAAAATAGGTGCCGATAGGCATTTTAGATGTAGTTTCCTTTTGGCATTTAAAAAATAGGTGCCGATAGGCATATCAGATATAGTTGCCGATAGGCATTTAAAATATAGGTGCCGATAGGCATTTCAAATATAGGTGTCGATAGGCATTTCAGATATAAATGCCGAATGGCAATTCAGATATAGGTGCCGATAGGCATTTCTGATGTGGTTGCTGATAGGCATTTCAAATATAGGTGCTGATAGGCATTTCAGATGTAGTTTTCGATAGGCATTTCAAAAATAGGTGCCGATAGGCATTTGAGATATAGGTGCCGATAGGCACTTTAGATATAGTTGCCGATTGGCATTTTAAAAATAGGTGCCGATAGGCATTTCAGATATAAGTGCCGATAGGCATATCAGATATAGTTGCCGATAGGCATTTAAAATATAGGTGCCGATTGGCATTTCAAATATAGGTGTCGATAGGCATTTCAGATATAAATGCCGAAAGGCATTTTAGATATAGGTGCCGATAGGCATTTCTGATGTGGTTGCCAAAAGGCATTTCAAATATAGGTGCTGATAAACATTTTAGATGTAGTTACCGATAGGCATTTCAAAAATAGATGCCGATAGGCATTTCAGATATAGGTGCCGATAGGCATTTCAGATATAGTTGCCGATTGGCATTTTAAAAATAGGTGCCGATAGGCATTTCAGATATGGAAGCTGATAGGCATTTCAAATATAGGTGCCGATAAGCATTCCAGATATGGTTGCCGATAGGCATTTCAAATATAGGTGCTGATAGGCATTTCAGATGTAGTTTCCGATAGGCATTTCAAAAATTGGTGCCGATAGGCATTTCAGATATAGTTGCCGATTGGCATTTTAAAAATAGATGCCGATAGGCATTTCAGATATAGAAGCCGATAGGTATTTCAAATATAGGTGTCGATAGGCATTTCAGATATGGTTGCCGATAGGCATTTCAATATAGGTGCCGATAGGAATTTCAGATGTAGTTTCCGATAGGAATTTCAAAAATAGGTGCCGATAGGCATTTCAGATATAGGTGCCGATAGGCATTTCAGATATAGTTGCCGATTGGCATTTTAAAAATAGGTGTCGATAGGCATTTCAGATATAGAAGCCGATTGGCATTTCAAATATAGGTGCAGATAGGCATTCCAGATATGGTTGCCGATAGGCATTTCAAATATAGGTGCCGATGGGCATTCCAGATGTAGTTTCCGATAGGCATTCCAAAAATTGGTGCCGATAGCCATTTCAGTTATAGGTGGCGATAGGCATTTCAGATATAGTTACCGATTGGCATTTTAAAAATAGGTGCCGATTGGAATTTCAGATATAGAAGCCGATAGGTATTTCAAATATAGGTGTCGATAGGCATTTCAGATATGGTTGCCGATAGGCATTTCAAATATAGGTGCTGATAGGCATTTCAGATGTAGTTTCCGATAGGCATTTCAAAAATAGGTGCCGATAGGCATTTCAGATATAGAAGCCGATAGGCATTTCAAATATAGGTGCCGATAGGCATTCCAGATATGGTTGCCGATAGGCATTTGAAATATAGGTGCTGATAGGCATTTCAGATGTAGTTTCCGATAGGCATTTCAAAAATAGGTACCGATAGGCATTTCAGATATAGGTGCCGATAGGCATTTCAGATATATTTGCCGATTGGCATTTTAAAAATAGGTGCTGATAGGCATTTCAAATATAGAAGCCGATAGGCATTTTAAATATAAGTGCCGATAGGCATTGCAGATATGGTTGCCGATAGGCATTTCAAATATAGGTGCTGATAGGCATTTCAAATGTAGTTTCCGATAGGCATTTCAAAAATAGGTGCCGATAGGCATTTCAGATATAGGTGCCGATAGGCATTTCAGATATAGTTGCCGATTGGCATTTTAAAAATAGGTGCCGATAGGCATTTCAGATATAGAAGCCGATAGGTATTTCAAATATAGGTGTCGATACGCATTTTAGATATGGTTGCCGATAGGCATTTCAAATATTGGTGCTGATAGGCAATTCAGATGTTGTTTCCGATAGGCATTTCAAAAATAGGTGCCGATAGGCTTTTCAGATAGAGGTGCCGATAGGCATTTCAGATATATTTGCCGATTGGCATTTTAAAAATAGGTGCTGATAGGCATTTCAAATATAGAAGCCGATAGGCATTTTAAATATAAGTGCCGATAGGCATTGCAGATATGGTTGCCGATAGGCATTTCAAATATAGGTGCTGATAGGCATTTCAAATGTAGTTCCCGATAGGCATTTTAAAAATAGGTGCCGATAGGCATTTCAGATATAGGTGCCGATAGGCATTTTAAATATAGGTGCCGATAGGCATTCCAGATATGGTTGCCGATAGGCATTTCAAATATAGGTGCTGATAGGCATTTCAGATGTAGTTTCCGATAGGCATTTCAAAAATAGGTACCGATAGGCATTTCAGATATAGGTGCCGATAGGCATTTCAGATATATTTGCCGATTGGCATTTTAAAAATAGGTGCTGATAGGCATTTCAAATATAGAAGCCGATAGGCATTTTAAATATAAGTGCCGATAGGCATTGCAGATATGGTTGCCGATAGGCATTTCAAATATAGGTGCTGATAGGCATTTCAAATGTAGTTTCCGATAGGCATTTCAAAAATAGGTGCCGATAGGCATTTCAGATATAGGTGCCGATAGGCATTTCAGATATAGTTGCCGATTGGCATTTTAAAAATAGGTGCCGATAGGCATTTTAGATATAGGTGCCAATAGGCATTTCAGATATAGTTGCCGATTAACATTTAAAAAATAGGTGCCGATAGGCATTTCAGATGTGGAAGCCGATAGGTATTTCAAATATAGGTGTCGATAGGCATTTTCAGATATGGTTGCCGATAGGCATTTCAAATATAGGTGCTGATAGGCATTTCAGATGTAGTTTCCGATAGGCATTTCAAAAATAGGTGCCGATAGGCATTTCAGATATAGGTGCCGATAGGCATTTCAGATATAGTTGCCGATTGGCATTTTAAAATTAGGTGTCGACAGGCATTTCAGATATAGAAGCCGATAGGCATTTCATATATAGGTGCCGATAGGCATTCCAGATATGATTGCCGATAGGCATTACAAATATAGGTGCTGATAGGCATTCCAGATGTAGTTTCCGATAGGCATTTTAAAAATTGGTGTTGATAGGCATTTCAGATATAGGTGCCGATAGGCATTTCAGATATAGTTACCGATTGGCATTTTAAAAATAGGTGCCGATAGGCTATTTAGATATAGAAGCCGATAGGTATTTCAAATATAGGTGTCGATAGGCATTTCAGATATGGTTGCCGATAGGCGTTTCAAATATAGGTGCTGATAGGCATTTCAGATGTAGTTTCCGATAGGCATTTCAAAAATTCATGCCGATAGGCATTTCAGATATAGGTGCCGATAGGCATTTCAGATATAGTTGCCGATTGGCATTTTAAAAATAGGTGCCGATAGGCATTTCAGATATAGAAGCCGATAGGTATTTCAAATATAGGTGCCGATAGGCATTCCAGATATGGTTGCCGATAGGCATTTCAAATATAAGTGCTGATAGGCATTTTAGATGTAGTTTCCGATAGGCATTTCAAAAATTGATGCCGATAGGCATTTCAGATATAGGTGCTGATAGGCATTTCAGATATAGTTGCCGATTGGCAATTTAAAAATAGGTGCCGATAGTCATTTTAGATATAGAAGCCGATAGGCATTTCAAATATAGGTGCCGATAGGCATTCCAGATATGGTTGCCGATAGGCATTTCAAATATAGGTGCTGATAGGCATTTCAGATGTAGTTTCCGATAGGTATTTCAAAAATAGGTGCCGATAGGCATTTCAGATATAGTTGCCGATTGGCATTTTAAAAACAGGTGCCGATAGGCATTTCAGATATAGAAGCCGATAGGTATTTCAAATATAGGTGTCGATAGGCATTTCAGATATGGTTGCCGATAGGCATTTCAAATATAGGAGCATATAGGCATTTCAGATGTAGTTTCCGAAAGGCATTTTAAAAATTGGTGCCGATAGGCATTTCAGATATAGGTGCCGATAGGCATTTCAGATATAGTTGCCAATTGGCATTTTAAAAATAGGTGTCGATAGGCATTTCAGATATAAAGGCCGATAGGCATTTCAAATATAGGTGCCGATAGGCATTCCAGATATGGTTGCCGATAGGCATTTCAAATATAGGTGCCGATAGGCATTTCAGATATAGGTGCCGATAGGCATTTCAGATATAGTTGCCGATTGGCATTTTAAAAATAGGTGCCGATAGGCATTTCAGATATAGAAGCCGATAGGTATTTCAAATATAGGTGTCGATAGGCATTTCAGATATGGTTGCCGATAGGCATTTCAAATATAGGTGCTGATAGGCATTTCAGATGTAGTTTCCGATAGGCATTTGAAAAATAGGTGCCAATAGGCATTTCAGATATAGGTGCCGATAGGCATTTAATATATAGTTGCCGATTGGCATTTTAAAAATAGGTGCCGATAGGCATTTTAGATGTAGTTTCCGATAGGCATTTCAAAAATAGGTGCCGATAGGCATTTCAGATATAAGTGCCGATAGGCATATCAGATATAGTTGCCGATAGGCATTTAAAATATAGGTGCCGATAGGCATTTCAGATGTAGTTTCCGATAGGCATTTGAAAAATAGGTGCCAATAGGCATTTCAGATATAGGTGCCGATAGGCATTTAAGATATAGTTGCCGATTGGCATTTTAAAAATAGGTGCCGATAGGCATTTTAGATTTAGTTTCCGATAGGCATTTCAAAAATAGGTGCCGATAGGCATTTCAGATATAAATGCCGAAAGGCATTTTAGCTAAAGGTGCCGATAGGCATTTCTGATGTGGTTGCCGATAGGCATTTCAAATATAGGTGCTGATAGGCATTTCAGATGTAGTTTTCGATAGGCATTTCAAAAATAGGTGCCGATAGGCATTTCAGATATACGTGCCGATAGGCACTTCAGATATAGTTGCCGATTGGCATTTTAAAAATAGGTGCCGATAGGCATTTCAGATATAGAAGCCGATAGGCATTTCAAATATAGGTGCCGATAGGCATTCCAGATATGGTTGTCGATAGGCATTTCAAATATAGGTGCTGATAGGCATTTTAGATGTAGTTTCCGATAGGCATTTCAAAAATAGGTGCCGATAGACATTTCAGATATAGGTGCCGATAGGCATTTCAGATATAGTTGCCGATTGGCCTTTTAAAAATAGGTGCCGATAGGCATTTTAGATATAGAAGCCGATAGGCATTTCAAATATAGGTGCCGATAGGCATTCCAGATATGGTTGCTGATAGGCATTTCAAATATAGGTGCTGATGGGCATTTCAGATGTAGTTTCCGATAGGCAATTCAAAAATTGGTGCCGATAGGCATTTCAGATATAGGTGCCGATAGGCATTTCAGATATAGTTGCCGATTGGCATTTTAAAAATAGGTGCCGATAGGCATTTCAGATATAGAAGCCGATAGGTATTTCAAATATAGGTGTCGATAGGCATTTCAGATATGGTTGCCGATAGGCATTTCAAATATAGGTGCTGATAGGCATTTCAGATGTAGTTTCCGATAGGCATTTCAAAAATAGGTGCCGATAGGCATTATAGATATAGGTGCCGATAGGCATTTCAGATATAGTTGCCGATTGGCATTTTAAAAATAGGTGCCGATAGGCATTTTAGATGTAGTTTCCGATAGGCATTTCAAAAATAGGTGCCGATAGGCATTTCAGATATAGGTGCCGATATGCATATCAGATATAGTTGCCGATAGGCATTTAAAATATAGGTGCCGATAGGCATTTTAAATATAGGTGTCGATAGGCATTTCAGATATAAATGCCGAAAGGCATTTCAGATATAGTTGCCGATAGGCATTTCCGATGTGGTTGCCGATAGGCATTTCAAATATAGGTGCTGATAGGCATTTCAGATGTAGTTTCCGATAGGCATTTCAAAAATAGGTGCCGATAGGCATTATAGATATAGGTGCCGATAGGCATTTCAGATATAGTTGCCGATTGGCATTTTAAAAATAGGTGCCGATAGGCATTTTAGATGTAGTTTCCGATAGGCATTTCAAAAATAGGTGCCGATAGGCATTTCAGATATAGGTGCCGATAGGCATATCAGATATAGTTGCCGATAGCCATTTAAAATATAGGTGCCGATAGGCATTTCAAATATAGGTGTCGATAGGCATTTCAGATATAAATGCCGATAGGCATTTCAAATATAGGTGCTGATAGGCATTTTAGATGTAGTTTCCGATAGGCATTTCAAAAATAGGTGCCGATAGGCATTTCAGATATAGGTGCCGATAGGCATGTCAGATATAGTTGCCCATTGGCATTTTTAAAATAGGTGCTGATAGGCATTTCAGATATAGAAGCCGATAAGTATTTCAAATGTAGGTGTCGATAGGCATTTCAAAAATGGCTGCCAATAGGCATTTCAAATATAAGTGCTGATAGGCATTTTAGATGTAGTTTCCGATAGGCATTTCAAAAATAGGTGCCGATAGGCATTTCAGATATAGGTGCCGATAGGCATTTCAGATATAGTTGCCGATTGCATTTTAAAAATAGGTGCCGATAGGCATTTTAGATGTAGTTTCCTTTTGGCATTTAAAAAATAGGTGCCGATAGGCATATCAGATATAGTTGCCGATAGGCATTTAAAATATAGGTGCCGATAGGCATTTCAAATATAGGTGTCGATAGGCATTTCAGATATAAATGCCGAATGGCAATTCAGATATAGGTGCCGATAGGCATTTCTGATGTGGTTGCTGATAGGCATTTCAAATATAGGTGCTGATAGGCATTTCAGATGTAGTTTTCGATAGGCATTTCAAAAAGAGGTCCCGATAGGCATTTGAGATATAGGTGCCGATAGGCACTTTAGATATAGTTGCCGATTGGCATTTTAAAAATAGGTGCCGATAGGCATTTCAGATATAGAAGCCGATAGGTATTTCAAATATAGGTGTCGATAGGCATTTCAGATATGGTTGCCGATAGGCATTTCAAATATAGGTGCTGATAGGCATTTCAGATGTAGTTTCCGATAGGCATTCCAAAAATAGGTGCCGATAGGCATTTCAGATATACGTGCCGATAGGCACTTCAGATATAGTTGCCGATTGGCATTTTAAAAATAGGTGCCGATAGGCATTTCAGATATAGAAGCCGATAGGCATTTCAAATATAGGTGCCGATAGGCATTCCAGATATGGTTGCCGATAGGCATTTCAAATATAGGTGCTGATAGGCATTTTAGATGTAGTTTCCGATAGGCATTTCAAAAATAGGTGCCGATAGACATTTCAGATATAGGTGCCGATAGGCATTTCAGATATAGTTGCCGATTGGCCTTTTAAAAATAGGTGCCGATAGGCATTTTAGATATAGAAGCCGATAGGCATTTCAAATATAGGTGCCGATAGGCATTCCAGATATGGTTGCTGATAGGCATTTCAAATATAGGTGCTGATGGGCATTTCAGATGTAGTTTCCGATAGGCAATTCAAAAATTGGTGCCGATAGGCATTTCAGATATAGGTGCCGATAGGCATTTCAGATATAGTTGCCGATTGGCATTTTAAAAATAGGTGCCGATAGGCATTTCAGATATAGAAGCCGATAGGTATTTCAAATATAGGTGTCGATAGGCATTTCAGATATGGTTGCCGATAGGCATTTCAAATATAGGTGCTGATAGGCATTTCAGATGTAGTTTCCGATAGGCATTTCAAAAATAGGTGCCGATAGGCATTATAGATATAGGTGCCGATAGGCATTTCAGATATAGTTGCCGATTGGCATTTTAAAAATAGGTGCCGATAGGCATTTTAGATGTAGTTTCCGATAGGCATTTCAAAAATAGGTGCCGATAGGCATTTCAGATATAGGTGCCGATAGGCATATCAGATATAGTTGCCGATAGGCATTTAAAATATAGGTGCCGATAGGCATTTCAAATATAGGTGTCGATAGGCATTTCAGATATAAATGCCGATAGGCATTTCAAATATAGGTGCTGATAGGCATTTTAGATGTAGTTTCCGATAGGCATTTCAAAAAGAAATGCCGATAGGCATTTCCGATATAAGTGCCGATAGGCACTTCAGATATAGTTGCCGATTGGCATTTTAAAAATAGGTGCCGATAGGCATTTCAGATATAGAAGCCGATAGGCATTTCAAATATAGGTGCCGATAGGCATTCCAGATATGGTTGCCAATAGGCATTTCAAATATAAGTGCTGATAGGCATTTCAGATGTAGTTTCCGATAGGCATTTCAAAAATAGGTACCGATAGGCATTTCAGATATAGGTGCCGATAGGCATGTCAGATATAGTTGCCGATTGGCATTTTTAAAATAGGTGCTGATAGGCATTTCAGATATAGAAGCCGATAAGTATTTCAAATGTAGGTGTCGATAGGCATTTCAGATATGGCTGCCGGTAGGCATTTCAAATATAGGTGCTGATAGGCATTTTAGATGTAGTTTCCGATAGGCATTTCAAAAATAGGTGCCGAAAGGCATTTCAGATATAGGTGCCGATAGGCATGTCAGATATAGTTGCCCATTGGCATTTTTAAAATAGGTGCTAATAGGCATTTCAGATATAGAAGCCGATAAGTATTTCAAATGTAGGTGTCGATAGGCATTTCAGATATGGCTGCCGATAGGCATTTCAAATATAGGTGCTGATAGGCATTTTAGATGTAGTTTCCGATAGGCATTTCAAAAATAGGTGCCGATAGGCATTTCAGATATAGGTGCCGATAGGCATTTCAGATATAGTTGCCGATTGGCATTTTAAAAATAGGTGCCGATAGGCATTTTAGATGTAGTTTCCTTTTGGCATTTAAAAAATAGGTGCCGATAGGCATATCAGATATAGTTGCCGATAGGCATTTAAAATATAGGTGCCGATAGGCATTTCAAATATAGGTGTCGATAGGCATTTCAGATATAAATGCCGAATGGCAATTCAGATATAGGTGCCGATAGGCATTTCTGATGTGGTTGCTGATAGGCATTTCAAATATAGGTGCTGATAGGCATTTCAGATGTAGTTTTCGATAGGCATTTCAAAAAGGGTTGCCGATAGGCATTTGAGATATAGGTGCCGATAGGCACTTTAGATATAGTTGCCGATTGGCATTTTAAAAATAGGTGCCGATAGGCATTTCAGATATAAGTGCCGATAGGCATATCAGATACAGTTGCCGATAGGCATTTAAAATATAGGTGCCGATAGGCATTTCAAATATAGGTGTCGATAGGCATTTCAGATATAAATGCCGAAAGGCATTTTAGATATAGGTGCCGATAGGCATTTCTGATGTGGTTGCCGATAGGCATTTCAAATATAGGTGCTGATAAACATTTTAGATGTAGTTACCGATAGGCATTTCAAAAATAGATGCCGATAGGCATTTCAGATATAGGTGCCGATAGGCATTTCAGATATAGTTGCCGATTGGCATTTTAAAAATAGGTGCCGATAGGCATTTCAGATATAGAAGCCGATAGGTATTTCAAATATAGGTGTCGATAGGCATTTCAGATATGGTTGCCGATAGGCATTTCAATATAGGTGCTGATAGGAATTTCAGATGTAGTTTCCGATAGGAATTTCAAAAATAGGTGCCGATAGGCATTTCAGATATAGGTGCCGATAGGCATTTCAGATATAGTTGCCGATTGGCATTTTAAAAATAGGTGTCGATAGGCATTTCAGATATAGAAGCCGATAGGCATTTCAAATATAGGTGCAGATAGGCATTCCAGATATGGTTACCGATAGGCATTTCAAATATAGGTGCTGATGGGCATTCCAGATGTAGTTTCCGATAGGCATTCCAAAAATTGGTGGCGATAGCCATTTCAGATATAGGTGGCGATAGGCATTTCAGATATAGTTACCGATTGGCATTTTAAAAATAGGTGCGGATTGGAATTTCAGATATAGAAGCCGATAGGTATTTCAAATATAGGTGTCGATAGGCATTTCAGATATGGTTGCCGATAGGCATTTCAAATATAGGTGCTGATAGGCATTTCAGATGTAGTTTCCGATAGGCATTTCAAAAATAGGTGCCGATAGGCATTTCAGATATAGAAGCCGATAGGCATTTCAAATATAGGTGCCGATAGGCATTCCAGATATGGTTGCCGATAGGTATTTCAAATATAGGTGCTGATAGGCATTTCAGATGTAGTTTCCGATAGGCATTTCAAAAATTGGTGCCGATAGGCATTTCAGATATAGGTGCCGATAGGCATTTCAGATATAGTTGCCGAATGGCATTTTAAAAATAGGTGCCGATAGGCATTTCAGAGATAGAAGCCGATAGGTATTTCAAATATAGGTGTCGATACGCATTTTAGATATGGTTGCCGATAGGCATTTCAAATATTGGTGCTGATAGGCAATTCAGATGTTGTTTCCGATAGGCATTTCAAAAATAGGTGCCGATAGGCTTTTCAGATATAGGTGCCGATAGGCATTACAGATATAGTTGCCGATTGGCATTTTAAAAATAGGTGCCGATAGGCATTTCAGATATAGAAGCCGATAGGCATTTCAAATATAGGTGCCGATAGGCATTCCAGATATGGTTGCCGATAGGCATTTCAAATATAGGTGCTGATAGGCATTTCAGATGTAGTTTCCGATAGGCATTTCAAAAATAGGTACCGATAGGCATTTCAGATATAGGTGCCGATAGGCATTTCAGATATATTTGCCGATTGGCATTTTAAAAATAGGTGCTGATAGGCATTTCAGATATAGAAGCCGATAGGCATTTTAAATATAAGTGCCGATAGGCATTGCAGATATAGTTCCCGATAGGCATTTCAAATATAGGTGCTGATAGGCATTTCAAATGTAGTTTCCGATAGGCATTTCAAAAATAGGTGCCGATAGGCATTTCAGATATAGGTGCCGATAGGCATTTCAGATATAGTTGCCGATTGGCATTTTAAAAATAGGTGCCGATAGGCATTTTAGATATAGGTGCCAATAGGCATTTCAGATATAGTTGCCGATTAACATTTAAAAAATAGGTGCCGATAGGCATTTCAGATGTGGAAGCCGATAGGTATTTCAAATATAGGTGTCGATAGGCATTTTCAGATATGGTTGCCGATAGGCATTTCAAATATAGGTGCTGATAGGCATTTCAGATGTAGTTTCCGATAGGCATTTCAAAAATAGGTGCCGATAGGCATTTCAGATATAGGTGCCGATAGGCATTTCAGATATAGTTGCCGATTGGCATTTTAAAATTAGGTGTCGATAGGCATTTCAGATATAGAAGCCGATAGGCATTTCATATATAGGTGCCGATAGGCATTCCAGATATGATTGCCGATAGGCATTTCAAATATAGGTGCTGATAGGCATTCCAGATGTAGTTTCCGATAGGCATTTTAAAAATTGGTGCTGATAGGCATTTCAGATATAGGTGCCGATAGGCATTTCAGATATAGTTACCGATTGGCATTTTAAAAATAGGTGCCGATAGGCATTTTAGATATAGAAGCCGATAGGTATTTCAAATATAGGTGTCGATAGGCATTTCAGATATGGTTGCCGATAGGCGTTTCAAATATAGGTGCTGATAGGCATTTCAGATGTAGTTTCCGATAGGCATTTCAAAAATAGGTGCCGATAGGCATTTCAGATATAGGTGCCGATAGGCATTTCAGATATAGTTGCCGATTGGCATTTTAAAAATAGGTGCCGATAGGCATTTCAAAAATAGGTGCCGATAGGCATTTAAGGTATAGGTGACGATAGGCATTTCCGATATAGTTGCCAATTGGCATTTTAAAAATAGGTGCCGATAGGCATTTCAGATATAGAAGCCGATAGGCATTTCAAATATAGGTGCCGATAGGCATTACAGATATGGTTGCCGATAGGCATTTGAAATATAGGTGCTGATAGGCATTTTAGATGTAGTTTCCGATAGGCATTTCAAAAATAGGTACCGATAGGCATTTCAGATGTAGGTGCCGATAGGTATTTCAGATATAGTTGCCAATTGGCATTTTAAAAATAGGTGTCGATAGGCATTTCAGATATAGAAGCCGATAGGCATTTCAAATATAGGTGCCGATAGGCATTCCAGATAATGTGGCCGATAGGCATTTCAAATATAGGTGCTGATAGGCATTTAAGATGTAGTTTCCGATAGGCATTTCAAAAATTGGTGCCGATAGGCATTTCAGATATAGGTGCCGATAGGCATTTCAGATATAGTTGCCGTATGGCATTTTAAAAATAGGTGCCGATAGGCATTTCAGATATAGAAGCCGATAGGTATTTCAAATATAGGTGCCGATAGGCATTCCAGATATGGTTGCCGATAGGCATTTCAAATATAGGTGCTGATAGGCATTTCAGATGTAGTTTCCGATAGGTATTTCAAAAATAGGTGCCGATAGGCTTTTCAGATATAGTTGCCGATTGGCATTTTAAAAACAGGTGCCGATAGGCATTTCAGATATAGAAGCCAATAGGTATTTCAAATATAGGTGTCGATAGGCATTTCAGATATGGTTGCCGATAGGCATTTCAAATATAGGAGCAGATAGGCATTTCAAATATAGGTGCTGATAGGCATATCAGATGTAGTTTCCGATAGGCATTTCAAAAATTCATGCCGATAGGCATTTCAGATATAGGTGCCGATAGGCATTTCAGATATAGTTGCCGATTGGCATTTTAAAAATAGGTGCCGATAGGCATTTCAGATATAGAAGCCGATAGGTATTTCAAATATAGGTGCCGATAGGCATTCCAGATATGGTTGCCGATAGGCATTTCAAATATAAGTGCTGATAGGCATTTTAGATGTAGTTTCCGATAGGCATTTCAAAAATTGATGCCGATAGGCATTTCAGATATAGGTGCCGATAGGCATTTCAGATATAGTTGCCGATTGGCAATTTAAAAATAGGTGCCGATAGTCATTTTAGATATAGAAGCCGATAGGCATTTCAAATATAGGTGCCGATAGGCATTCCAGATATGGTTGCCGATAGGCATTTCAAATATAGGTGCTGATAGGCATTTCAGATGTAGTTTCCGATAGGTATTTCAAAAATAGGTGCCGATAGGCATTTCAGATATAGTTGCCGATTGGCATTCTAAAAACAGGTGCCGATAGGCATTTCAGATATAGAAGCCGATAGGTATTTCAAATATAGGTGCCGATAGGCATTCCAGATATGGTTGCCGATAGGCATTTCAAATATAAGTGCTGATAGGCATTTTAGATGTAGTTTCCGATAGGCATTTCAAAAATTGATGCCGATAGGCATTTCAGATATAGGTGCCGATAGGCATTTCAGATATAGTTGCCGATTGGCAATTTAAAAATAGGTGCCGATAGTCATTTTAGATATAGAAGCCGATAGGCATTTCAAATATAGGTGCCGATAGGCATTCCAGATATGGTTGCCGATAGGCATTTCAAATATAGGTGCTGATAGGCATTTCAGATGTAGTTTCCGATAGGTATTTCAAAAATAGGTACCGATAGGCATTTCAGATATAGGTGCCGATAGGCATGTCAGATATAGTTGCCGATTGGCATTTTTAAAATAGGTGCTGATAGGCATTTCAGATATAGAAGCCGATAAGTATTTCAAATGTAGGTGTCGATAGGCATTTCAGATATGGCTGCCGGTAGGCATTTCAAATATAGGTGCTGATAGGCATTTTAGATGTAGTTTCCGATAGGCATTTCAAAAATAGATGCCGATAGGCATTTCAGATATAGGTGCCGATAGGCATGTCAGATATAGTTGCCCATTGGCATTTTTAAAATAGGTGCTGATAGGCATTTCAGATATAGAAGCCGATAAGTATTTCAAATGTAGGTGTCGATAGGCATTTCAGATATGGCTGCCGATAGGCATTTCAAATATAGGTGCTGATAGGCATTTTAGATGTAGTTTCCGATAGGCATTTCAAAAATAGGTGCCGATAGGCATTTCAGATATAGGTGCCGATAGGCATTTCAGATATAGTTGCCGATTGGCATTTTAAAAATAGGTGCCGATAGGCATTTTAGATGTAGTTTCCTTTTGGCATTTAAAAAATAGGTGCCGATAGGCATATCAGATATAGTTGCCGATAGGCATTTAAAATATAGGTGCCGATAGGCATTTCAAATATAGGTGTCGATAGGCATTTCAGATATAAATGCCGAATGGCAATTCAGATATAGGTGCCGATAGGCATTTCTGATGTGGTTGCTGATAGGCATTTCAAATATAGGTGCTGATAGGCATTTCAGATGTAGTTTTCGATAGGCATTTCAAAAAGAGGTGCCGATAGGCATTTGAGATATAGGTGCCGATAGGCACTTTAGATATAGTTGCCGATTGGCATTTTAAAAATAGGTGCCGATAGGCATTTCAGATATAAGTGCCGATAGGCATATCAGATATAGGTGCCGATAGGCATTTAAAATATAGGTGCCGATTGGCATTTCAAATATAGGTGTCGATAGGCATTTCAGATATAAATGCCGAAAGGCATTTTAGATATAGGTGCCGATAGGCATTTCTGATGTGGTTGCCAAAAGGCATTTCAAATATAGGTGCTGATAAACATTTTAGATGTAGTTACCGATAGGCATTTCAAAAATAGATGCCGATAGGCATTTCAGATATAGGTGCCGATAGGCATTTCAGATATAGTTGCCGATTGGCATTTTAAAAATAGGTGCCGATAGGCATTTCAGATATGGAAGCTGATAGGCATTTCAAATATAGGTGCCGATAAGCATTCCAGATATGGTTGCCGATAGGCATTTCAAATATAGGTGCTGATAGGCATTTCAGATGTAGTTTCCGATAGGCATTTCAAAAATTGGTGCCGATAGGCATTTCAGATAAAGGTGCCGATAGGCATTTCAGATATAGTTGCCGATTGGCATTTTAAAAATAGTTGCCGATAGGCATTTCAGATACAGAAGCCGATAGGTATTTCAAATATAGGTGTCGATAGGCATTTCAGATATGGTTGCCGATAGGCATTTCAATATAGGTGCTGATAGGAATTTCAGATGTAGTTTCCGATAGAAATTTCAAAAATAGGTGCCGATAGGCATTTCAGATATAGGTGCCGATAGGCATTTCAGATATAGTTGCCGATTGGCATTTTGAAAATAGGTGTCGATAGGCATTTCAGATATAGAAGCCGATAGGCATTTCAAATATAGGTGCAGATAGGCATTCCAGATATGGTTGCCGATAGGCATTTCAAATATAGGTGCTGATGGGCATTCCAGATGTAGTTTCCGATAGGCATTCCAAAAATTGGTGCCGATAGCCATTTCAGATATAGGTGGCGATAGGCATTTCAGATATAGTTACCGATTGGCATTTTAAAAATAGGTGCCGATTGGAATTTCAGATATAGAAGCCGATAGGTATTTCAAATATAGGTGTCGATAGGCATTTCAGATATGGTTGCCGATAGGCATTTCAAATATAGGTGCTGATAGGCATTTCAGATGTAGTTTCCGATAGGCATTTCAAAAATAGGTGCCGATAGGCATTTCAGATATAGAAGCCGATAGGCATTTCAAATATAGGTGCCGATAGGCATTCCAGATATGGTTGCCGATAGGCGTTTCAAATATAGGTGCTGATAGGCATTTCAGATGTAGTTTCCGATAGGCATTTCAAAAATTCATGCCGATAGGCATTTCAGATATAGGTGCCGATAGGCATTTCAGATATAGTTGCCGATTGGCATTTTAAAAATAGGTGCCGATAGGCATTTCAGATATAGAAGCCGATAGGTATTTCAAATATAGGTGCCGATAGGCATTCCAGATATGGTTGCCGATAGGCATTTCAAATATAAGTGCTGATAGGCATTTTAGATGTAGTTTCCGATAGGCATTTCAAAAATTGATGCCGATAGGCATTTCAGATATAGGTGCTGATAGGCATTTCAGATATAGTTGCCGATTGGCAATTTAAAAATAGGTGCCGATAGTCATTTTAGATATAGAAGCCGATAGGCATTTCAAATATAGGTGCCGATAGGCATTCCAGATATGGTTGCCGATAGGCATTTCAAATATAGGTGCTGATAGGCATTTCAGATGTAGTTTCCGATAGGTATTTCAAAAATAGGTGCCGATAGGCATTTCAGATATAGTTGCCGATTGGCATTTTAAAAACAGGTGCCGATAGGCATTTCAGATATAGAAGCCGATAGGTATTTCAAATATAGGTGTCGATAGGCATTTCAGATATGGTTGCCGATAGGCATTTCAAATATAGGAGCATATAGGCATTTCAGATGTAGTTTCCGAAAGGCATTTTAAAAATTGGTGCCGATAGGCATTTCAGATATAGGTGCCGATAGGCATTTCAGATATAGTTGCCAATTGGCATTTTAAAAATAGGTGTCGATAGGCATTTCAGATATAAAGGCCGATAGGCATTTCAAATATAGGTGCCGATAGGCATTTCTGATGTGGTTGCCGATAGGCATTTCAAATATAGGTGCTGATAGGCATTTCAGATGTAGTTGCCGATAGGCATTTCAAATATAGGTGCCGATAGGCATTTCAGATATAGGTGCCGATAGGCATTTCAGATATAGTTGCCGATTGGCATTTTAAAAATAGGTGCCGATAGGCATTTCAGATATAGAAGCCGATAGGTATTTCAAATATAGGTGTCGATAGGCATTTCAGATATGGTTGCCGATAGGCATTAAAATATAGGTGCTGATAGGCATTTCAGATGTAGTTTCCGATAGGCATTTGAAAAATAGGTGCCAATAGGCATTTCAGATATAGGTGCCGATAGGCATTTAATATATAGTTGCCGATTGGCATTTTAAAAATAGGTGCCGATAGGCATTTTAGATGTAGTTTCCGATAGGCATTTCAAAAATAGGTGCCGATAGGCATTTCAGATATAAGTGCCGATAGGCATATCAGATATAGTTGCCGATAGGCATTTAAAATATAGGTGCCGATAGGCATTTCAGATGTAGTTTCCGATAGGCATTTGAAAAATAGGTGCCAATAGGCATTTCAGATATAGGTGCCGATAGGCATTTAAGATATAGTTGCCGATTGGCATTTTAAAAATAGGTGCCGATAGGCATTTTAGATTTAGTTTCCGATAGGCATTTCAAAAATAGGTGCCGATAGGCATTTCAGATATAAATGCCGAAAGGCATTTTAGATAAAGGTGCCGATAGGCATTTCTGATGTGGTTGCCGATAGGCATTTCAAATATAGGTGCTGATAGGCATTTCAGATGTAGTTTTCGATAGGCATTTCAAAAATAGGTGCCGATAGGCATTTCAGATATACGTGCCGATAGGCACTTCAGATATAGTTGCCGATTGGCATTTTAAAAATAGGTGCCGATAGGCATTTCAGATATAGAAGCCGATAGGCATTTCAAATATAGGTGCCGATAGGCATTCCAGATATGGTTGTCGATAGGCATTTCAAATATAGGTGCTGATGGGCATTTTAGATGTAGTTTCCGATAGGCATTTCAAAAATAGGTGCCGATAGACATTTCAGATATAGGTGCCGATAGGCATTTCAGATATAGTTGCCGATTGGCCTTTTAAAAATAGGTGCCGATAGGCATTTTAGATATAGAAGCCGATAGGCATTTCAAATATAGGTGCCGATAGGCATTCCAGATATGGTTGCTGATAGGCATTTCAAATATAGGTGCTGATGGGCATTTCAGATGTAGTTTCCGATAGGCAATTCAAAAATTGGTGCCGATAGGCATTTCAGATATAGGTGCCGATAGGCATTTCAGATATAGTTGCCGATTGGCATTTTAAAAATAGGTGCCGATAGGCATTTCAGATATAGAAGCCGATAGGTATTTCAAATATAGGTGTCGATAGGCATTTCAGATATGGTTGCCGATAGGCATTTCAAATATAGGTGCTGATAGGCATTTCAGATGTAGTTTCCGATAGGCATTTCAAAAATAGGTGCCGATAGGCATTATAGATATAGGTGCCGATAGGCATTTCAGATATAGTTGCCGATTGGCATTTTAAAAATAGGTGCCGATAGGCATTTTAGATGTAGTTTCCGATAGGCATTTCAAAAATAGGTGCCGATAGGCATTTCAGATATAGGTGCCGATAGGCATATCAGATATAGTTGCCGATAGGCATTTAAAATATAGGTGCCGATAGGCATTTTAAATATAGGTGTCGATAGGCATTTCAGATATAAATGCCGAAAGGCATTTCAGATATAGGTGCCGATAGGCATTTCCGATGTGGTTGCCGATAGGCATTTCAAATATAGGTGCTGATAGGCATTTCAGATGTAGTTTCCGATAGGCATTTCAAAAATAGGTGCCGATAGGCATTATAGATATAGGTGCCGATAGGCATTTCAGATATAGTTGCCGATTGGCATTTTAAAAATAGGTGCCGATAGGCATTTTAGATGTAGTTTCCGATAGGCATTTCAAAAATAGGTGCCGATAGGCATTTCAGATATAGGTGCCGATAGGCATATCAGATATAGTTGCCGATAGGCATTTAAAATATAGGTGCCGATAGGCATTTCAAATATAGGTGTCGATAGGCATTTCAGATATAAATGCCGATAGGCATTTCAAATATAGGTGCTGATAGGCATTTTAGATGTAGTTTCCGATAGGCATTTCAAAAATAGGTGCCGATAGGCATTTCAGATATAGGTGCCGATAGGCATGTCAGATATAGTTGCCCATTGGCATTTTTAAAATAGGTGCTGATAGGCATTTCAGATATAGAAGCCGATAAGTATTTCAAATGTAGGTGTCGATAGGCATTTCAAAAATGGCTGCCAATAGGCATTTCAAATATAAGTGCTGATAGGCATTTTAGACGTAGTTTCCGATAGGCATTTCAAAAATAGGTGCCGATAGGCATTTCAGATATAGGTGCCGATAGGCATTTCAGATATAGTTGCCGATTGGCATTTTAAAAATAGGTGCCGATAGGCATTTTAGATGTAGTTTCCTTTTGGCATTTAAAAAATAGGTGCCGATAGGCATATCAGATATAGTTGCCGATAGGCATTTAAAATATAGGTGCCGATAGGCATTTCAAATATAGGTGTCGATAGGCATTTCAGATATAAATGCCGAATGGCAATTCAGATATAGGTGCCGATAGGCATTTCTGATGTGGTTGCTGATAGGCATTTCAAATATAGGTGCTGATAGGCATTTCAGATGTAGTTTTCGATAGGCATTTCAAAAAGAGGTCCCGATAGGCATTTGAGATATAGGTGCCGATAGGCACTTTAGATATAGTTGCCGATTGGCATTTTAAAAATAGGTGCCGATAGGCATTTCAGATATAGAAGCCGATAGGTATTTCAAATATAGGTGTCGATAGGCATTTCAGATATGGTTGCCGATAGGCATTTCACATATAGGTGCTGATAGGCATTTCAGATGTAGTTTCCGATAGGCATTTCAAAAATAGGTGCCGATAGGCATTTCAGATATACGTGCCGATAGGCACTTCAGATATAGTTGCCGATTGGCATTTTAAAAATAGGTGCCGATAGGCATTTCAGATATAGAAGCCGATAGGCATTTCAAATATAGGTGCCGATAGGCATTCCAGATATGGTTGCCGATAGGCATTTCAAATATAGGTGCTGATAGGCATTTTAGATGTAGTTTCCGATAGGCATTTCAAAAATAGGTGCCGATAGACATTTCAGATATAGGTGCCGATAGGCATTTCAGATATAGTTGCCGATTGGCCTTTTAAAAATAGGTGCCGATAGGCATTTTAGATATAGAAGCCGATAGGCATTTCAAATATAGGTGCCGATAGGCATTCCAGATATGGTTGCTGATAGGCATTTCAAATATAGGTGCTGATGGGCATTTCAGATGTAGTTTCCGATAGGCAATTCAAAAATTGGTGCCGATAGGCATTTCAGATATAGGTGCCGATAGGCATTTCAGATATAGTTGCCGATTGGCATTTTAAAAATAGGTGCCGATAGGCATTTCAGATATAGAAGCCGAAAGGTATTTCAAATATAGGTGTCGATAGGCATTTCAGATATGGTTGCCGATAGGCATTTCAAATATAGGTGCTGATAGGCATTTCAGATGTAGTTTCCGATAGGCATTTCAAAAATAGGTGCCGATAGGCATTATAGATATAGGTGCCGATAGGCATTTCAGATATAGTTGCCGATTGGCATTTTAAAAATAGGTGCCGATAGGCATTTTAGATGTAGTTTCCGATAGGCATTTCAAAAATAGGTGCCGATAGGCATTTCAGATATAGGTGCCGATAGGCATATCAGATATAGTTGCCGATAGGCATTTAAAATATAGGTGCCGATAGGCATTTCAAATATAGGTGTCGATAGGCATTTCAGATATAAATGCCGATAGGCATTTCAAATATAGGTGCTGATAGGCATTTTAGATGTAGTTTCCGATAGGCATTTCAAAAAGAAATGCCGATAGGCATTTCAGATATAAGTGCCGATAGGCACTTCAGATATAGTTGCCGATTGGCATTTTAAAAATAGGTGCCGATAGGCATTTCAGATATAGAAGCCGATAGGCATTTCAAATATAGGTGCCGATAGGCATTCCAGATATGGTTGCCAATAGGCATTTCAAATATAAGTGCTGATAGGCATTTCAGATGTAGTTTCCGATAGGCATTTCAAAAATAGGTACCGATAGGCATTTCAGATATAGGTGCCGATAGGCATGTCAGATATAGTTGCCGATTGGCATTTTTAAAATAGGTGCTGATAGGCATTTCAGATATAGAAGCCGATAAGTATTTCAAATGTAGGTGTCGATAGGCATTTCAGATATGGCTGCCGGTAGGCATTTCAAATATAGGTGCTGATAGGCATTTTAGATGTAGTTTCCGATAGGCATTTCAAAAATAGGTGCCGAAAGGCATTTCAGATATAGGTGCCGATAGGCATGTCAGATATAGTTGCCCATTGGCATTTTTAAAATAGGTGCTAATAGGCATTTCAGATATAGAAGCCGATAAGTATTTCAAATGTAGGTGTCGATAGGCATTTCAGATATGGCTGCCGAAAGGCATTTCAAATATAGGTGCTGATAGGCATTTTAGATGTAGTTTCCGATAGGCATTTCAAAAATAGGTGCCGATAGGCATTTCAGATATAGGTGCCGATAGGCATTTCAGATATAGTTGCCGATTGGCATTTTAAAAATAGGTGCCGATAGGCATTTTAGATGTAGTTTCCTTTTGGCATTTAAAAAATAGGTGCCGATAGGCATATCAGATATAGTTGCCGATAGGCATTTAAAATATAGGTGCCGATAGGCATTTCAAATATAGGTGTCGATAGGCATTTCAGATATAAATGCCGAATGGCAATTCAGATATAGGTGCCGATAGGCATTTCTGATGTGGTTGCTGATAGGCATTTCAAATATAGGTGCTGATAGGCATTTCAGATGTAGTTTTCGATAGGCATTTCAAAAAGAGGTGCCGATAGGCATTTGAGATATAGGTGCCGATAGGCACTTTAGATATAGTTGCCGATTGGCATTTTAAAAATAGGTGCCGATAGGCATTTCTGATGTGGTTGCCGATAGGCATTTCAAATATAGGTGCTGATAAACATTTTAGATGTAGTTACCGATAGGCATTTCAAAAATAGATGCCGATAGGCATTTCAGATATAGGTGCCGATAGGCATTTCAGATATAGTTGCCGATTGGCATTTTAAAAATAGGTGCCGATAGGCATTTCAGATATAGAAGCCGATAGGTATTTCAAATATAGGTGTCGATAGGCATTTCAGATATGGTTGCCGATAGGCATTTCAATATAGGTGCTGATAGGAATTTCAGATGTAGTTTCCGATAGGAATTTCAAAAATAGGTGCCGATAGGCATTTTAGATATAGGTGCCGATAGGCATTTCAGATATAGTTGCCGATTGGCATTTTAAAAATAGGTGTCGATAGGCATTTCAGATATAGAAGCCGATAGGCATTTCAAATATAGGTGCAGATAGGCATTCCAGATATGGTTACCGATAGGCATTTCAAATATAGGTGCTGATGGGCATTCCAGATGTAGTTTCCGATAGGCATTCCAAAAATTGGTGGCGATAGCCATTTCAGATATAGGTGGCGATAGGCATTTCAGATATAGTTACAGATTGGCATTTTAAAAATAGGTGCCGATTGGAATTTCAGATATAGAAGCCGATAGGTATTTCAAATATAGGTGTCGATAGGCATTTCAGATATGGTTGCCGATAGGCATTTCAAATATAGGTGCTGATAGGCATTTCAGATGTAGTTTCCGATAGGCATTTCAAAAATAGGTGCCGATAGGCATTTCAGATATAGAAGCCGATAGGCATTTCAAATATAGGTGCCGATAGGCATTCCAGATATGGTTGCCGATAGGTATTTCAAATATAGGTGCTGATAGGCATTTCAGATGTAGTTTCCGATAGGCATTTCAAAAATTGGTGCCGATAGGCATTTCAGATATAGGTGCCGATAGGCATTTCAGATATAGTTGTCGAATGGCATTTTAAAAATAGGTGCCGATAGGCATTTCAGAGATAGAAGCCGATAGGTATTTCAAATATAGGTGTCGATACGCATTTTAGATATGGTTGCCGATAGGCATTTCAAATATTGGTGCTGATAGGCAATTCAGATGTTGTTTCCGATAGGCATTTCAAAAATAGGTGCCGATAGGCTTTTCAGATATAGGTGCCGATAGGCATTACAGATATAGTTGCCGATTGGCATTTTAAAAATAGGTGCCGATAGGCATTTCAGATATAGAAGCCGATAGGCATTTCAAATATAGGTGCCGATAGGCATTCCAGATATGGTTGCCGATAGGCATTTCAAATATAGGTGCTGATAGGCATTTCAGATGTAGTTTCCGATAGGCATTTCAAAAATAGGTACCGATAGGCATTTCAGATATAGGTGCCGATAGGCATTTCAGATATATTTGCCGATTGGCATTTTAAAAATAGGTGCTGATAGGCATTTCAGATATAGAAGCCGATAGGCATTTTAAATATAAGTGCCGATAGGCATTGCAGATATAGTTCCCGATAGGCATTTCAAATATAGGTGCTGATAGGCATTTCAAATGTAGTTTCCGATAGGCATTTCAAAAATAGGTGCCGATAGGCATTTCAGATATAGGTGCCGATAGGCATTTCAGATATAGTTGCCGATTGGCATTTTAAAAATAGGTGCCGATAGGCATTTTAGATATAGGTGCCAATAGGCATTTCAGATATAGTTGCCGATTAACATTTAAAAAATAGGTGCCGATAGGCATTTCAGATGTGGAAGCCGATAGGTATTTCAAATATAGGTGTCGATAGGCATTTTCAGATATGGTTGCCGATGGGCATTTCAAATATAGGTGCTGATAGGCATTTCAGATGTAGTTTCCGATAGGCATTTCAAAAATAGGTGCCGATAGGCATTTCAGATATAGGTGCCGATAGGCATTTCAGATATAGTTGCCGATTGGCATTTTAAAATTAGGTGTCGATAGGCATTTCAGATATAGAAGCCGATAGGCATTTCATATATAGGTGCCGATAGGCATTCCAGATATGATTGCCGATAGGCATTTCAAATATAGGTGCTGATAGGCATTCCAGATGTAGTTTCCGATAGGCATTTTAAAAATTGGTGCTGATAGGCATTTCAGATATAGGTGCCGATAGGCATTTCAGATATAGTTACCGATTGGCATTTTAAAAATAGGTGCCGATAGGCATTTTAGATATAGAAGCCGATAGGTATTTCAAATATAGGTGTCGATAGGCATTTCAGATATGGTTGCCGATAGGCGTTTCAAATATAGGTGCTGATAGGCATTTCAGATGTAGTTTCCGATAGGCATTTCAAAAATAGGTGCCGATAGGCATTTCAGATATAGGTGCCGATAGGCATTTCAGATATAGTTGCCGATTGGCATTTTAAAAATAGGTGCCGATAGGCATTTCAAAAATAGGTGCCGATAGGCATTTAAGGTATAGGTGACGATAGGCATTTCCGATATAGTTGCCAATTGGCATTTTAAAAATAGGTGCCGATAGGCATTTCAGATATAGAAGCCGATAGGCATTTCAAATATAGGTGCCGATAGGCATTACAGATATGGTTGCCGATAGGCATTTGAAATATAGGTGCTGATAGGCATTTTAGATGTAGTTTCCGATAGGCATTTCAAAAATAGGTACCGATAGGCATTTCAGATGTAGGTGCCGATAGGTATTTCAGATATAGTTGCCAATTGGCATTTTAAAAATAGGTGTCGATAGGCATTTCAGATATAGAAGCCGATAGGCATTTCAAATATAGGTGCCGATAGGCATTCCAGATAATGTGGCCGATAGGCATTTCAAATATAGGTGCTGATAGGCATTTAAGATGTAGTTTCCGATAGGCATTTCAAAAATTGGTGCCGATAGGCATTTCAGATATAGGTGCCGATAGGCATTTCAGATATAGTTGCCGTATGGCATTTTAAAAATAGGTGCCGATAGGCATTTCAGATATAGAAGCCGATAGGTATTTCAAATATAGGTGCCGATAGGCATTCCAGATATGGTTGCCGATAGGCATTTCAAATATAGGTGCTGATAGGCATTTCAGATGTAGTTTCCGATAGGTATTTCAAAAATAGGTGCCGATAGGCTTTTCAGATATAGTTGCCGATTGGCATTTTAAAAACAGGTGCCGATAGGCATTTCAGATATAGAAGCCAATAGGTATTTCAAATATAGGTGTCGATAGGCATTTCAGATATGGTTGCCGATAGGCATTTCAAATATAGGAGCAGATAGGCATTTCAAATATAGGTGCTGATAGGCATATCAGATGTAGTTTCCGATAGGCATTTCAAAAATTCATGCCGATAGGCATTTCAGATATAGGTGCCGATAGGCATTGCAGATATAGTTGCCGATTGGCATTTTAAAAATAGGTGCCGATAGGCATTTCAGATATAGAAGCCGATAGGTATTTCAAATATAGGTGCCGATAGGCATTCCAGATATGGTTGCCGATAGGCATTTCAAATATAAGTGCTGATAGGCATTTTAGATGTAGTTTCCGATAGGCATTTCAAAAATTGATGCCGATAGGCATTTCAGATATAGGTGCCGATAGGCATTTCAGATATAGTTGCCGATTGGCAATTTAAAAATAGGTGCCGATAGTCATTTTAGATATAGAAGCCGATAGGCATTTCAAATATAGGTGCCGATAGGCATTCCAGATATGGTTGCCGATAGGCATTTCAAATATAGGTGCTGATAGGCATTTCAGATGTAGTTTCCGATAGGTATTTCAAAAATAGGTGCCGATAGGCATTTCAGATATAGTTGCCGATTGGCATTCTAAAAACAGGTGCCGATAGGCATTTCAGATATAGAAGCCGATAGGTATTTCAAATATAGGTGTCGATAGGCATTTCAGATATGGTTGCCGATAGGCATTTCAAATATAGGAGCAGATAGGCATTTCAGATGTAGTTTCCGAAAGGCATTTTAAAAATTGGTGCCGATAGGCATTTCAGATATAGGTGCCGATAGGCATTTCAGATATAGTTGCCAATTGGCATTTTAAAAATAGGTGTCGATAGGCATTTCAGATATAAAGGCCGATAGGCATTTCAAATATAGGTGCCGATAGGCATTCCAGATATGGTTGCCGATAGGCATTTCAAATATAGGTGCTGATAGGCATTTCAGATATAGGTGCCGATAGGCATTTCAGATATAGTTGCCGATTAGCATTTTAAAAATAGGTGCCGATAGGCATTTCAGATATAGAAGCCGATAGGTATTTCAAATATAGGTGTCGATAGGCATTACAGATATGGTTGCCGATAGGCATTTCAAATATAGGTGCTGATAGGCATTTCAGATGTAGTTTCCGATAGGCATTTGAAAAATAGGTGCCAATAGGCATTTCAGATATAGGTGCCGATAGGCATTTAAGATATAGTTACCGATTGGCATTTTAAAAATAGGTGCCGATAGGCATTTTAGATGTAGTTTCCGATAGGCATTTCAAAACTAGGTGCCGATAGGCATTTCAGATATAAGTGCCGATAGGCATATCAGATATAGTTGCCGATAGGCATTTAAAATATAGGTGCCGATAGGCATTTCAGATGTAGTTTCCGATAGGCATTTGAAAAATAGGTGCCAATAGGCATTTCAGATATAGGTGCCGATAGGCATTTAAGATATAGTTGCCGATTGGCATTTTATAAATAGGTGCCGATAGGCATTTTAGATGTAGTTTCCGATAGGCATTTCAAAAATAGGTGCCGATAGGCATTCCAGATATGGTTGCTGATAGGCATTTCAAATATAGGTGCTGATGGGCATTTCAGATGTAGTTTCCGATAGGCAATTCAAAAATTGGTGCCGATAGGCATTTCAGAAATAGGTGCCGATAGGCATTTCAGATATAGTTGCCGATTGGCATTTTAAAAATAGGTGCCGATAGGCATTTCAGATATAGAAGCCGATAGGTATTTCAAATATAGGTGTCGATAGGCATTTCAGATATGGTTGCCGATAGGCATTTCAAATATAGGTGCTGATAGGCATTTCAGATGTAGTTTCCGATAGGCATTTCAAACATAGGTGCCGATAGGCATTATAGATATAGGTGCCGATAGGCATTTCAGATATAGTTGCCGATTGGCATTTTAAAAATAGGTGCCGATAGGCATTTTAGATGTAGTTTCCGATAGGCATTTCAAAAATAGGTGCCGATAGGCATTTCAGATATAGGTGCCGATAGGCATATCAGATATAGTTGCCGATAGGCATTTAAAATATAGGTGCCGATAGGCATTTTAAATATAGGTGTCGATAGGCATTTCAGATATAAATGCCGAAAGGCATTTCAGATATAGGTGCCGATAGGCATTTCCGATGTGGTTGCCGATAGGCATTTCAAATATAGGTGCTGATAGGCATTTCAGATGTAGTTTCCGATAGGCATTTCAAAAATAGGTGCCGATAGGCATTATAGATATAGGTGCCGATAGGCATTTCAGATAAAGTTGCCGATTGGCATTTTAAAAATAGGTGCCGATAGGCATTTTAGATGTAGTTTCCGATAGGCATTTCAAAAATAGGTGCCGATAGGCATTTCAGATATAGGTGCCGATAGGCATATCAGATATAGTTGCCGATAGGCATTTAAAATATAGGTGCCGATAGCATTTCAAATATAGGTGTCGATAGGCATTTCAGATATAAATGCCGATAGGCATTTCAAATATAGGTGCTGATAGGCATTTTAGATGTAGTTTCCGATAGGCATTTCAAAAATAGGTGCCGATAGGCATTTCAGATATAAGTGCCGATAGGCACTTCAGATATAGTTGCCGATTGGCATTTTAAAAATAGGTGCCGATAGGCATTTCAGATATAGAAGCCGATAGGCATTTCAAATATAGGTGCCGATAGGCATTCCAGATATGGTTGCCAATAGGCATTTCAAATATAAGTGCTGATAGGCATTTCAGATGTATTTTCCGATAGGCATTTCAAAAATAGGTACCGATAGGCATTTCAGATATAGGTGCCGATAGGCATGTCAGATATAGTTGCCGATTGGCATTTTTAAAATAGGTGCTGATAGGCATTTCAGATATAGAAGCCGATAAGTATTTCAAATGTAGGTGTCGATAGGCATTTCAGATATGGCTGCCGGTAGGCATTTCAAATATAGGTGCTGATAGGCATTTTAGATGTAGTTTCCGATAGGCATTTCAAAAATAGATGCCGATAGGCATTTCAGATATAGGTGCCGATAGGCATGTCAGATATAGTTGCCCATTGGCATTTTTAAAATAGGTGCTGATAGGCATTTCAGATATAGAAGCCGATAAGTATTTCAAATGTAGGTGTCGATAGGCATTTCAGATATGGCTGCCGATAGGCATTTCAAATATAGGTGCTGATAGGCATTTTAGATGTAGTTTCCGATAGGCATTTCAAAAATAGGTGCCGATAGGCATTTCAGATATAGGTGCCGATAGGCATTTCAGATATAGTTGCCGATTGGCATTTTAAAGATAGGTGCCGATAGGCATTTTAGATGTAGTTTCCTTTTGGCATTTAAAAAATAGGTGCCGATAGGCATATCAGATATAGTTGCCGATAGGCATTTAAAATATAGGTGCCGATAGGCATTTCAAATATAGGTGTCGATAGGCATTTCAGATATAAATGCCGAATGGCAATTCAGATATAGGTGCCGATAGGCATTTCTGATGTGGTTGCTGATAGGCATTTCAAATATAGGTGCTGATAGGCATTTCAGATGTAGTTTTCGATAGGCATTTCAAAAAGAGGTGCCGATAGGCATTTGAGATATAGGTGCCGATAGGCACTTTAGATATAGTTGCCGATTGGCATTTTAAAAATAGGTGCCGATAGGCATTTCAGATATAAGTGCCGATAGGCATATCAGATATAGTTGCCGATAGGCATTTAAAATATAGGTGCCGATTGGCATTTCAAATATAGGTGTCGATAGGCATTTCAGATATAAATGCCGAAAGGCATTTTAGATATAGGTGCCGATAGGCATTTCTGATGTGGTTGCCAAAAGGCATTTCAAATATAGGTGCTGATAAACATTTTAGATGTAGTTACCGATAGGCATTTCAAAAATAGATGCCGATAGGCATTTCAGATATAGGTGCCGATAGGCATTTCAGATATAGTTGCCGATTGGCATTTTAAAAATAGGTGCCGATAGGCATTTCAGATATGGAAGCTGATAGGCATTTCAAATATAGGTGCCGATAAGCATTCCAGATATGGTTGCCGATAGGCATTTCAAATATAGGTGCTGATAGGCATTTCAGATGTAGTTTCCGATAGGCATTTCAAAAATTGGTGCCGATAGGCATTTCAGATAAAGGTGCCGATAGGCATTTCAGATATAGTTGCCGATTGGCATTTTAAAAATAGTTGCCGATAGGCATTTCAGATACAGAAGCCGATAGGTATTTCAAATATAGGTGTCGATAGGCATTTCAGATATGGTTGCCGATAGGCATTTCAATATAGGTGCTGATAGGAATTTCAGATGTAGTTTCCGATAGAAATTTCAAAAATAGGTGCCGATAGGCATTTCAGATATAGGTGCCGATAGGCATTTCAGATATAGTTGCCGATTGGCATTTTAAAAATAGGTGTCGATAGGCATTTCAGATATAGAAGCCGATAGGCATTTCAAATATAGGTGCAGATAGGCATTCCAGATATGGTTGCCGATAGGCATTTGAAATATAGGTGCTGATAGGCATTTCAGATGTAGTTTCCGATAGGCATTTCAAAAATTGGTGCCGATAGGCATTTCAGATATAGGTGCCGATAGGCATTTCAGATATAGTTGCCGAATGGCATTTTAAAAATAGGTGCTGATAGGCATTTCAGAGATAGAAGCCGATAGGTATTTCAAATATAGGTGTCGATACGCATTTTAGATATGGTTGCCGATAGGCATTTCAAATATTGGTGCTGATAGGCAATTCAGATGTTGTTTCCGATAGGCATTTCAAAAATAGGTGCCGATAGGCTTTTCAGATATAGGTGCCGATAGGCATTACAGATATAGTTGCCGATTGGCATTTTAAAAATAGGTGCCGATAGGCATTTCAGATATAGAAGCCGATAGGCATTTCAAATATAGGTGCCGATAGGCATTCCAGATATGGTTGCCGATAGGCATTTCAAATATAGGTGCTGATAGGCATTTCAGATGTAGTTTCCGATAGGCATTTCAAAAATAGGTACCGATAGGCATTTCAGATATAGGTGCCGATAGGCATTTCAGATATATTTGCCGATTGGCATTTTAAAAATAGGTGCTGATAGGCATTTCAGATATAGAAGCCGATAGGCATTTTAAATATAAGTGCCGATAGGCATTGCAGATATGGTTGCCGATAGGCATTTCAAATATAGGTGCTGATAGGCATTTCAAATGTAGTTTCCGATAGGCATTTCAAAAATAGGTGCCGATAGGCATTTCAGATATAGGTGCCGATAGGCATTTCAGATATAGTTGCCGATTGGCATTTTAAAAATAGGTGCCGATAGGCATTTTAGATATAGGTGCCAATAGGCATTTCAGATATAGTTGCCGATTAACATTTAAAAAATAGGTGCCGATAGGCATTTCAGATGTGGAAGCCGATAGGTATTTCAAATATAGGTGTCGATAGGCATTTTCAGATATGGTTGCCGATAGGCATTTCAAATATAGGTGCTGATAGGCATTTCAGATGTAGTTTCCGATAGGCATTTCAAAAATAGGTGCCGATAGGCATTTCAGATATAGGTGCCGATAGGCATTTCAGAAATAGTTGCCGATTGGCATTTTAAAATTAGGTGTCGATAGGCATTTCAGATATAGAAGCCGATAGGCATTTCATATATAGGTGCCGATAGGCATTCCAGATATGATTGCCGATAGGCATTTCAAATATAGGTGCTGATAGGCATTCCAGATGTAGTTTCCGATAGGCATTTTAAAAATTGGTGCTGATAGGCATTTCAGATATAGGTGCCGATAGGCATTTCAGATATAGTTACCGATTGGCATTGTAAAAATAGGTGCCGATAGGCATTTTAGATATAGAAGCCGATAGGTATTTCAAATATAGGTGTCGATAGGCATTTCAGATATGGTTGCCGATAGGCGTTTCAAATATAGGTGCTGATAGGCATTTCAGATGTAGTTTCCGATAGGCATTTCAAAAATAGGTGCCGATAGGCATTTCAGATATAGGTGCCGATAGGCATTTCAGATATAGTTGCCGATTGGCATTTTAAAAATAGGTGCCGATAGGCATTTCAAAAATAGGTGCCGATAGGCATTTAAGGTATAGGTGACGATAGGCATTTCCGATATAGTTGCCAATTGGCATTTTAAAAATAGGTGCCGATAGGCATTTCAGATATAGAAGCCGATAGGCATTTCAAATATAGGTGCCGATAGGCATTACAGATATGGTTGCCGATAGGCATTTGAAATATAGGTGCTGATAGGCATTTTAGATGTAGTTTCCGATAGGCATTTCAAAAATAGGTACCGATAGGCATTTCAAATATAGGTGCCGATAGGTATTTCAGATATAGTTGCCAATTGGCATTTTAAAAATAGGTGTCGATAGGCATTTCAGATATAGAAGCCGATAGGCATTTCAAATATAGGTGCCGATAGGCATTCCAGATAATGTGGCCGATAGGCATTTCAAATATAGGTGCTGATAGGCATTTAAGATGTAGTTTCCGATAGGCATTTCAAAAATTTGTGCCGATAGGCATTTCAGATATAGGTGCCGATAGGCATTTCAGATATAGTTGCCGTATGGCATTTTAAAAATAGGTGCCGATAGGCATTTCAGATATAGAAGCCGATAGGTATTTCAAATATAGGTGCCGATAGGCATTCCAGATATGGTTGCCGATAGGCATTTCAAATATAGGTGCTGATAGGCATTTCAGATGTAGTTTCCGATAGGTATTTCAAAAATAGGTGCCGATAGGCATTTCAGATATAGTTGCCGATTGGCATTTTAAAAATAGGTGCCGATAGGCATTTCAGATATAGAAGCCGATAGGTATTTCAAATATAGGTGTCGATAGGCATTTCAGATATGGTTGCCGATAGGCATTTTAAATATAGGTGCTGATAGGCATTTCCGATGTAGTTTCCGATAGGCATTTGAAAAATAGGTGCCAATAGGCATTTCAGATATAGGTGCCGATAGGCATTTAAGATATAGTTGCCGATTGGCATTTTAAAAATAGGTGCCGATAGGCATTTTAGATGTAGTTTCCGATAGGCATTTCAAAAATAGGTGCCGATAGGCATTTCAGATATAAGTGCCGATAGGCATATCAGATATAGTTGCCGATAGGCATTTAAAATATAGGTGCCGATAGGCATTTCAGATGTAGTTTCCGATAGGCATTTGAAAAATAGGTGCCAATAGGCATTTCAGATATAGGTGCCGATAGGCATTTAAGATATAGTTGCCGATTGGCATTTTAAAAATAGGTGCCGATAGGCATTTTAGATGTAGTTTCCGATAGGCATTTCAAAAATAGGTGCCGATAGGCATTTCAGATATAAATGCCGAAAGGCATTTTAGATATAGGTGCCGATAGGCATTTCTGATGTGGTTGCCGATAGGCATTTCAAATATAGGTGCTGATAGGCATTTCAGATGTAGTTTTCGATAGGCATTTCAAAAATAGGTGCCGATAGGCATTTCAGATATACATGCCGATAGGCACTTCAGATATAGTTGCCGATTGGCATTTTAAAAATAGGTGCCGATAGGCATTTCAGATATAGAAGCCGATAGGCATTTCAAATATAGGTGCCGATAGGCATTCCAGATATGGTTGCCGATAGGCATTTCAAATATAGGTGCTGATAGGCATTTTAGATGTAGTTTCCGATAGGCATTTCAAAAATAGATGCCGACAGACATTTCAGATATAGGTGCCGATAGGCATTTCAGATATAGTTGCCGATTGGCCTTTTAAAAATAGGTGCCGATAGGCATTTAAGATATAGAAGCCGATAGGCATTTCAAATATAGGTGCCGATAGGCATTCCAGATATGGTTGCTGATAGGCATTTCAAATATAGGTGCTGATGGGCATTTCAGATGTAGTTTCCGATAGGCAATTCAAAAATTGGTGCCGATAGGCATTTCAGATATAGGTGCCGATAGGCATTTCAGATATAATTGCCGATTGGCATTTTAAAAATAGGTGCCGATAGGCATTTCAGATATAGAAGCCGATAGGTATTTCAAATATAGGTGCTGATAGGCATTTCAGATGTAGTTTCCGATAGGCATTTCAAAAATAGGTGCCGATAGGCATTATAGATATAGGTGCCGATAGGCATTTCAGATATAGTTGCCGATTGGAATTTTAAAAATAGGTGCCGATAGGCATTTTAGATGTAGTTTCCGATAGGCATTTCAAAAATAGGTGCCGATAGGCATTTCAGATATAGGTGCCGATAGGCATATCAGATATAGTTGCCGATAGGCATTTAAAATATAGGTGCCGATAGGCATTTTAAATATAGGTGTCGATAGGCATTTCAGATATAAATGCCGAAAGGCATTTCAGATATAGGTGCCGATAGGCATTTCCGATGTGGTTGCCGATAGGCATTTCAAATATAGGTGCTGATAGGCATTTCAGATGTAGTTTCCGATAGGCATTTCAAAAATAGGTGCCGATAGGCATTATAGATATAGGTGCCGATAGGCATTTCAGATATAGTTGCCGATTGGCATTTTAAAAATAGGTGCCGATAGGCATTTTAGATGTAGTTTCCGATAGGCATTTCAAAAATAGGTGCCGATAGGCATTTCAGATATAGGTGCCGATAGGCATATCAGATATAGTTGCCGATAGGCATTTAAAATATAGGTGCCGATAGGCATTTCAAATATAGGTGTCGATAGGCATTTCAGATATAAATGCCGATAGGCATTTCAAATATAGGTGCTGATAGGCATTTTAGATGTAGTTTCCGATAGGCATTTCAAAAATAGGTGCCGATAGGCATTTCAGATATAGGTGCCGATAGGCATGTCAGATATATTTGCCCATTGGCATTTTTAAAATAGGTGCTGATAGGCATTTCGGATATAGAAGCCGATAAGTATTTCAAATGTAGGTGTCGATAGGCATTTCAGATATGGCTGCCGATAGGCATTTCAAATATAGGTGCTGATAGGCATTTTAGATGTAGTTTCCGATAGGCATTTCAAAAATAGGTGCCGATAGGCATTTCAGATATAGGTGCCGATAGGCATTTCAGATATAGTTGCCGATTGGCATTTTAAAAATAGGTGCCGATAGGCATTTCAGATATGGAAGCTGATAGGCATTTCAAATATAGGTGCCGATAAGCATTCCAGATATGGTTGCCGATAGGCATTTCAAATATAGGTGCTGATAGGCATTTCAGATGTAGTTTCCGATAGGCATTTCAAAAATTGGTGCCGATAGGCATTTCAGATAAAGGTGCCGATAGGCATTTCAGATATAGTTGCCGATAGGCATATAAAATATAGGTGCCGATAGGCATTTCAAATATAGGTGTCGATAGGCATTTTAGATATAAATGCCGAATGGCAATTCTGATATAGGTGCCGATAGGCATTTCTGATGTGGTTGCTGATAGGCATTTCAAATATAGGTGCTGATAGGCATTTCAGATGTAGTTTTCGATAGGCATTTCAAAAAGAGGTGCCGATAGGCATTTGAGATATAGGTGCCGATAGGCACTTTAGATATAGTTGCCGATTAGCATTTTAAAAATAGGTGCCGATAGGCATTTCAGATATAAGTGCCGATAGGCATATCAGATATAGTTGCCAATAGGCATTTAAAATATAGGTGCCGATAGGCATTTCAAATATAGGTGTCGATAGGCATTTCAGATATAAATGCCGAAAGGCATTTTAGATATAGGTGCCGATAGGCATTTCTGATGTGGTTGCCGATAGGCATTTCAAATATAGGTGCTGATAAACATTTTAGATGTAGTTACCGATAGGCATTTCAAAAATAGATGCCGATAGGCATTTCAGATATAGGTGCCGATAGGCATTTCAGATATAGTTGCCGATTGGCATTTTAAAAATAGGTGCCGATAGGCATTTCAGATATGGAAGCTGATAGGCATTTCAAATATAGGTGCCGATAAGCATTCCAGATATGGTTGCCGATAGGCATTTCAAATATAGGTGCTGATAGGCATTTCAGATGTAGTTTCCGATAGGCATTTCAAAAATTGGTGCCGATAGGCATTTCAGATAAAGGTGCCGATAGGCATTTCAGATATAGTTGCCGATTGGCATTTTAAAAATAGATGCCGATAGGCATTTCAGATATAGAAGCCGATAGGTATTTCAAATATAGGTGTCGATAGGCATTTCAGATATGGTTGCCGATAGGCATTTCAATATAGGTGCTGATAGGAATTTCAGATGTAGTTTCCGATATGAATTTCAAAAATAGGTGCCGATAGGCATTTCAGATATAGGTGCCGATAGGCATTTCAGATATAGTTGCCGATTGGCATTTTAAAAATAGGTGTCGATAGGCATTTCAGATATAGAAGCCGATAGGCATTTCAAATATAGGTGCAGATAGGCATTCCAGATATGGTTGCCGATAGGCATTTCAAATATAGGTGCTGATGGGCATTCCAGATGTAGTTTCCGATAGGCATTCCAAAAATTGGTGCCGATAGCCATTTCAGATATAGGTGGCGATAGGCATTTCAGATATAGTTACCGATTGGCATTTTAAAAATAGGTGCCGATTGGAATTTCAGATATAGAAGCCGATAGGTATTTCAAATATAGGTGTCGATAGGCATTTCAGATATGGTTGCCGATAGGCATTTCAAATATAGGTGCTGATAGGCATTTCAGATGTAGTTTCCGATAGGCATTTCAAAAATAGGTGCCGATAGGCATTTCAGATATAGAAGCCGATAGGCATTTCAAATATAGGTGCCGATAGGCATTCCAGATATGGTTGCCGATAGGTATTTCAAATATAGGTGCTGATAGGCATTTCAGATGTAGTTTCCGATAGGCATTTCAAAAATTGGTGCCGATAGGCATTTCAGATATAGGTGCCGATAGGCATTTCAGATATAGTTGCCGAATGGCATTTTAAAAATAGGTGCCGATAGGCATTTCAGAGATAGAAGCCGATAGGTATTTCAAATATAGGTGTCGATACGCATTTTAGATATGGTTGCCGATAGGCATTTCAAATATTGGTGCTGATAGGCAATTCAGATGTTGTTTCCGATAGGCATTTCAAAAATAGGTGCCGATAGGCTTTTCAGATATAGGTGCCGATAGGCATTACAGATATAGTTGCCGATTGGCATTTTAAAAATAGGTGCCGATAGGCATTTCAGATATAGAAGCCGATAGGCATTTCAAATATAGGTGGCGATAGGCATTCCAGATATGGTTGCCGATAGGCATTTCAAATATAGGTGCTGATAGGCATTTCAGATGTAGTTTCCGATAGGCATTTCAAAAATAGGTACCGATAGGCATTTCAGATATAGGTGCCGATAGGCATTTCAGATATATTTGCCGATTGGCATTTTAAAAATAGGTGCTGATAGGCATTTCAGATATAGAAGCCGATAGGCATTTTAAATATAAGTGCCGATAGGCATTGCAGATATGGTTCCTGATAGGCATTTCAAATATAGGTGCTGATAGGCATTTCAAATGTAGTTTCCGATAGGCATTTCAAAAATAGGTGCCGATAGGCATTTCAGATATAGGTGCCGATAGGCATTTCAGATATAGTTGCCGATTGGCATTTTAAAAATAGGTGCCGATAGGCATTTTAGATATAGGTGCCAATAGGCATTTCAGATATAGTTGCCGATTAACATTTAAAAAATAGGTGCCGATAGGCATTTCAGATGTGGAAGCCGATAGGTATTTCAAATATAGGTGTCGATAGGCATTTTCAGATATGGTTGCCGATAGGCATTTCAAATATAGGTGCTGATAGGCATTTCAGATGTAGTTTCCGATAGGCATTTCAAAAATAGGTGCCGATAGGCATTTCAGATATAGGTGCCGATAGGCATTTCAGATATAGTTGCCGATTGGCATTTTAAAATTAGGTGTCGATAGGCATTTCAGATATAGAAGCCGATAGGCATTTCATATATAGGTGCCGATAGGCATTCCAGATATGATTGCCGATAGGCATTTCAAATATAGGTGCTGATAGGCATTCCAGATGTAGTTTCCGATAGGCATTTTAAAAATTGGTGCTGATAGGCATTTCAGATATAGGTGCCGATAGGCATTTCAGATATAGTTACCGATTGGCATTTTAAAAATAGGTGCCGATAGGCATTTTAGATATAGAAGCCGATAGGTATTTCAAATATAGGTGTCGATAGGCATTTCAGATATGGTTGCCGATAGGCGTTTCAAATATAGGTGCTGATAGGCATTTCAGATGTAGTTTCCGATAGGCATTTCAAAAATAGGTGCCGATAGGCATTTCAGATATAGGTGCCGATAGGCATTTCAGATATAGTTGCCGATTGGCATTTTAAAAATATGTGCCGATAGGCATTTCAAAAATAGGTGCCGATAGGCATTTAAGGTATAGGTGACGATAGGCATTTCCGATATAGTTGCCAATTGGCATTTTAAAAATAGGTGCCGATAGGCATTTCAGATATAGAAGCCGATAGGCATTTCAAATATAGGTGCCGATAGGCATTACAGATATGGTTGCCGATAGGCATTTGAAATATAGGTGCTGATAGGCATTTTAGATGTAGTTTCAGATAGGCATTTCAAAAATAGGTACCGATAGGCATTTCAGATATAGGTGCCGATAGGTATTTCAGATATAGTTGCCAATTGGCATTTTAAAAATAGGTGTCGATAGGCATTTCAGATATAGAAGCCGATAGGCATTTCAAATATAGGTGCCGATAGGCATTCCAGATAATGTGGCCGATAGGCATTTCAAATATAGGTGCTGATAGGCATTTAAGATGTAGTTTCCGATAGGCATTTCAAAAATTGGTGCCGATAGGCATTTCAGATATAGGTGCCGATAGGCATTTCAGATATAGTTGCCGTATGGCATTTTAAAAATAGGTGCCGATAGGCATTTCAGATATAGAAGCCGATAGGTATTTCAAATATAGGTGCCGATAGGCATTCCAGATATGGTTGCCGATAGGCATTTCAAATATAGGTGCTGATAGGCATTTCAGATGTAGTTTCCGATAGGTATTTCAAAAATAGGTGCCGATAGGCATTTCAGATATAGTTGCCGATTGGCATTTTAAAAACAGGTGCCGATAGGCATTTCAGATATAGAAGCCGATAGGTATTTCAAATATAGGTGTCGATAGGCATTTCAGATATGGTTGCCGATAGGCATTTAAAATATAGGAGCAGATAGGCATTTCAGATGTAGTTTCCGAAAGGCATTTTAAAAATTGGTGCCGATAGGCATTTCAGATATAGGTGCCGATAGGCATTTCAGATATAGTTGCCAATTGGCATTTTAAAAATAGGTGTCGATAGGCATTTCAGATATAAAGGCCGATAGGCATTTCAAATATAGGTGCCGATAGGCATTCCAGATATGGTTGCCGATAGGCATTTCAAATATAGGTGCCGATAGGCATTTCAGATATAGGTGCCGATAGGCATTTCAGATATAGTTGCCGATTGGCATTTTAAAAATAGGTGCCGATAGGCATTTCAGATATAGAAGCCGATAGGTATTTCAAATATAGGTGTCGATAGGCATTTCAGATATGGTTGCCGATAGGCATTTCAAATATAGGTGCTGATAGGCATTTCAGATGTAGTTTCCGATAGGCATTTGAAAAATAGGTGCCAATAGGCATTTCAGATATAGGTGCCGATAGGCATTTAAGATATAGTTGCCGATTGGCATTTTAAAAATAGGTGCCGATAGGCATTTCAGATGTGGAAGCCGATAGGTATTTCAAATATAGGTGTCGATAGGCATTTTCAGATATGGTTGCCGATAGGCATTTCAAATATAGGTGCTGATAGGCATTTCAGATGTAGTTTCCGATAGGCATTTCAAAAATAGGTGCCGATAGGCATTTCAGATATAGGTGCCGATAGGCATTTCAGATATAGTTGCCGATTGGCATTTTAAAATTAGGTGTCGATAGGCATTTCAGATATAGAAGCCGATAGGCATTTCATATATAGGTGCCGATAGGCATTCCAGATATGATTGCCGATAGGCATTTCAAATATAGGTGCTGATAGGCATTCCAGATGTAGTTTCCGATAGGCATTTTAAAAATTGGTGCTGATAGGCATTTCAGATATAGGTGCCGATAGGCATTTCAGATATAGTTACCGATTGGCATTTTAAAAATAGGTGCCGATAGGCATTTTAGATATAGAAGCCGATAGGTATTTCAAATATAGGTGTCGATAGGCATTTCAGATATGGTTGCCGATAGGCGTTTCAAATATAGGTGCTGATAGGCATTTCAGATGTATTTTCCGATAGGCATTTCAAAAATAGGTGCCGATAGGCATTTCAGATATAGGTGCCGATAGGCATTTCAGATATAGTTGCCGATTGGCATTTTAAAAATATGTGCCGATAGGCATTTCAAAAATAGGTGCCGATAGGCATTTAAGGTATAGGTGACGATAGGCATTTCCGATATAGTTGCCAATTGGCATTTTAAAAATAGGTGCCGATAGGCATTTCAGATATAGAAGCCGATAGGCATTTCAAATATAGGTGCCGATAGGCATTACAGATATGGTTGCCGATAGGCATTTGAAATATAGGTGCTGATAGGCATTTTAGATGTAGTTTCCGATAGGCATTTCAAAAATAGGTACCGATAGGCATTTCAGATATAGGTGCCGATAGGTATTTCAGATATAGTTGCCAATTGGCATTTTAAAAATAGGTGTCGATAGGCATTTCAGATATAGAAGCCGATAGGCATTTCAAATATAGGTGCCGATAGGCATTCCAGATAATGTGGCCGATAGGCATTTCAAATATAGGTGCTGATAGGCATTTAAGATGTAGTTTCCGATAGGCATTTCAAAAATTGGTGCCGATAGGCATTTCAGATATAGGTGCCGATAGGCATTTCAGATATAGTTGCCGTATGGCATTTTAAAAATAGGTGCCGATAGGCATTTCAGATATAGAAGCCGATAGGTATTTCAAATATAGGTGCCGATAGGCATTCCAGATATGGTTGCCGATAGGCATTTCAAATATAGGTGCTGATAGGCATTTCAGAAGTAGTTTCCGATAGGTATTTCAAAAATAGGTGCCGATAGGCATTTCAGATATAGTTGCCGATTGGCATTTTAAAAACAGGTGCCGATAGGCATTTCAGATATAGAAGCCGATAGGTATTTCAAATATAGGTGTCGATAGGCATTTCAGATATGGTTGCCGATAGGCATTTAAAATATAGGAGCAGATAGGCATTTCAGATGTAGTTTCCGAAAGGCATTTTAAAAATTGGTGCCGATAGGCATTTCAGATATAGGTGCCGATAGGCATTTCAGATATAGTTGCCAATTGGCATTTTAAAAATAGGTGTCGATAGGCATTTCAGATATAAAGGCCGATAGGCATTTCAAATATAGGTGCCGATAGGCATTCCAGATATGGTTGCCGATAGGCATTTCAAATATAGGTGCCGATAGGCATTTCAGATATAGGTGCCGATAGGCATTTCAGATATAGTTGCCGATTGGCATTTTAAAAATAGGTGCCGATAGGCATTTCAGATATAGAAGCCGATAGGTATTTCAAATATAGGTGTCGATAGGCATTTCAGATATGGTTGCCGATAGGCATTTCAAATATAGGTGCTGATAGGCATTTCAGATGTAGTTTCCGATAGGCATTTGAAAAATAGGTGCCAATAGGCATTTCAGATATAGGTGCCGATAGGCATTTAAGATATAGTTGCCGATTGGCATTTTAAAAATAGGTGCCGATAGGCATTTTAGATGTAGTTTCCGATAGGCATTTCAAAAATAGGTGCCGATAGGCATTTCAGATATAAGTGCCGATAGGCATATCAGATATAGTTGCCGATAGGCATTTAAAATATAGGTGCCGATAGGCATTTCAGATGTAGTTTCCGATAGGCATTTGAAAAATAGGTGCCAATAGGCATTTCAGATATAGGTGCCGATAGGCATTTAAGATATAGTTGCCGATTGGCATTTTAAAAATAGGTGCCGATAGGCATTTTAGATGTAGTTTCCGATAGGCATTTCAAAAATAGGTGCCGATAGGCATTTCAGATATAAATGCCGAAAGGCATTTTAGATATAGGTGCCGATAGGCATTTCTGATGTGGTTGCCGATAGGCATTTCAAATATAGGTGCTGATAGGCATTTCAGATGTAGTTTTCGATAGGCATTTCAAAAATAGGTGCCGATAGGCATTTCAGATATACGTGCCGATAGGCACTTCAGATATAGTTGCCGATTGGCATTTTAAAAATAGGTGCCGATAGGCATTTCAGATATAGAAGCCGATAGGCATTTCAAATATAGGTGCCGATAGGCATTCCAGATATGGTTGCCGATAGGCATTTCAAATATAGGTGCTGATAGGCATTTTAGATGTAGTTTCCGATAGGCATTTCAAAAATAGGTGCCGATAGACATTTCAGATATAGGTGCCGATAGGCATTTCAGATATAGTTGCCGATTGGCCTTTTAAAAATAGGTGCCGATAGGCATTTTAGATATAGAAGCCGATAGGCATTTCAAATATAGGTGCCGATAGGCATTCCAGATATGGTTGCTGATAGGCATTTCAAATATAGGTGCTGATGGGCATTTCAGATGTAGTTTCCGATAGGCAATTCAAAAATTGGTGCCGATAGGCATTTCAGATATAGGTGCCGATAGGCATTTCAGATATAGTTGCCGATTGGCATTTTAAAAATAGGTGCCGATAGGCATTTCAGATATAGAAGCCGATAGGTATTTCAAATATAGTTGTCGATAGGCATTTCAGATATGGTTGCCGATAGGCATTTCAAATATAGGTGCTGATAGGCATTTCAGATGTAGTTTCCGATAGGCATTTCAAAAATAGGTGCCGATAGGCATTATAGATATAGGTGCCGATAGGCATTTCAGATATAGTTGCCGATTGGCATTTTAAAAATAGGTGCCGATAGGCATTTTAGATGTAGTTTCCGATAGGCATTTCAAAAATAGGTGCCGATAGGCATTTCAGATATAGGTGCCGATAGGCATATCAGATATAGTTGCCGATAGGCATTTAAAATATAGGTGCCGATAGGCATTTTAAATATAGGTGTCGATAGGCATTTCAGATATAAATGCCGAAAGGCATTTCAGATATAGGTGCCGATAGGCATTTCCGATGTGGTTGCCGATAGGCATTTCAAATATAGGTGCTGATAGGCATTTCAGATGTAGTTTCCGATAGGCATTTCAAAAATAGGTGCCGATAGGAATTATAGATATAGGTGCCGATAGGCATTTCAGATATAGTTGCCGATTGGCATTTTAAAAATAGGTGCCGATAGGCATTTTAGATGTAGTTTCCGATAGGCATTTCAAAAATAGGTGCCGATAGGCATTTCATATATAGGTGCCGATAGGCATATCAGATATAGTTGCCGATAGGCATTTAAAATATAGGTGCCGATAGGCATTTCAGATATAGGTGCCGATAGGCATGTCAGATATAGTTGCCCATTGGCATTTTTAAAATAGGTGCTGATAGGCATTTCAGATATAGAAGCCGATAAGTATTTCAAATGTAGGTGTCGATAGGCATTTCAGATATGGCTGCCGATAGGCATTTCAAATATAGGTGCTGATAGGCATTTTAGATGTAGTTTCCGATAGGCATTTCAAAAATAGGTGCCGATAGGCATTTCAGATATAGGTGCCTATAGGCATTTCAGATATAGTTGCCGATTGGCATTTTAAAAATAGGTGCCGATAGGCATTTTAGATGTAGTTTCCTTTTGGCATTTAAAAAATAGGTGCCGATAGGCATATCAGATATAGTTGCCGATAGGCATTTAAAATATAGGTGCCGATAGGCATTTCAAATATAGGTGTCGATAGGCATTTCAGATATAAATGCCGAAAGGCATTTTAGATATAGGTGCCGATAGGCATTTCTGATGTGGTTGCCGATAGGCATTTCAAATATAGGTGCTGATAAACATTTTAGATGTAGTTACCGATAGGCATTTCAAAAATAGATGCCGATAGGCATTTAATATATAGGTGCCGATAGGCATTTCAGATATAGTTGCCGATTGGCATTTTAAAAATAGGTGCCGATAGGCATTTCAGATATGGAAGCTGATAGGCATTTCAAATATAGGTGCCGATAAGCATTCCAGATATGGTTGCCGATAGGCATTTCAAATATAGGTGCTGATAGGCATTTCAGATGTAGTTTCCGATAGGCATTTCAAAAATTGGTGCCGATAGGCATTTCAGATAAAGGTGCCGATAGGCATTTCAGATATAGTTGCCGATTGGCATTTTAAAAATAGATGCCGATAGGCATTTCAGATATAGAAGCCGATAGGTATTTCAAATATAGGTGTCGATAGGCATTTCAGATATGGTTGCCGATAGGCATTTCAATATAGGTGCTGATAGGAATTTCAGATGTAGTTTCCGATAGGAATTTCAAAAATAGGTGCCGATAGGCATTTCAGATATAGGTGCCGATAGGCATTTCAGATATAGTTGCCGATTGGCATTTTAAAAATAGGTGTCGATAGGCATTTCAGATATAGAAGCCGATAGGCATTTCAAATATAGGTGCAGATAGGCATTCCAGATATGGTTGCCGATAGGCATTTCAAATATAGGTGCTGATGGGCATTCCAGATGTAGTTTCCGATAGGCATTCCAAAAATTGGTGCCGATAGCCATTTCAGATATAGGTGGCGATAGGCATTTCAGATATAGTTACCGATTGGCATTTTAAAAATAGGTGCCGATTGGAATTTCTGATATAGAAGCCGATAGGTATTTCAAATATAGGTGTCGATAGGCATTTCAGATATGGTTGCCGATAGGCATTTCAAATATAGGTGCTGATAGGCATTTCAGATGTAGTTTCTGATAGGCATTTCAAAAATAGGTGCCGATAGGCATTTCAGATATAGAAGCCGATAGGCATTTCAAATATAGGTGCCGATAGGCATTCCAGATATGGTTGCCGATAGGTATTTCAAATATAGGTGCTGATAGGCATTTCAGATGTAGTTTCCGATAGGCATTTCAAAAATTGGTGCCGATAGGCATTTCAGATATAGGTGCCGATAGGCATTTCAGATATAGTTGCCGATAGGCATTTCAGAGATAGAAGCCGATAGGTATTTCAAATATAGGTGTCGATACGCATTTTAGATATGGTTGCCGATAGGCATTTCAAATATTGGTGCTGATAGGCAATTCAGATGTTGTTTCCGATAGGCATTTCAAAAATAGGTGCCGATGGGCTTTTCAGATATAGGTGCCGATAGGCATTACAGATATAGTTGCCGATTGGCATTTTAAAAATAGGTGCCGATAGGCATTTCAGATATAGAAGCCGATAGGCATTTCAAATATAGGTGCCGATAGGCATTCCAGATATGGTTGCCGATAGGCATTTCAAATATAGGTGCTGATAGGCATTTCAGATGTAGTTTCCGATAGGCATTTCAAAAATAGGTACCGATAGGCATTTCAGATATAGGTGCCGATAGGCATTTCAGATATATTTGCCGATTGGCATTTTAAAAATAGGTGCTGATAGGCATTTCAGATATAGAAGCCGATAGGCATTTTAAATATAAGTGCCGATAGGCATTGCAGATATGTTTGCCGATAGGCATTTCAAATATAGGTGCTGATAGGCATTTCAAATGTAGTTTCCGATAGGCATTTCAAAAATAGGTGCCGATAGGCATTTCAGATATAGGTGCCGATAGGCATTTCAGATATAGTTGCCGATTGGCATTTTAAAAATAGGTGCCGATAGGCATTTTAGATATAGGTGCCAATAGGCATTTCAGATATAGTTGCCGATTAACATTTAGAAAATAGGTGCCGATAGGCATTTCAGATGTGGAAGCCGATAGGTATTTCAAATATAGGTGTCGATAGGCATTTTCAGATATGGTTGCCGATAGGCATTTCAAATATAGGTGCTGATAGGCATTTTAGATGTAGTTTCCGATAGGCATTTCAAAAATAGGTGCCGATAGGCATTTCAGATATAGGTGCCGATAGGCATTTCAGATATAGTTGCCGATTGGCATTTTAAAAATAGGTGCCGATAGGCATTTTAGATGTAGTTTCCTTTTGGCATTTAAAAAATAGGTGCCGATAGGCATATCAGATATAGTTGCCGATAGGCATTTAAAATATAGGTGCCGATAGGCATTTCAAATATAGGTGTCGATAGGCATTTCAGATATAAATGCCGAATGGCAATTCAGATATAGGTGCCGATAGGCATTTCTGATGTGGTTGCTGGTAGGCATTTCAAATATAGGTGCTGATAGGCATTTCAGGTGTAGTTTTCGATAGGCATTTCAAAAAGAGGTGCCGATAGGCATTTGAGATATAGGTGCCGATAGGCACTTTAGATATAGTTGCCGATTGGCATTTTAAAAATAGGTGCCGATAGGCATTTCAGATATAAGTGCCGATAGGCATATCAGATATAGTTGCCGATAGGCATTTAAAATATAGGTGCCGATAGGCATTTCAAATATAGGTGTCGATAGGCATTTCAGATATAAATGCCGAAAGGCATTTTAGATATAGGTGCCGATAGGCATTTCTGATGTGGTTGCCGATAGGCATTTCAAATATAGGTGCTGATAAACATTTTAGATGTAGTTACCGATAGGCATTTCAAAAATAGATGCCGATAGGCATTTCAGATATAGGTGCCGATAGGCATTTCAGATATAGTTGCCGATTGGCATTTTAAAAATAGGTGCCGATAGGCATTTCAGATATGGAAGCTGATAGGCATTTCAAATATAGGTGCCGATAAGCATTCCAGATATGGTTGCCGATAGGCATTTCAAATATAGGTGCTGATAGGCATTTCAGATGTAGTTTCCGATAGGCATTTCAAAAATTGGTGCCGATAGGCATTTCAGATAAAGGTGCCGATAGGCATTTCAGATATAGTTGCCGATTGGCATTTTAAAAATAGATGCCGATAGGCATTTCAGATATAGAAGCCGATAGGTATTTCAAATATAGGTGTCGATAGGCATTTCAGATATGGTTGCCGATAGGCATTTCAATATAGGTGCTGATAGGAATTTCAGATGTAGTTTCCGATAGGAATTTCAAAAATAGGTGCCGATAGGCATTTCAGATATAGGTGCCGATAGGCATTTCAGATATAGTTGCCGATTGGCATTTTAAAAATAGGTGTCGATAGGCATTTCAGATATAGAAGCCGATAGGCATTTCAAATATAGGTGCAGATAGGCATTCCAGATATGGTTGCCGATAGGCATTTCAAATATAGGTGCTGATGGGCATTCCAGATGTAGTTTCCGATAGGCATTCCAAAAATTGGTGCCGATAGCCATTTCAGAAGTAGGTGGCGATAGGCATTTCAGATATAGTTACCGATTGGCATTTTAAAAATAGGTGCCGATTGGAATTTCAGATATAGAAGCCGATAGGTATTTCAAATATAGGTGTCGATAGGCATTTCAGATATGGTTGCCGATAGGCATTTCAAATATAGGTGCTGATAGGCATTTCAGATGTAGTTTCCGATAGGCATTTCAAAAATAGGTGCCGATAGGCATTTCAGATATAGAAGCCGATAGGCATTTCAAATATAGGTGCCGATAGGCATTCCAGATATGGTTGCCGATAGGTATTTCAAATATAGGTGCTGATAGGCATTTCAGATGTAGTTTCCGATAGGCATTTCAAAAATTGGTGCCGATAGGCATTTCAGATATAGGTGCCGATAGGCATTTCAGATATAGTTGCCGATAGGCATTTCAGAGATAGAAGCCGATAGGTATTTCAAATATAGGTGCCGATAGGCATTTCAGATATAGGTGCCGATAGGCATTTAAGATATAGTTGCCGATTGGCATTTTAAAAATAGGTGCCGATAGGCATTTTAGATGTAGTTTCCGATAGGCATTTCAAAAATAGGTGCCGATAGGCATTTCGGATATAAGTGCCGATAGGCATATCAGATATAGTTGCCGATAGGCATTTAAAATATAGGTGCCGATAGGCATTTCAGATGTAGTTTCCGATAGGCATTTGAAAAAGAGGTGCCAATAGGCATTTCAGATATAGGTGCCGATAGGCATTTAAGATATAGTTGCCGATTGGCATTTTAAAAATAGGTGCCGATAGGCATTTTAGATGTAGTTTCCGATAGGCATTTCAAAAATAGGTGCCGATAGGCATTTCAGATATAAATGCCGAAAGGCATTTTAGATATAGGTGCCGATAGGCATTTCTGATGTGGTTGCCGATAGGCATTTCAAATATAGGTGCTGATAGGCATTTCAGATGTAGTTTTCGATAGGCATTTCAAAAATAGGTGCCGATAGGCATTTCAGATATACGTGCCGATAGGCACTTCAGATATAGTTGCCGATTGGCATTTTAAAAATAGGTGCCGATAGGCATTTCAGATATAGAAGCCGATAGGCATTTCAAATATAGGTGCCCATAGGCATTCCAGATATGGTTGCCGATAGGCATTTCAAATATAGGTGCTGATAGGCATTTTAGATGTAGTTTCCGATAGGCATTTCAAAAATAGGTGCCGATAGACATTTCAGATATAGGTGCCGATAGGCATTCCAGATATAGTTGCCGATTGGCCTTTTAAAAATAGGTGCCGATAGGCATTTTAGATATAGAAGCCGATAGGCATTTCAAATATAGGTGCCGATAGGCATCCCAGATATGGTTGCTGATAGGCATTTCAAATATAGGTGCTGATGGGCATTTCAGATGTAGTTTCCGATAGGCAATTCAAAAATTGGTGCCGATAGGCATTTCAGATATAGGTGCCGATAGGCATTTCAGATATAGAAGCCGATAGGTATTTCAAAATAGGTGTCGATAGGCATTTCAGATATGGTTGCCGATAGGCATTTCAAATATAGGTGCTGATAGGCATTTCAGATGTAGTTTCCGATAGGCATTTCAAAAATAGGTGCCGATAGGCATTATAGATATAGGTGCCGATAGGCATTTCAGATATAGTTGCCGATTGGCATTTTAAAAATAGGTGCCGATAGGCATTTTAGATGTAGTTTCCGATAGGCATTTCAAAAATAGGTGCCGATAGGTATTTCAGATATAGGTGCCGATAGGCATATCAGATATAGTTGCCGATAGGCATTTAAAATATAGGTGCCGATAGGCATTTTAAATATAGGTGTCGATAGGCATTTCAGATATAAATGCCGAAAGGCATTTCAGATATAGGTGCCGATAGGCATTTCCGATGTGGTTGCCGATAGGCATTTCAAATATAGGTGCTGATAGGCATTTCAGATGTAGTTTCCGATAGGCATTTCAAAAATAGGTGCCGATAGGCATTATAGATATAGGTGCCGATAGGCATTTCAGATATAGTTGCCGATTGGCATTTTAAAAATAGGTGCCGATAGGCATTTTAGATGTAGTTTCCGATAGGCATTTCAAAAATAGGTGCCGATAGGCATTTCAGATATAGGTGCCGATAGGCATATCAGATATAGTTGCCGATAGGCATTTAAAATATAGGTGCCGATAGGCATTTCAAATATAGGTGTCGATAGGCATTTCAGATATAAATGCCGATAGGCATTTCAAATATAGGTGCTGATAGGCATTTTAGATGTAGTTTCCGATAGGCATTTCAAAAATAGGTGCCGATAGGCATTTCAGATATAGGTGCCGATAGGCATGTCAGATATAGTTGCCCATTGGCATTTTTAAAATAGGTGCTGATAGGCATTTCAGATATAGAAGCCGATAAGTATTTCAAATGTAGGTGTCGATAGGCATTTCAGATATGGCTTCCGATAGGCATTTAAAATATAGGTGCCGATAGGCATTTCAAATATAGGTGTCGATAGGCATTTCAGATATAAATGCCGAATGGCAATTCAGATATAGGTGCCGATAGGCATTTCTGATGTGGTTGCTGATAGGCATTTCAAATATAGGTGCTGATAGGCATTTCAGATGTAGTTTTCGATAGGTATTTCAAAAAGAGGTGCCGATAGGCATTTGAGATATAGGTGCCGATAGGCACTTTAGATATAGTTGCCTATTGGCATTTTAAAAATAGGTGCCGATAGGCATTTCAGATATAAGTGCCGATAGGCATATCAGATATAGTTGCCGATAGGCATATAAAATATAAGTGCCGATAGGCATTTCAAATATAGGTGTCGATAGGCATTTCAGATATAAATGCCGAGAGGCATTTTAGATATAGGTGCCGATAGGCATTGCTGATGTGGTTGCCGATAGGCATTTCAAATATAGGTGCTGATAAACATTTTAGATGTAGTTACCGATAGGCATTTCAAAAATAGGTGCCGATAGGCATTTCAGATATAGGTGCCGATAGGCATTTCAGATATAGTTGCCGATTGGCATTTTAAAAATAGGTGCCGATAGGCATTTCAGATATGGAAGCTGATAGGCATTTCAAATATAGGTGCCGATAAGCATTCCAGATATGGTTGCCGATAGGCATTTCAAATATAGGTGCTGATAGGCATTTCAGATGTAGTTTCCGATAGGCATTTCAAAAACTGGTGCCGATAGGCATTTCAGATAAAGGTGCAGATAGGCATTTCAGATATAGTTGCCGATTGGCATTTTAAAAATAGATGCCGATAGGCATTTCAGATATAGAAGCCGATAGGTATTTCAAATATAGGTGTCAATAGGCATTTCAGATATGGTTGCCGATAGGCATTTCAAATATAGGTGCTGATAGGAATTTCAGATGTAGTTTCCGATAGGAATTTCAAAAATAGGTGCCGATAGACATTTCAGATATAGGTGCCGATAGGCATTTCAGATATAGTTGCCGATTGGCATTTTAAAAATAGGTGTCGATAGGCATTTCAGATATAGAAGCCGATAGGCATTTCAAATATAGGTGCAGATAGGCATTCCAGATATGGTTGCCGATAGGCATTTCAAATATAGGTGCTGATGGGCATTCCAGATGTAGTTTCCGATAGGCATTCCAAAAATTGGTGCCGATAGCCATTTCAGATATAGGTGGCGATAGGCATTTCAGATATAGTTACCGATTGGCATTTTAAAAATAGGTGCCGATTGGAATTTCAGATATAGAAGCCGATAGGTATTTCAAATATAGGTGTCGATAGGCATTTCAGATATGGTTGCCGATAGGCATTTCAAATATAGGTGCTGATAGGCATTTCAGATGTAGTTTCCGATAGGCATTTCAAAAATAGGTGCCGATAGGCATTTCAGATATAGAAGCCGATAGGCATTTCAAATATAGGTGCCGATAGGCATTCTAGATATGGTTGCCGATAGGCATTTCAAATATAGGTGCTGATAGGCATTTCAGATGTAGTTTCCGATAGGCATTTCAAAAATTGGTGCCGATAGGCATTTCAGATATAGGTGCCGATAGGCATTTCAGATATAGTTGCCGAATGGCATTTTAAAAATAGGTGCCGATAGGCATTTCAGAGATAGAAGCCGATAGGTATTTCAAATATAGGTGTCGATACGCATTTTAGATATGGTTGCCGATAGGCATTTCAAATATTGGTGCTGATAGGCAATTCAGATGTTGTTTCCGATAGGCATTTCAAAAATAGGTGCCGATAGGCTTTTCAGATATAGGTGCCGATAGGCATTACAGATATAGTTGCCGATTGGCATTTTAAAAATAGGTGCCCATAGGCATTTCAGATATAGAAGCCGATAGGCATTTCAAATATAGGTGCCGATAGGCATTCCAGATATGGTTGCCGATAGGCATTTCAAATATAGGTGCTGATAGGCATTTCAGATGTAGTTTCCGATAGGCATTTCAAAAATAGGTACCGATAGGCATTTCAGATGTGGAAGCCGATAGGTATTTCAAATATAGGTGTCGATAGGCATTTTCAGATATGGTTGCCGATAGGCATTTCAAATATAGGTGCTGATAGGCATTTCAGATGTAGTTTCCGATAGGCATTTCAAAAATAGGTGCCGATAGACATTTCAGATATAGGTGCCGATAGGCATTTCAGATATAGTTGCCGATTGGCATTTTAAAATTAGGTGTCGATAGGCATTTCAGATATAGAAGCCGATAGGCATTTCATATATAGGTGCCGATAGGCATTCCAGATATGATTGCCGATAGGCATTTCAAATATAGGTGCTGATAGGCATTCCAGATGTAGTTTCCGATAGGCATTTTAAAAATTGGTGCTGATAGGCATTTCAGATATAGGTGCCGATAGGCATTTCAGATATAGTTACCGATTGGCATTTTAAAAATAGGTGCCGATAGGCATTTTAGATATAGAAGCCGATAGGTATTTCAAATATAGGTGTCGATAGGCATTTCAGATATGGTTGCCGATAGGCGTTTCAAATATAGGTGCTGATAGGCATTTCAGATGTAGTTTCCGATAGGCATTTCAAAAATAGGTGCCGATAGGCATTTCAGATATAGGTGCCGATAGGCATTTCAGATATAGTTGCCGATTGGCATTTTAAAAATAGGTGCCGATAGGCATTTCAAAAATAGGTGCCGATAGGCATTTAAGGTATAGGTGACGATAGGCATTTCCGATATAGTTGCCAATTGGCATTTTAAAAATAGGTGCCGATAGGCATTTCAGATATAGAAGCCGATAGGCATTTCAAATATAGGTGCCGATAGGCATTACAGATATGGTTGCCGATAGGCATTTGAAATATAGGTGCTGATAGGCATTTTAGATGTAGTTTCCGATAGGCATTTCAAAAATAGGTACCGATAGGTATTTCAGATATAGGTGTCGATAGGTATTTCAGATATAGTTGCCAATTGGCATTTTAAAAATAGGTGTCGATAGGCATTTCAGATATAGAAGCCGATAGGCATTTCAAATATAGGTGCCGATAGGCATTCCAGATAATGTGGCCGATAGGCATTTCAAATATAGGTGCTGATAGGCATTTAAGATGTAGTTTCCGATAGGCATTTCAAAAATTGGTGCCGATAGGCATTTCAGATAAAGGTGCCGATAGGCATTTCAGATATAGTTGCCGTATGGCATTTTAAAAATAGGTGCCGATAGGCATTTCAGATATAGAAGCCGATAGGTATTTCAAATATAGGTGTCGATAGGCATTTCCTATATGGTTGCCGATAGGCATTTAAAATATAGGTGCTGATAGGCATTTCAGATGTAGTTTCCGATAGGCATTTCAAAAATAGGTGCTGATAGGCATTTCAGACATAGGTGCCTATAGACATTTCAGATATAGCTGCCGATTGGCATTTTAAAAAAAGGTGCAGATAGGCGTTTTAGATGTAGTTTCCGATAGGCATTTAAAAAATAGGTGCCGATAGGCATTTCAGATATAGGTGCCGATAGGCATATCAGATATAGTTGCCGATAGGCATTTAAAATATAGGTGCCGATAGGCATTTCAAATATAGGTGTCGATAGGCATTTCAGATATAAATGCCGAAAGGCAGTTCAGATATAAATGCCGAAAGGCATTTCAGATATGGGTGCCGATAGGCATTTCTGATGTGGTTGCTGATAGGCATTTCAAATATAGGTGCTGATAGGCATTTTAGATGTAGTTTCCGATAGGCATTTCAAAAATAGGTGCCGATAAGCATTTCAGATATAGGTGCCGATAGGCATATCAGATATAGTTGCCGATAGGCATTTAAAATATAGGTGCCCATAGGCATTTCAAATATAGGTGTCGATAGGCATTTCAGATATAAATGCTGAAAGGCATTTCAGATATAGGTGCCGATAGGCATTTCCGATGTGGTTGCCGATAGGCATTTCAAATATAGGTGCTGATAGGCATTTCAGATGTAGTTTTCGATAGGCATTTGAAAAATAGGTGCCGATAGGCATTTCAGATATAGGTGCCGGTAGGCACTTTAGATATAGTTGCCGATTGGCATTTTAAAAATAGGTGCCGATAGGCATTTCAGATATAGAAGCCGATAGGCATTTCAAATATAGGTGCCGATAGGCATTTCAGATATGGTTGCCGATAGGCATTTCAAATATAGGTGCTGATAGGCATTTCAGATTTAGTTTCCGATAGGCATTTCAAAAATAGGTGCCGATAGGCATTTCATATATAGGTGCCGATAGGCATTTCATATATAGGTGCCGATAGGCATTTCAGATATAATTGCCGATTGGCATTTTAAAAATAGGTGCCGATAGGCATTTCAGATATAGAAGCCGATAGGCATTTCAAATATAGGTGACGATAGGCATTCCAGATATGGTTGCCGATAGGCATTTCAAATATAGGTGCTGATAGGCATTTCAGATGTAGTTTCCGATAGGCATTTCAAAAATTGGTGCCGATAGGCATTTCAGATATAGGTGCCGATAGGCATTTCAGATATAGTTGTCGATTGGCATTTTAAAAATAGGTGCCGATAGGCATTTCAGATATAGAAGCCGATAGGCATTTCAAATATAGGTGCCGATAGGCATTCCAGATATGGTTGCCGATAGGCATTTTAAATATAGGTGCTGATAGGCATTTCAGATGTAGTTTCCAATTGGCATATCAAAAATAGGTGCCGATAGGCATATTAGATATAGGTGGCTATAGGCATTTCAGATATAGTTGCCGATTGGCATTTTAAAAATAAGTGCCGATAGGCATTTCAGATATAGAAGCCGATAGGCATTTCAAATATAGGTGCCGATAGGCATTCCAGATATGGTTGCCGATAGGCATTTCAAATATAGGTACTGATAGGCATTTCAGATGTAGTTTCCGATATGCCCTTCAAAAATTGGTACCGATAGGCATATCAGATATAGGTGCCGTTAGGCATTTCAGATATAGTTGCCGATTGGCATTTTAAAAATAGGTGCCGATAGGCATTTCAGATATAGAAGTTGATAGGCATTTCAAATATAGGTGCCGATAGGCATTCCAGATAATGTGGCCGATAGGCATTTCAAATATAGGTGCTGATAGGCATTTAAGATGTAGTTTCCGATAGGCATTTCAAAAATTGGTGCCGATAGGCATTTCAGATATAGGTGCCGATAGGCATTTCAGATATAGTTGCCGTATGGCATTTTAAAAATAGGTGCCGATAGGCATTTCAGATATAGAAGCCGATAGGTATTTCAAATATAGGTGTCGATAGGCATTTCCTATATGGTTGCCGATAGGCATTTAAAATATAGGTGCTGATAGGCTTTTCAGATGTAGTTTCCGATAGGCATTTCAAAAATAGGTGCTGATAGGCATTTCAGACATAGGTGCCTATAGACATTTCAGATATAGCTGCCGATTGGCATTTTAAAAAAAGGTGCCGATAGGCGTTTTAGATGTAGTTTCCGATAGGCATTTCAAAAATAGGTGCCGATAGGCATTTCAGATATAGGTGCCGATAGGCATATCAGATATAGTTGCCGATAGGTATTTAAAATATAGGTGCCGATAGGCATTTCAAATATAGGTGTCGATAGGCATTTCAGATATAAATGCCGAAAGGCATTTCAGATATAAATGCCGAAAGGCATTTCAGATATGGGTGCCGATAGGCATTTCTGATGTGGTTGCTGATAGGCATTTCAAATATAGGTGCTGATAGGCATTTTGGATGTAGTTTTTGTTAGGCATTTCAAAAATAGGTGCGATAGGCATTTCAGATATAGGTGCCGATAGGCACTTCAGATATAGTTACCGATTGGCATTTTAAAATAGGTGCCGATAGGCATTTCAGATATAGAAGCCGATAGGCATTTCAAATATAGGTGCTGATAGGCATTTCAGATGTAGTTTCCGATAGGCATTTCAAAAATTGGTGCCGATAGGCATTTCAGATATGGTTGCCGATAGGCTTTTTAAATATAGGTGCTGATAGGCATTTCAGATGTAGTTTCCGATAGGCATTTCAAAAATTGGTGCCGATAAGCATTCCAGATATGGTTGCCGATAGGCATTTCAAATATAGGTGCTGATAGGCATTTCAGATGTAGTTTCCGATAGGCATTTCAAAAATAGGTGCCGTTAGGCATTTCAGATATAGGTGCCGATAGGCATTTCAGATATAGTTGCCGATTGGCATTTTTAAAATAGGTGCCGATAGGCATTTCTGAGATAGAAGCCGATAGGTATTTCAAATATAGGTGTCGATACGCATTTCAGATATGGTTGCCGATAGGCATTTCAAATATTGGTGCTGATAGGCAATTCAGATGTAGTTTCCGATAGGCATTTCAAAAATAGGTGCCGATAGGCATTTCAGATATAGGTGCCGATAGGCATTTCAGATATAGTTGCCGATTGGCATTTTAAAAATAGGTGCCGATAGGCATTTCAGATATAGAAGCCGATAGGTATTTCAAATATAGGTGTCGATAGGCATTTCAGATATGGTTGCCGATAGGCAAATCAGATATAGTTGCCGATTGGCATTTTAAAAATAGGTGCTGATAGGCATTTCAGATATAGAAGCCGATAGGCATTTCAAATATAGGTGCTGATAGGCATTTCAGATGTAGTTTCCGATAGGCATTTCAAAAATAGGTGCCGATAGGCATTTCAGATATAGGTGCCGATAGGCATTTCAGATATAGTTGCCGATTGCCATTTTAAAAATAGGTGTCGATAGGCATTTCAGATATAGAAGCCGATAGGCATTTCAAATATAGGTGCAGATAGGCATTCCAGATATGGTTGCCGATAGGCATTTCAAATATAGGTGCTGATGGGCATTCCAGATGTAGTTTCTGATAGGCATTCCAAAAATTGGTGCCGATAGCCATTTCAGATATAGGTTACGATAGGCATTTTAGATATAGTTACCGATTGGCATTTTAAAAATAGGTGCCGATTGGAATTTCAGATATAGAAGCCGATAGGTATTTCAAATATAGGTGTCGATAGGCATTTCAGATATGGTTGCCGATAGGCATTTCAAATATAGGTGCTGATAGGCATTTCAGATGTAGTTTCCGATAGGCATTTCAAAAATAGGTGCCGATAGGCATTTCAGATATAGAAGCCGATAGGCATTTCAAATATAGGTGCCGATAGGCATTCCAGATATGGTTGCCGATAGGCATTTCAAATATAGGTGCTGATAGGCATTTCAGATGTAGTTTCCGATAGGCATTTCAAAAATTGGTGCCGATAGGCATTTCAGATATAGGTGCCGATAGGCATTTCAGATATAGTTGCCGAATGGCATTTTAAAAATAGGTGCCGATAGGCATTTCAGAGATAGAAGCCGATAGGTATTTCAAATATAGGTGTCGATACGCATTTTAGATATGGTTGCCGATAGGCATTTCAAATATTGGTGCTGATAGGCAATTCAGATGTTGTTTCCGATAGGCATTTCAAAAATAGGTGCCGATAGGCTTTACAGATATAGGTGCCGATAGGCATTACAGATATAGTTGCCGATTGGCATTTTAAAAATAGGTGCCGATAGGCATTTCAGATATAGAAGCCGATAGGCATTTCAAATATGGGTGCCGATAGGCATTCCAGATATGGTTGCCGATAGGCATTTCAAATATAGGTGCTGATAGGCATTTCAGATGTAGTTTCCGATAGGCATTTCAAAAATAGGTACCGATAGGCATTTCAGATATAGGTGCCGATAGGCATTTTAGATATATTTGCCGATTGGCATTTTAAAAATAGGTGCTGATAGGCATTTCAGATATAGAAGCCGATAGGCATTTTAAATATAAGTGCCGATAGGCATTGCAGATATGGTTGCCGATAGGCATTTCAAATATAGGTGCTGATAGGCATTTAAAATGTAGTTTCCGATAGGCATTTCAAAAATAGGTGCCGATAGGCATTTCAGATATAGGTGCCGATAGGCATTTCAGATATAGTCGCCGATTGGCATTTTAAAAATAGGTGCCGATAGGCATTTTAGATATAGGTGCCAATAGGCATTTCAGATATAGTTGCCGATTAACATTTAAAAAATAGGTGCCGATAGGCATTTCAGATGTGGAAGCCGATAGGTATTTCAAATATAGGTGTCGATAGGCATTTTCAGATATGGTTGCCGATAGGCATTTCAAATATAGGTGCTGATAGGCATTTCAGATGTAGTTTCCGATAGGCATTTCAAAAATAGGTGCCGATAGGCATTTCAGATATAGGTGCCGATAGGCATTTCAGATATAGTTGCCGATTGGCATTTTAAAATTAGGTGTCGATAGGCATTTCAGATATAGAAGCCGATAGGCATTTCATATATAGGTGCCGATAGGCATTCCAGATATGATTGCCGATAGGCATTTCAAATATAGGTGCTGATAGGCATTCCAGATGTAGTTTCCGATAGGCATTTTAAAAATTGGTGCTGATAGGCATTTTAGATATAGGTGCCGATAGGCATTTCAGATATAGTTACCGATTGGCATTTTAAAAATAGGTGCCGATAGGCATTTTAGATATAGAAGCCGATAGGTATTTCAAATATAGGTGTCGATAGGCATTTCAGATATGGTTGCCGATAGGCGTTTCAAATATAAGTGCTGATAGGCATTTCAGATGTAGTTTCCGATAGGCATTTCAAAAATAGGTGCCGATAGGCATTTCAGATATAGGTGCCGATAGGCATTTCAGATATAGTTGCCGATTGGCATTTTAAAAATAGGTGCCGATAGGCATTTCAAAAATAGGTGCCGATAGGCATTTAAGGTATAGGTGACGATAGGCATTTCCGATATAGTTGCCAATTGGCATTTTAAAAATAGGTGCCGATAGGCATTTCAGATATAGAAGCCGATAGGCATTTCAAATATAGGTGCCGATAGGCATTACAGATATGGTTGCCGATAGGCATTTGAAATATAGGTGCTGATAGGCATTTTAGATGTAGTTTCCGATAGGCATTTCAAAAATAGGTACCGATAGGTATTTCAGATATAGGTGTCGATAGGTATTTCAGATATAGTTGCCAATTGGCATTTTAAAAATAGGTGTCGATAGGCATTTCAGATATAGAAGCCGATAGGCATTTCAAATATAGGTGCCGATAGGCATTCCAGATAATGTGGCCGATAGGCATTTCAAATATAGGTGCTGATAGGCATTTAAGATGTAGTTTCCGATAGGCATTTCAAAAATTGGTGCCGATAGGCATTTCAGATATAGGTGCCGATAGGCATTTCAGATATAGTTGCCGTATGGCATTTTAAAAATAGGTGCCGATAGGCATTTCAGATATAGAAGCCGATAGGTATTTCAAATATAGGTGTCGATAGGCATTTCCTATATGGTTGCCGATAGGCATTTAAAATATAGGTGCTGATAGGCATTTCAGATGTAGTTTCCGATAGGCATTTCAAAAATAGGTGCTGATAGGCATTTCAGACATAGGTGCCTATAGACATTTCAGATATAGCTGCCGATTGGCATTTTAAAAAAAGGTGCAGATAGGCGTTTTAGATGTAGTTTCCGATAGGCATTTAAAAAATAGGTGCCGATAGGCATTTCAGATATAGGTGCCGATAGGCATATCAGATATAGTTGCCGATAGGCATTTAAAATATAGGTGCCGATAGGCATTTCAAATATAGGTGTCGATAGGCATTTCAGATATAAATGCCGAAAGGCAGTTCAGATATAAATGCCGAAAGGCATTTCAGATATGGGTGCCGATAGGCATTTCTGATGTGGTTGCTGATAGGCATTTCAAATATAGGTGCTGATAGGCATTTTAGATGTAGTTTCCGATAGGCATTTCAAAAATAGGTGCCGATAAGCATTTCAGATATAGGTGCCGATAGGCATATCAGATATAGTTGCCGATAGGCATTTAAAATATAGGTGCCCATAGGCATTTCAAATATAGGTGTCGATAGGCATTTCAGATATAAATGCTGAAAGGCATTTCAGATATAGGTGCCGATAGGCATTTCCGATGTGGTTGCCGATAGGCATTTCAAATATAGGTGCTGATAGGCATTTCAGATGTAGTTTTCGATAGGCATTTGAAAAATAGGTGCCGATAGGCATTTCAGATATAGGTGCCGGTAGGCACTTTAGATATAGTTGCCGATTGGCATTTTAAAAATAGGTGCCGATAGGCATTTTAGATATAGAAGCCGATAGGCATTTCAAATATAGGTGCCGATAGGCATTTCAGATATGGTTGCCGATAGGCATTTCAAATATAGGTGCTGATAGGCATTTCAGATTTAGTTTCCGATAGGCATTTCAAAAATAGGTGCCGATAGGCATTTCATATATAGGTGCCGATAGGCATTTCATATATAGGTGCCGATAGGCATTTCAGATATAATTGCCGATTGGCATTTTAAAAATAGGTGCCGATAGGCATTTCAGATATAGAAGCCGATAGGCATTTCAAATATAGGAGACGATAGGCATTCCAGATATGGTTGCCGATAGGCATTTCAAATATAGGTGCTGATAGGCATTTCAGATGTAGTTTCCGATAGGCATTTCAAAAATTGGTGCCGATAGGCATTTCAGATATAGGTGCCGATAGGCATTTCAGATATAGTTGTCGATTGGCATTTTAAAAATAGGTGCCGATAGGCATTTCAGATATAGAAGCCGATAGGCATTTCAAATATAGGTGCCGATAGGCATTCCAGATATGGTTGCCGATAGGCATTTTAAATATAGGTGCTGATAGGCATTTCAGATGTAGTTTCCAATTGGCATATCAAAAATAGGTGCCGATAGGCATATTAGATATAGGTGGCTATAGGCATTTCAGATATAGTTGCCGATTGGCATTTTAAAAATAAGTGCCGATAGGCATTTCAGATATAGAAGCCGATAGGCATTTCAAATATAGGTGCCGATAGGCATTCCAGATATGGTTGCCGATAGGCATTTCAAATATAGGTACTGATAGGCATTTCAGATGTAGTTTCCGATATGCCCTTCAAAAATTGGTACCGATAGGCATATCAGATATAGGTGCCGTTAGGCATTTCAGATATAGTTGCCGATTGGCATTTTAAAAATAGGTGCCGATAGGCATTTCAGATATAGAAGCCGATAGGTATTTCAAATATAGGTGTCGATAGGCATTTCAGATATGGTTGCCGATAGGCATTTCAATTATTGGTGCTGATAGGCATTTCAGATCTGGTTTCCGATAGGCATTTTAAAAATAGGAGCCGATAGGCATTTCAGATATAGGTGCCGATAGGCATTACAAATATAGTTGCCGATTGGCATTTTAAAAATAGGTGCCGATAGGAATTTCAGATATAGAAGACGATAGGCATTTCAAATATAGGTGCCGATAGGCATTCCAGATATGGTTGCCGATAGGCATTTCAAATATAGGTGCCGATAGGCATTCCAGATATGGTTGCCGATAGGCATTTCAAATATAAGTGCTGATAGGCATTTAAGATGTAGTTTCCGATAAGCATTTCAAAAATAGGTGCCGATATGCATTTCAGATATAGGTGCCGATAGGCATTTCAGATATAGTTGCCGATTGGCATTTTAAAAATAGGTGCCGATAGGCATTTCAGATATAGAAGCCGATAGGCATTTCAAATATAGGTGCCGATAAGCATTCCAGATATGATTGCCGATAGGCATTTCAAATATAGGTGCTGATAGGCATTTCAGATGTATTTTCCGATAGGCATTTCAAAAATTGGTGCCGATAGGCATTTCAGATATAGGTGCCGATAGGCATGTCAGATATAGTTGCCGATTGGCATTTTAAAATAGGTGCCGATAGGCATTTCAGATATAGAAGCCGATAGGCATTTCAAATATAGGTGCCGATAGGCATTCCAGATATGGTTGTAGATAGGCATTTCAAATATAGGTGCTGACGGGCATTTTAGATGTAGTTTCCGATAGGCATTTCAAAAATAGGTGCCGATAGGCATTTCAGATATGGTTGCCGATAGGCATTTCAAATATAGGTGCTGATAGGCATTTCAGATGTAGTTTCCAATAGGCATTTCAAAAATAGGTGCCGATAGGCATTTCAGATATAGGTGCCGATAGGCATTTCAGATATAGTTGCCGATTGGCATTTTAAAAATAGGTGCCGATAGGCATTTCAGATATAGAAGCCGATAGGCATTTCAATTAATATAGGTGCCGATAGGCATTCCAGATATGGTTGCCGATAGGCATTTCAAATATAGGTGCTGATAGGCATTTAAGATGTAGTTTCCGATAGGCATTTCAAAAATAGTTGCCGATAGGCATTTCAGATATAGGTGCCGATAGGCATTTCAGATATAGTTGCCAATTAGCATTTTAAAAATAGGTGCCGATAGGCATTTCAGATATAGAAGCAGATAGGCATTTCAAATATAGGTGCCGATAGGCATTCCAGATATGGTTGCCGATAGGCATTTCAAATATAGGTGCTGATAGGCATTTCAGATGTAGTTTTCGATAGGCATTTCAAAAATAGGTGCCGATAGGCATTTCAGATATAGGTGCCGATAGGCATTTCAGATATAGTTGCCGATTAGCATTTTAAAAATAGGTGCCGATAGGCATTTCAGATATAGGTGCCGATAGGCATTTCAGATATAGTTGCCGAATGGCATTTTAAAAATAGGTGCCGATAGGCATTTCAGAGATAGAAGCCGATAGGTATTTCAAATATAGGTGTCGATACGCATTTCAAAAATAGGTGCCGATAGGCTTTTCAGATATAGGTGCCGATAGGCATTACAGATATAGTTGCCGATTGGCATTTTAAAAATAGGTGCCGATAGGCATTTCAGATATAGAAGCCGATAGGCATTTCAAATATAGGTGCCGATAGGCATTCCAGATATGGTTGCCGATAGGCATTTCAAATATAGGTGCTGATAGGCATTTCAGATGTAGTTTCCGATAGGCATTTCAAAAATAGGTACCGATAGGCATTTCAAATATAGGTGCCGATAGGCATTTCAGATATATTTGCCGATTGGCATTTTAAAAATAGGTCCTGATAGGCATTTTAGATATAGAAGCCGATAGGCATTTTAAATATAAGTGCCGATAGGCATTGCAGATATGGTTGCCGATAGGCATTTCAAATATAGGTGCTGATAGGCATTTCAAATGTAGTTTCCGATAGGCATTTTAAAAATAGGTGATGATAGGCATTTCAGATATAGGTGCCGATAGGCATTTCAGATATAGTTGCCGATTGGCATTTTAAAAATAGGTGCCGATAGGCATTTTAGATATAGGTGCCAATAGGCATTTCAGATATAGTTGCCGATTGGCATTTAAAAAATAGGTGCCGATAGGCATTTCGGATGTGGAAGCCGATAGGTATTTCAAATATAGGTGTCGATAGGCATTACAGATATGGTTGCCGATAGGCATTTCAAATATAGGTGCTGATAGGCATTTCAGATGTAGTTTCCGATAGGCATTTCAAAAATAGGTGCCGATAGGCATTTCAGATATAGGTGCCGATAGGCATTTCAGATATAGTTGCCGATTGGCATTTTAAAATTAGGTGTCGATAGGCATTTCAGATATAGAAGCCGAAAGGCATTTCAAATATAGGTGCCGATAGGCATTCCAGATATGATTGCCGATAGGCATTTCAAATATAGGTGCTGATAGGCATTCCAGATGTAGTTTCCGATAGGCATTTTAAAAATTGGTGCTGATAGGCATTTTTAGATATAGGTGCCGATAGGCATTTCAGATATAGTTGCCGATTGGCATTTTAAAAATAGGTGCCGATAGGCATTTCAAAAATAGGTGCCGATAGGCATTTCAGGTATAGGTGACGATAGGCATTTCCGATATAGTTGCCAATTGGCATTTTAAAAATAGGTGCCGATAGGCATTTCAGATATAGAAGCCGATAGGCATTTCAAATATAGGTGCCGATAGGCATTACAGATATGGTTGCCGATAGGCATTTGAAATATAGGTGCTGATAGGCATTTTAGATGTAGTTTCCGATAGGCATTTTAAAAATAGGTACCGATAGGCATTTCAGATATAGGTGCCGATAGGTATTTCAGATATAGTTGCCAATTGGCATTTTAAAAATAGGTGTCGATAGGCATTTCAGATATAGAAGCCGATAGGCATTTCAAATATAGGTGCCGATAGGCATTCCAGATAATGTGGCCGATAGGCATTTCAAATATAGGTGCTGATAGGCATTTAAGATGTAGTTTCCGATAGGCATTTCAAAAATTGGTGCCGATAGGCATTTCAGATATAGGTGCCGATAGGCATTTCAGATATAGTTGCCGTATGGCATTTTAAAAATAGGTGCCGATAGGCATTTTAGATATAGAAGCCGATAGGTATTTCAAATATAGGTGTCGATAGGCATTTCCTATATGGTTGCCGATAGGCATTTAAAATATAGGTGCTGATAGGCATTTCAGATGTAGCTTCCGATAGGCATTTCAAAAATAGGTGCCGATAGGCATTTCAGACATAGGTGCCTATAGACATTTCAGATATAGCTGCCGATTGGCATCTTAAAAAAAGGTGCCGATAGGCGTTTTAGATGTAGTTTATGATAGGCATTTCAAAAATAGGTGCCGATAGGCATTTCAGATATAGGTGCCGATAGGCATATCAGATACAGTTGCCTATAGGCATTTAAAATATAGGTGCCGATAGGCATTCCAAATATAGGTGTCGATAGGCATTTCAGATATAAATGCCGAAAGGCATTTCAGATATAGGTGCCGATAGGCATTCCCGATGTGGTTGCCGATAGGCATTTCAAATATGGGTGCTGATAGGCATTTCAGATGTAGTTTTCGATAGGCATTTGAAAAATAGGTGCCGATAGGCATTTCAGATATAGGTGCCGGTAGGCACTTCAGATATAGTTGCCGATTGGCATTTTAAAAATAGGTGCCGATAGGCATTTCAGATATAGAAGCCGATAGGCATTTCAAATATAGGTGCCGATAGGCATTTCAGATATGGTTGCCGATAGGCATTTCAAATATAGGTGCTGATAGGCATTTCAGATTTAGTTTCCGATAGGCATTTCAAAAATAGGTGCCGATAGGCATTTCATATATAGATGCCGATAGGCATTTCAGATATAATTGCCGATTGGCATTTTAAAAATAGGTGCCGATAGGCATTTCAGATATAGAAGCCGACAGGCATTTCAAATATAGGTGACGATAGGCATTCCAGATATGGTTGCCGATAGGCATTTTAAATATAGGTGCTGATAGGCATTTTAGATGTAGTTTCCGATAGGCATTTCAAAAATTGGTGCCGATAGGCATTTCAGATATAGGTGCCGATAGGCATTTCAGATATAGTTGTCGATTGGCATTTTAAAAATAGGTGCCGATAGGCATTTCAGATATAGAAGCCGATAGGCATTTCAAATATAGGTGCCGATAGGCATTCCAGATATGGTTGCCGATAGGCATTTTAAATATAGGTGCTGATAGGCATTTCAGATGTAGTTTCCAATTGGCATATCAAAAATAGTTGCCGATAGGCATTTCAGATATAGGTGGCTATAGGCATTTCAGATATAGTTGCCGATTGGCATTTTAAAAATAAGTGCCGATAGGCATTTCAGATATAGAAGCCGATAGGCATTTCAAATATAGGTGCCGATAGGCATTCCAGATATGGTTGCCGATAGGCATTTCAAATATAGGTGACGATAGGCATTCCAGATATGGTTGCCGATAGGCATTTCAAATATAGGTGACGATAGGCATTCCAGATATGGTTGCCGATAGGCATTTCAAATATAGGTGACGATAGGCATTCCAGATATGGTTGCCGATAGGCATTTCAAATATAAGTGCTGATAGGCATTTAAGATGTAGTTTCCGATAAGCATTTCAAAAATAGGTGCCGATATGCATTTCAGATATAGGTGCCGATAGGCATTTCAGATATAGTTGCCGATTGGCATTTTAAAAATAGGTGCCGATAGGCATTTCAGATATAGAAGCCGATAGGTATTTCAAATATAGGTGTCGATAGGCATTTCAGATATGGTTGCCGATAGGCATTTCAATTATTGGTGCTGATAGGCATTTCAGATCTGGTTTCCGATAGGCATTTTAAAAATAGGTGCCGATAGGCATTTCAGATATAGGTGCCGATAGGCATTACAGATATAGTTGCCGATTGGCATTTTAAAAATAGGTGCCGATAGGAATTTCAGATATAGAAGCAGATAAGCATTTCAAATATAGGTGCCGATAGGCATTCCAGATATGGTTGCCGATAGGCATTTCAAATATAGGTGACGATAGGCATTCCAGATATGGTTGCCGATAGGCATTTCAAATATAAGTGCTGATAGGCATTTAAGATGTAGTTTCCGATAAGCATTTCAAAAATAGGTGCCGATATGCATTTCAGATATAGGTGCCGATAGGCATTTCAGATATAGTTGCCGATTGGCATTTTAAAAATAGGTGCCGATAGGCATTTCAGATATAGAAGCCGATAGGCATTTCAAATATAGGTGCCGATAAGCATTCCAGATATGATTGCCGATAGGCATTTCAAATATAGGTGCTGATAGGCATTTCAGATGTATTTTCCGATAGGCATTTCAAAAATTGGTGCCGATAGGCATTTCAGATATAGGTGCCGATAGGCATTTCAGATATAGTTGCCGATTGGCATTTTAAAAATAGGTGCCGATAGGCATTTCAGATATAGAAGCCGATAGGCATTTCAAATATAGGTGCCGATAGGCATTCCAGATATGGTTGCCGATAGGCATTTCAAATATAGTTGCTGATAGGCATTTTAGATGTAGTTTCCGATAGGCATTTCAAAAATAGGTGCCGATAGGCATTTCAGATATGGTTGCCGATAGGCATTTCAAATATAGGTGCTGATAGGCATTTCAGATGTAGTTTCCAATAGGCATTTCAAAAATAGGTGCCGATAGGCATTTCAGATATAGGTGCCGATAGGCATTTCAGATATAGTTGCCGATTGGCATTTAAAAAATAGGTGCCGATAGGCATTTCAGATATAGAAGCCGATAGGCATTTCAAATATAGGTGCCGATAGGCATTCCAGATATGGTTACCGATAGGCATTTCAAATATAGGTGCTGATAGGCATTTTAGATGTAGTTTCCGATAGGCATTTCAAAAATAGGTGCCGATAGGCATTTCAGATATAGGTGCCGATAGGCATATCAGATATAGTTGCCGATAGGCATTTAAAATATAGGTGCCGATAGGCATTTCAAATATAGGTGTCGATAGGCATTTCAGATACAAATGCTGAAAGGCATTTCAGATATAGGTGCCGATAGGCATTTCCGATGTGGTTGCCGATAGGCATTTCAAATATAGGTGCTGATAGGCATTTCAGATGTAGTTTTCGATAGGCATTTGAAAAATAGGTGCCGATAGGCATTTCAGATATAGGTGCCGATAGGCATGTCAGATATAGTTGCCGATTGGCATTTTAAAAATAGGTGCCGATAGGCATTTCAGATATAGAAGCCGATAGGCATTTCAAATATAGGTGCCGATAGGCATTCCAGATATGGTTGCCGATAGGCATTTCAAATATAGGTGCTGATAGGCATTTTAGATGTAGTTTCCGATAGGCATTTCAAAAATAGGTACCGATAGGCATTTCAGATATGGTTGCCGATAGGCATTTCAAATATAGGTGCTGATAGGCATTTTAGATGTAGTTTCCAATAGGCATTTCAAAAATAGGTGCCGATAGGCATTTCAGATATAGGTGCCGATAGGCATTTCAGATATAGTTGCCGATTGGCATTTTAAAAATAGGTGCCGATAGGCATTTCAGATATAGAAGCCGATAGGCATTTCAATTAATATAGGTGCCGATAGGCATTCCAGATATGGTTGCCGATAGGCATTTCAAATATAGGTGCTGATAGGCATTTTAGATGTAGTTTCCGATAGGCATTTCAAAAATAGGTGCCGATAGGCATTTCAGATATAGGTGCCGATAGGCATTTCAGATATAGAAGCAGATAGGCATTTCAAATATAGGTGCCGATAGGCATTCCAGATATGGTTGCCGATAGGCATTTCAAATATAGGTGCTGATAGGCATTTTAGATGTAGTTTCCGATAGGCATTTCAAAAGTGGATCCAATAGGCATTTCAGATATAGGTGCCGATAGGCATTTTTTGTTAAATATATATAGATCTCCTTCAGGTGACTGGGACACTTTTATTAGTCAACTAAATATAGTTTTAAATAAGATTATTTCCCGAAATCAGCAGGTTATCGTCTGTGGTGATTTTAATGTATACCACTTATGTGAATCTCTACAAAAAAAAATGCTTTTTGACTTAATGAGCTCTTTTCAACTAGACATTACTTCATGTGTACCTACAAGAATTACAAATTCGTCGAAAACTGCCATTGATCATATATACACAAATATAAGTAAACAGTTATATCACACCTCAGTTTTTGATCCGGGACTTTCTGATCATTTAGTTTTAATTTTTAAATTTAATAATTCATATAACTTGTCTACAAGAAATGTGAACAATACAAGTTTAACCAAGAAATTCGTAAGATCTTATAGTGACGAAAATATTAAATATTTTAATCATCTTTTTAGTTCTTGTAACTGGGATTATTTGAAAACATTTAATGATGTAAATTTAATGTTTGATTTTTTATAGAACATTTCTCATGGTCTTTCAGCTCTAGTTTTTGCTATAAGGAAGTATTTATAAAAACACACGATCAGAACTGGGTAAATCAAGAAATTAAAAACAGTGCTGAAATTATGCGCCTTTTAAATGATTTACGGAAAAAATATACAAACAATCAATTATTAAATGAACTGTACAAAAAATTTAAACTAAGTCACAAACAAAAAATTAAAGAAGTCAAAACTTGTTACTATTTGAACAAAATTCAAAAAGCAAATAATAAGAATAAAACAACCTGGAACATAATTAACAAAACCTTAGGTCGTCATAAAAATGTAACTGATCAAATTTCACTTTCCTATAATGGTCAAGATGTAATTAATCCCTCAAGTGTTGCTAATATTTTCTCGAACTATTTTTCTACAATTGCGGAGAATAAAGTAAATGAACAATACAATAACATTATATATAAAAACTGTACAATTAGTCCATTAACTGTGTGTAACTCTCTATTTTTGGAATATGTTACAGAACAAGAGATAGGTTCAATCATAGACTCACTTAACAACAAAAAAACAGCAGGAATTGATGAAGTATTTCTTGGCTCTTAAAGCGTTGTAAATTATCGCTACTGTGTCCTTTAACTAACGTAGTAAATTGCTCTATTAAATTAGGTCAATTCCCTGACCAATTAAAAACAGCGTTAGTAAAACCGATATATAAAAAAGATGATCACAAAAATGTCAATAATTACAGACCTATCTCTATTTTGTCAGCGCTATCTAAGGTTTTGGAACGTGTTATCTTTAATCGAATAATGAACTTTTTAATAAAATATAATCTTCTGTGTCCAAATCAACATGGTTTTATAAAAAACAAATCTACATTAACTGCTTCAATCAATATAGTTAAAAAAGTTTATGAAGCAACTGATAAAAACCGTTATGTTATAGGAATATTTTTTGACCTGGCAAAGGCATTTGATAGTGTTTCAAAGGAGTTTTTAATGGAAAAATTGTACAATATTGGTATACGAGGAAATGCTCTGCAATTGATTCATTCATACTTGACAAACAGAAAATTAATAGTTAAGATCGCAACTGAATATTCACAAGAGATACAAATAAATATCGGTGTTCCGCAAGGATCTGTATGCAGATGACACCTCTGTTTTGATATCTGCAGAATCTCTAGACCAATTACAAGAAAAAATTTCAAGTGTTTTAAGTGATTTCTCAACTTGGTGTAAAAAAAATAAGTTACTGGTTAATGAAGATAAGACAAAAATATTATCTTTTGGAAACAAAAATTATTTAAACTTAAACCTGAAATGGAATAATCATGCACTTCATTTAGTCAGTTATGTCAAATATCTAGGTCTTCATATTGACAAAAATTTAAAGTGGTATGAGCACGTAGATTATATATGTAAGAAAGTTAACTCTGCATATTTCGCAATAAAAATATTAAAGTCATTTGTTAATCGAGAAGTGTTATTGCAAGTTTACTATTCACTAATCTTTTCAATTATAAAATATAATATAGTCATTTGGGGTCAGTCATCAGATGTTCAAAGACTTTTTATTTTACAAAAGAGAATAATTCGTTTAATTTTTGATTTGAAACCGATGGAAACTTGCAAAGGCACATTCATAAATAATAAAATCTTAACAGTTTCCAGTATTTTTATTTTTGAATGTATCTTACGAATAAAAAAGAATATCAGTTCATACACTAAAGTCAATGACGTACATAATTATAATATTAGAAACCGTGAAGACATCAGACTAGATAAGTGCAGATTAACACTGTCTCATAAAAACCCGGATTATATTGGAAGTGTCTTATGTAATAAGCTTCCTTGTAGTTTAAGAAGCATTCAATGTTTAAAAAAATTTGAAACTAATTTAAAAGTATTTCTAGTCAGACATTGTTTTTACAGCATGGATGAATTTTTTAATTGTAATTATTAGCTATTATTTTCTATTGTAATTGACGATGTATCCACTTAGGGCAGTACAAATATATTCTATTCTATTCTATTCTATTCTATTCTATTCTATTTCAGATATAGGAGCAGATAGGCATTTCAGATGTAGTTTCCGAAAGGCATTTCAAAAATAGGTGCCGATAGGCATTTCAGATATAGGTGCCGATAGGCATTTCAGATATAGTTGCTGATTGGCATTTTAAAAATAGGTGCCGATAGGCATTTCAGATATAGAAGCCGATAGGCATTTCAAATATAGGTGCCGATAGGCATTCCAGATATGGTTGCCGATAGGCATTTCAAATATAGGTGCTGATAGGCATTTCAGATGTAGTTTCCGATAGGCATTTAAAAAATAGGTACCGATAGGCATTTCAGATATAGGTCCCGATAGGCATTTCAGACATAGTTGCCAATTGGCATTTTAAAAATAGGTGTCGATAGGCATTTCAGATATAGAAGCCGATAGGCATTTCAAATATAGGTGCCGATAAGCATTCCAGATATGGTTGCCGATAGGCATTTCAAATATAGGTGCTGATAGGCATTTCAGATGTAGTTTCCGATAGGCATTTCAAAAATAGGTGCCGATAGGCATTTCAGATATAGGTGCCGATAGGCATTTCAGATATAGTTGCCGATTGGCATTTTAAAAATAAGTGCCGATAGGCATTTCAGATATAGAAGCCGATAGGCATTTCAAATATAGGTGCCGATAGGCATTCCAGATATGGTTGCCGATAGGCATTTCAAATATAGGTACTGATAGGCATTTCAGATGTAGTTTCCGATATGCACTTCAAAAATTGGTGCCGATAGGCATTTCAGATATAGGTGCCGATAGGCATTTCAGATATAGTTGCCGATTGGCATTTTAAAAATAGGTGCCGATAGGCATTTCAGATATAGAAGCCGATAGGTATTTCAAATATAGGTGTCGATAGGCATTTCAGATATGGTTGCCGATAGGCATTTCAAATATAGGTGCCGATAGGCATTCCAGATATGGTTGCCGATAGGCATTTCAAATATAAATGCTGATAGGCATTTAAAATGTAGTTTCCGATAAGCATTTCAAAAATAGGTGCCGGTATGCATTTCAGATATAGGTGCCGATAGGCATTTCAGATATAGTTGCCGATTGGCATTTTAAAAATAGGTGCCGATAGGCATTTCAGATATAGAAGCCGATAGGCATTTCAAATATAGGTGCCGATAAGCATTCCAGATATGATTGCCGATAGGCATTTCAAATATAGGTGCTGATAGGCATTTCAGATGTATTTTCCGATAGGCATTTCAAAAATTGGTGCCGATAGGCATTTCAGATATAGGTGCCGATAGGCATTTCAGATATAGTTGCCGATTGGCATTTTAAAAATAGGTGCTGATAGGCATTTCAGATATAGAAGCCGATAGGCATTTCAAATATAGGTGCCGATAGGCATTCCAGATATGGTTGCCGATAGGCATTTCATATATAGGTGCTGATAGGCATTTTAGATGTAGTTTCCGATAGGCATTTCAAAAATAGGTGCCGATAGGCATTTCAGATATGGTTGCCGATAGGCATTTCAAATATAGGTGCTGATAGGCATTTCAGATGTAGTTTCCAATAGGCATTTCAAAAATAGGTGCCGATAGGCATTTCAGATATAGGTGTCGATAGGCATTTCAGATATAGTGCCAATTGGCATTTTAAAATAGGTGCCGATAGGCATTTCAGATATAGAAGCCGATAGTCATTTCAAATATAGGTGCCGATAGGCATTCCAGGTATGGTTGCCGATAGGCATTTCAAGTATAGGTGCTGATAGGCATTTTAGATGTAGTTTCCGATAGGCATTTAAAAAATTGATGCCGATAGGCATTTCAGATATAGGTGCCGATAGGCATTTCAGATATAGTTGCCGATTGGCATTTTAAAAACAGGTGCCGATAGGCATTTCAGATATAGAAGCCGATAGGTATTTCAAATATAGGGGTCGATAGGCATTTCAGATATGGTTGCCGATAGGCATTTCAAATATAGGAGCAGATAGCATTTTAGATGTAGTTTCCGAAAGACATTTCAAAAATAGGTGCCGATAGGCATTTCAGATATAGTTGTCGATTGGCATTTTAAAAATAGGTGCCGATAGACATTTCAGTTATAGAAGCCGATAGGCATTTCAAATATAGGTGCCGATAGGCAATCCAGATATGGTTGCCGATAGGCATTTCAAATATAAGTGCTGATAGGCATTTCAGATGTAGTTTCCGATAGGCATTTCAAAAATAGATACCGATAGGCATTTCAGATATATTGTGCCGATAGGCATTTCAGATATAGTTGCCAATTGGCATTTTAAAAGTAGGTGTCGATAGGCATTTCAGATATAGAAGCCGATAGGCATTTCAAATATAGGTGCCGATAGGTATTCCAGATATGGTTGCCGATAGGCATTTTATATATAGGTGCTGATAGGCATTTCAGATATAGTTTCCGATAGGCATTTCAAAAATTGATGCCGATAGGCATTTCAGATATAGGTGCCGATAGGCATTTCAGATATAGTTGCCGATTAGCATTTTAAAAATAGGTGCCGATAGGCATTTCAGATATAGAAGCCGATAGGCATTTCAAATATAGGTGCCGATAGGCATTCCAGATATGGTTGCTGATAGGCATTTCTATTATAAGTGCTGATAGGCATTTCAGATGTAGTTTCCAATAGGCATTTCAAAAATAGGTACCGATGAGCATTTCAGATATAGGTGCCCATAGGCATTTCAGATATAGTTGTCGATTGGCATTTTAAAAATAGATGTTGATAGGCATTTCAGATATAAAAGCCGATAGGTATTTCAAATATAGGTGTCGATAGGCATTTCAGATATGGTTGCCGATAGGCATTTCAAATATAGGTGCTGATAGGCATTTCAGATGTAGTTTCCGATAGGCATTTCAAAAATTGGTGCCGATTAGCATTTTAGATATAGGTGCCGATAGGCATTTCAGATATAGTTGCCGTTTAGCATTTTAAAAATAGGTGCCGATAGGCATTTCAGATATAGAAGCCGATAGGCATTTCAAATATAGGTGCCGATAGGCATTCCAGATATGGTTGCCGATAGGCATTTCAAATATAAGTGCTGATAGGCATTTCAGATGTAGTTTCCGATAGGCATTTCAAAAATAGGTACCGATAGGCATTTCAGATATAGGTGCCTATAGGCATTTCAGATATAGTTGTCGATTGGCATTTTAAAAATAGGTGTTGATAGGCATTTCAGATATAAAAGCCGATAGGTATTTCAAATATAGGTGTCGATAGGCATTTCAGATATGGTTGCCGATAGGCATTTCAAATATAGGTGCTGATAGGCATTTCAGATGTAGTTTCCGATAGGCAATTCAAAAATAGGTGCCGATAGGCATTTCAGATATAGGTGCCGATAGGCATTTCAGATATAGTTGCCAATTGGCATTTTAAAAATAGGTGCCGATAGGCATTTCAGATATAGAAGCCGATAGGCATTTCAAATATAGGTGCCGATAGGCATTCCAGATATGGTTGCCGATAGGCATTTCAAATATAGGTGCTGATAGGCATTTTAGATGTAGTTTCCGATAGGCATTTCAAAAATTGATGCTGATAGGAATTTCAGATATAGGTGCCGATAGGCATTTCAGATATAGTTGCCGATTGGCATTTTAAAAACAGGTGCCGATAGGCATTTCAGATATAGAAGCCGATAGGTATTTTAAATATAGGTGTCGATAGGCTTTTCAGATATGGTTGCCGATAGGCATTTCAAATATAGGAGCAGATAGGCATTTCAGATGTAGTTTCCGAAAGACATTTCAAAAATAGGTGCCGATAGGCATTTTAGATATAGGTGCCGATAGGCATTTCAGATATAGTTGCCGATTGGCATTTTAAAATTGGTGCCGATAGGCATTTCAGATATAGAAGCCGATAGGCATTTCAAATATAGGTGCCGATAGGCATTCCAAATATGGTTGCCGATAAGCATTTCAAATATAGGTGCTGATAGGCATTTCAGATGTAGTTTCCGATAGGCATTTCAAAAATTGGTGCCGATTAACATTTCAGATATTGGTGCCGATAGGCATATCAGATATAGTTGCCGATTTGCATTTTAAAAATAGGTGCCGATAGGCATTTCAGATATAGAAGCCGATAGGTATTTCAATTATAGGTGTCGATAGGCATTTCAGATATGGTTGCCGATAGGCATTTTAATATAGGTGCTGGTAGGCATTTCAGATGTAGTTTCATATAGGCATTTCAAAAATAGGTGCCGATAGGCATTTCAGATATAGGTGCCGATAGGCATTTCAGATATAGTTGCCGATTGGCATTTTAAAAATAGGTGCCGATAGGCATTTTAGATGTAGTTTCCGATAGGCATTTCAAAAATAGGTGCCGATAGGCATTTCAGATATAGGTGCCGATAGGCATATCAGATATAGTTGCCGATAGGCATTTAAAATATAGGTATCAATAGGCATTTCAAATATAGGTGTCGATAGGCATTTCAGATATAAATGCCGAAAGGCATTTCAGATATAGGTGCCGATAGGCATTTCTGATGTGGTTGCCGATAGGCATTTCAAATATAGGTGCTGATAGGCATTTCAGATGTAGTTTTCGATAGGCATTTCAAAAATAGGTGCCGATAGGCATTTCAGATATAGGTGCCGATAGGCACTTCAGATATAGTTGCCGATTGGCATTTTAAAAATAGGTGCCGCTAGGCATTTCAGATATAGAAGCCGATAGGCATTTCAAATATAGGTGCCGATAGGCATTCCAAATATGGTTGCCGATAGGCATTTCAAATATAGGTGCTGATAGGCATTCCAGTTGTAGTTTCCGATAGGCATTTCAAAAATAGGTGCCGATAGGCATTTCAGATATAGGTGCCGATAGGCATTTCAGATATAGTTGCCGATTGGCATTTGCAAAAATATGTGCCGATAGGCATTTCAGATATAGAAGCCGATAGGCATTTCAAATATAGGTGCTGATAGGCATTTCAGATGTAGTTTCCGATAGGCATTTCAAAAACAGGTGCCGATAGGCATTTCAGATATAGGTGCCGATAGGCATTTCAGATATAATTGCCGATAGCCATTTTAAAAATAGGTGCCGATAGGCATTTCTGATGTGGTTGCCGATAGGCATTTCAAATATAGGTGCTGATAGGCATTTCAGATGTAGTTTTCGATAGGCATTTCAAAAATAGGTGCCGCTAGGCATTTTAGATATAGGTGCCGATAGGCATTTCAGATATAGTTGCCGATTGGCATTTTAAAATTGGTGCCGATAGGCATTTCAGATATAGAAGCCGATAGGCATTTCAAATATAGGTGCCGATAGGCATTCCAAATATGGTTGCCGATAGGCATTTCAAATATAGGTGCTGATAGGCATTTCAGATGTAGTTTCCGATAGGCATTTCAAAAATTGGTGCCGATTGGCATTTCAGATATAGGTGCCGATAGGCATTTCAGATATAGTTGCCGATTTGCATTTTGAAAATAGGTGCCGATAGGCATTTCATATATAGAAGCCGATAGGTATTTCAATTATAGGTGTCGATAGGCATTTCAGATATGGTTGCCGATAGGCATTTTAAATATAGGTGCTGATAGGCATTTCAGATGTAGTTTCCGATAGGCATTTTAAAAATAGGTGCCGATAGGCATTTCAGATATAGGTGCCGATAGGCATTTCAGATATAGTTGCCGATTGGCATTTTAAAAATAGGTGCCGATAGGCATTTTAGATGTAGTTTCCGATAGGCATTTCAAAAATAGGTGCCGATAGGCATTTCAGATATAGGTGCCGATAGGCATATCAGATATAGTTGCCGATATGCATTTAAAATATAGGTGTCGATAGGCATTTCAAATATAGGTGTCGATAGGCATTTCAGATATAAATGCCGAAAGGCATTTCAGATATAGGTGCCGATAGGCATTTCTGATGTGGTTGCCGATAGGCATTTTAAATATAGGTGCCGATAGGCACTTCAGATATAGTTGCCGATTAGCATTTTAAAAATAGGTGCCGCTTATCATTTCAGATATAGAAGCCGATAGGCATTTCAAATATAGGTGCCGATAGGCATTTTAAATATGGTTGCTGATAGGCATTTCAAATATAGGTGCTGATAGGCATTTCAGTTGTAGTTTCCGATAGGCATTTCAAAAATAGGTGCCGATAGGCATTTCAGATATAGGTGCCGATAGGCATATCAGATATAGTTGCCAATAGGCATTTAAAATATATTTGTCGATAGGCATTTCAAATAAAGGTGTCGATAGGCATTTCAGATATAAATGCCGAAAGGCATTTCAGATATAGGTGCCGATAGGCATTTCTGATGTGGTTGCCGATAGGCATTTCAAATATAGGTGCTGATAGGCATTTCAGATGTAGTTTTCGATAGGCATTTCAAAAATAGGTGCCGATAGGCATTTCAGATATAGGTGCCGATAGGCACTTCAGATATAGTTGCCGATTGGCATTTTAAAAACAGGTGCCGCTAGGCATTTCAGATATAGAAGCCGATAGGCATTTCAAATATAGGTGCCGATAGGCATTCCAAATATGGTTGCCGATAGGCATTTCAAATATAGGTGCTGATAGGCATTTCAGTTGTAGTTTCCGATAGGCATTTCAAAAATAGGTGCCGATAGGCATTTCAGATATATGTGCCGATAGGCATTTCAGATATAGTTGCCGATTGGCATTTGCAAAAATAGGTGCCGATAGGCATTTCAGATATAGAAGCCGATAGGCATTTCAAATATAGGGGCCGATAGGCATTCCAGATATGGTTGACGATAGGGATTTTAAACATAGGTGCTGATAGGCATTTCAGATGTAGTTTCCGATAGGCATTTCAAAAATTGGTGCCGATAGGCATTTCAGATATAGGTGCCGATAGGCATTTCAGATATAGGTGCCGATAGGCATTTCAGGTATAGTTGCCGATTGGCATTTTAAAAATAAGTGCCGATAGACATTTCAGATATAGAGGCCGATAGGCATTTCAAATATAGGTGCCGATAAGCATTCCAGATATAGTTGCCGATAGGCATTTCAAATATAGGTGCTGATAGGCATTTCAGATGTAGTTTCAGATAGGCATTTCAAAAATTGGTGCCGATAGGCATTTCAGATATAGGTGCCGTAAGGCATTTCAGATATAGTTGCCGATTGGCATTTTAAAAATAGGTGTCGATAGGCATTTCAGATATAGAAGCCGATAGGCATTTCAAATATAGTTGCTAATAGGCATTCCAGTTATGTTTGCCGATAGGCATTTCAAATATAGGTGCTGATAGGCACTTCAGATGTAGTTTCCGATAGGCATTTCAAAAATAGGTGCCGATAGGCATTTCAGATACAGGTGCCGATAGGCATTTCAGATATAGTTGCCGATTGGCATTTTAAAAATAGGTGTCGATAGGCATTTAAGATATAGAAGCCGATAGGCATTTCAAATATAGGTGCCGATAGGCATTCCAGATATGGTTGCCGATAGGCATTTCAAATATAGGTGCTGATAGGCATTTTAGATGTAGTTTCCGATAGGCATTTCAAAAATTGATGCTGATAGGAATTTCAGATATAGGTGCCGATAGGCATTTCAGATATAGTTGCCGATTGGCATTTTAAAAACAGGTGCCGATAAGCATTTCAGATATAGAAGCCGATAGGTATTTTAAATATAGGTGTCGATAGGCTTTTCAGATATGGTTGCCGATAGGCATTTCAAATATAGGAGCAGATAGGCATTTCAGATGTAGTTTCCGAAAGACATTTCAAAAATAGGTGCCGATAGGCATTTTAGATATAGGTGCCGATAGGCATTTCAGATATAGTTGCCGATTGGCATTTTAAAATTGGTGCCGATAGGCATTTCAGATATAGAAGCCGATAGGCATTTCAAATATAGGTGCCGATAGGCATTCCAAATATGGTTGCCGATAAGCATTTCAAATATAGGTGCTGATAGGCATTTCAGATGTAGTTTCCGATAGGCATTTCAAAAATTGGTGCCGATTAACATTTCAGATATTGGTGCCGATAGGCATATCAGATATAGTTGCCGATTTGCATTTTAAAAATAGGTGCCGATAGGCATTTCAGATATAGAAGCCGATAGGTATTTCAATTATAGGTGTCGATAGGCATTTCAGATATGGTTGCCGATAGGCATTTTAAATATAGGTGCTGGTAGGCATTTCAGATGTAGTTTCATATAGGCATTTCAAAAATAGGTGCCGATAGGCATTTCAGATATAGGTGCCGATAGGCATTTCAGATATAGTTGCCGATTGGCATTTTAAAAATAGGTGCCGATAGGCATTTTAGATGTAGTTTCCGATAGGCATTTCAAAAATAGGTGCCGATAGGCATTTCAGATATAGGTGCCGATAGGCATATCAGATATAGTTGCCGATAGGCATTTAAAATATAGGTATCGATAGGCATTTCAAATATAGGTGTCGATAGGCATTTCAGATATAAATGCCGAAAGGCATTTCAGATATAGGTGCCGATAGGCATTTCTGATGTGGTTGCCGATAGGCATTTCAAATATAGGTGCTGATAGGCATTTCAGATGTAGTTTTCGATAGGCATTTCAAAAATAGGTGCCGATAGGCATTTCAGATATAGGTGCCGATAGGCACTTCAGATATAGTTGCCGATTGGCATTTTAAAAATAGGTGCCGCTAGGCATTTCAGATATAGAAGCCGATAGGCATTTCAAATATAGGTGCCGATAGGCATTCCAAATATGGTTGCCGATAGGCATTTCAAATATAGGTGCTGATAGGCATTTCAGTTGTAGTTTCCGATAGGCATTTCAAAAATAGGTGCCGATAGGCATTTCAGATATAGGTGCCGATAGGCATTTCAGATATAGTTGCCGATTGGCATTTGCAAAAATATGTGCCGATAGGCATTTCAGATATAGAAGCCGATAGGCATTTCAAATATAGGTGCTGATAGGCATTTCAGATGTAGTTTCCGATAGGCATTTCAAAAACAGGTGCCGATAGGCATTTCAGATATAGGTGCCGATAGGCATTTCAGATATAGTTGCCGATTGGCATTTTAAAATTGGTGCCGATAGGCATTTCAGATATAGAAGCCGATAGGCATTTCAAATATAGGTGCCGATAGGCATTCCAAATATGGTTGCCGATAGGCATTTCAAATATAGGTGCTGATAGGCATTTCAGATGTAGTTTCCGATAGGCATTTCAAAAATTGGTGCCGATTGGCATTTCAGATATAGGTGCCGATAGGCATTTCAGATATAGTTGCCGATTTGCATTTTGAAAATAGGTGCCGATAGGCATTTCATATATAGAAGCCGATAGGTATTTCAATTATAGGTGTCGATAGGCATTTCAGATATGGTTGCCGATAGGCATTTTAAATATAGGTGCTGATAGGCATTTCAGATGTAGTTTCCGATAGGCATTTTAAAAATAGGTGCCGATAGGCATTTCAGATATAGGTGCCGATAGGCATTTCAGATATAGTTGCCGATTGGCATTTTAAAAATAGGTGCCGATAGGCATTTTAGATGTAGTTTCCGATAGGCATTTCAAAAATAGGTGCCGATAGGCATTTCAGATATAGGTGCCGATAGGCATATCAGATATAGTTGCCGATATGCATTTAAAATATAGGTGTCGATAGGCATTTCAAATATAGGTGTCGATAGGCATTTCAGATATAAATGCCGAAAGGCATTTCAGATATAGGTGCCGATAGGCATTTCTGATGTGGTTGCCGATAGGCATTTTAAATATAGGTGCCGATAGGCACTTCAGATATAGTTGCCGATTAGCATTTTAAAAATAGGTGCCGCTTATCATTTCAGATATAGAAGCCGATAGGCATTTCAAATATAGGTGCCGATAGGCATTTTAAATATGGTTGCTGATAGGCATTTCAAATATAGGTGCTGATAGGCATTTCAGTTGTAGTTTCCGATAGGCATTTCAAAAATAGGTGCCGATAGGCATTTCAGATATAGGTGCCGATAGGCATATCAGATATAGTTGCCGATAGGCATTTAAAATATATTTGTCGATAGGCATTTCAAATAAAGGTGTCGATAGGCATTTCAGATATAAATGCCGAAAGGCATTTCAGATATAGGTGCCGATAGGCATTTCTGATGTGGTTGCCGATAGGCATTTCAAATATAGGTGCTGATAGGCATTTCAGATGTAGTTTTCGATAGGCATTTCAAAAATAGGTGCTGATAGGCATTTCAGATAAAGGTGCCGATAGGCACTTCAGATATAGTTGCCGATTGGCATTTTAAAAACAGGTGCCGCTAGGCATTTCAGATATAGAAGCCGATAGGCATTTCAAATATAGGTGCCGATAGGCATTCCAAATATGGTTGCCGATAGGCATTTCAAATATAGGTGCTGATAGGCATTTCAGTTGTAGTTTCCGATAGGCATTTCAAAAATAGGTGCCGATAGGCATTTCAGATATATGTGCCGATAGGCATTTCAGATATAGTTGCCGATTGGCATTTGCAAAAATAGGTGCCGATAGGCATTTCAGATATAGAAGCCGATAGGCATTTCAAATATAGGTGCCGATAGGCATTCCAGATATGGTTGACGATAGGGATTTTAAACATAGGTGCTGATAGGCATTTCAGATGTAGTTTCCGATAGGCATTTCAAAAATTGGTGCCGATAGGCATTTCAGATATAGGTGCCGATAGGCATTTCAGATATAGGTGCCGATAGGCATTTCAGGTATAGTTGCCGATTGGCATTTTAAAAATAAGTGCCGATAGACATTTCAGATATAGAGGCCGATAGGCATTTCAAATATAGGTGCCGATAAGCATTCCAGATATAGTTGCCGATAGGCATTTCAAATATAGGTGCTGATAGGCATTTCAGATGTAGTTTCCGATAGGCATTTCAAAAATTGGTGCCGATAGGCATTTCAGATATAGGTGCCGAAAGGCATTTCAGATATAGTTGCCGATTGGCATTTTAAAAATAGGTGTCGATAGGCATTTCAGATATAGAAGCCGATAGGCATTTCAAATATAGTTGCTAATAGGCATTCCAGTTATGTTTGCCGATAGGCATTTCAAATATAGGTGCTGATAGGCACTTCAGATGTAGTTTCCGATAGGCATTTCAAAAATAGGTGCCGATAGGCATTTCAGATACAGGTGCCGATAGGCATTTCAGATATAGTTGCCGATTGGCATTTTAAAAATAGGTGTCGATAGGCATTTAAGATATAGAAGCCGATAGGCATTTCAAATATAGTTGCCAATAGGCATTCCAGATATGTTTGCGGATAGGCATTTCAAATATAGGTGCTGATAGGCATTTCATATGTAGTTTCCGATAGGCATTTCAAAAATAGGTGCCGATAGGCATTTCAGATATAGGTGCCAATAGGCATTTCAGATATAGTTGCCGATTGTCATTTTAAAAATAGGTGTCGATAGGCATTTCAGATATAGAAGCCGATAGGCATTTCAAATATAGTTGCCAATAGGCATTCCAGATATGTTTACCGATAGGCATTTCAAATATAGGTGCTGATAGGCATTCCAGATGTATTTTCCGATAGGCATTTTAAAAATTGGTGCCGATAGGCATTTCAGATATAGGTGCCGATAGGCATTTCAGATATAGAAGCCGATAGGTATTTCAAATATAGGTGTCGATAGGCATTTCAGATATGGTTGCCGATAGGCATTTCAAATATAGGTGCTGATAGGCATTTCAGATGTAGTTTCCGATAGGCAATTCAGAAATAGGTGCCGATAGGCATTTCAGATATAAAAGCCGATGGGTATTTCAAACATAGGTGTCGATAGGCATTTCAGATATGGTTGACGATAGGCATTTCAAATATAGGTGCTGATAGGCATTTCAGATTTAGTTTCCGATAGGCATTTCAAAAATAGGTGCCGATAGGCATTTCAGATAAAGGTGCCGATAGGCTTTTCAGATATAGTTGCCGATTGGCATTTTAAAAATAGGTGCGATAGGCATTTCAGATATAGAAGCCGATAGGCATTTCAAATATAGGTGCCGATAGGCATTCCAAATATGGTTGCCGATAGGCATTTCAAATATAGGTGCTGATAGGCATTCCAGATGTATTTTCCGATAGGCATTTCAAAAATTGGTGCCGATAGGCATTCCAGATATAGGTGCCGATAGGCATTTCAGATATAGTTACCGATTGGCATTTTAAAAATAGGTTCCGATAGGCATTTCAGATATAGAAGCCGATAGGTATTTCAAATATAGGTGTCGATAGGCATTTCAGATATGGTTGACGATAGGCATTTCAAATATAGGTGCTGATAGGCATTTCAGATGTAGTTCCAGATAGGCATTTCAAAAATAGGTGCCGATAGGCATTTCAGATATAGGTGCCGATAGGCTTTTCAGATATAGTTACCGATTGGCATTTTAAAAATAGGTGCCGATAGGCATTTCAGATATAGAAGCCGATAGGTATTTCAAATATAGGTGTCGATAGGCATTTCAGATATAGGTGCCGATAGGCATTTCAGATATAGTTACCGATTGGCATTTTAAAAATAGGTGCCGATAGGCATTTCAGATATAGAAGCCGATAGGTATTTCTAATATAGGTGTCGATAGGCATTTCAGATATGGTTGACAATAGGCATTTCAAATATAGGTGCTGATAGGCATTTCAGATTTAGTTTCCGATAGGCATTTCAAAAATAGGTGCCGATAGGCATTTCAGATATAGGCGCCTATAGGCATTTCAGATATAGTTGTCGATTGGCATTTTAAAAATAGGTGTTGATAGGCATTTCAGATATAGAAGCCGATAGGTATTTCAAATATAGGCGTCGATAGGCATTTCAGATATGGTTGCCGATAGGCATTTCAAATATAGGTGCTGATAGGCATTTCAGATGTAGTTTCCGATAGGCAATTCAGAAATAGGTGCCGATAGGCATTTCAGATATAGGTGCCGATAGGCATTTCAGATATAGTTGCCAATTGGCATCTTAAAAATAGGTGCCGATAGGCATTTCAGATATAGAAGCCGATAGGCATTTCAAATATAGGTGCCGATAGGCATTCCAGATATGGTTGCCGATAGGCATTTCAAATATAGGTGCTGATAGGCATTTTAGATGTAGTTTCCGATAGGCATTTCAAAAATTGATGCCGATAAGAATTTCAGATATTGGTGCCGATAGGCATTTCAGATTTAGTTGCCGATTGGCATTTCAAATATAGGTGCTGATAGGCATTTCAGATGTAGTTTCCGATAGGCATTTCAAAAATAGGTGCCGATAGGCATTTCAGATATAGGTGCCGATAGGAATTTCAGATATAGTTACCGATAGCCATTTTAAAAATAGGTGCCGATAGGCATTTCAGATATAGAAGCCGATAGGCATTTCAAATATAGGTGCCGATAGGCATTCCAGATATGGTTGCCGATAGGCATTTCAAATATAGGTGCTGATAGGCATTTCAGATGTAGTTTCCGATAGGCATTTTAAAAATAGGTGCCGATAGGCATTTCAGATATAGAAGCCGATAGGCATTTCAAATATAGTTGCCGATAGGCATTCCAGATATGGTTGTTGATAGGCATTTCAAATATAGGTGCTGATAGGCATTTCAGATGTAGTTTCCGATAGGCATTTCAAAAATTGGTGCCGATAGGCATTTCAGATATAGGTGCCGATAGGCATTTCAGATATAGTTGCCGATTGGCATTTTAAAAATAGGTGCCGATAGGAATTTCAGATATAGAAGCAGATAAGCATTTCAAATATAGGTGCCGATAGGCATTCCAGATATGGTTGCCGATAGGCATTTCAAATATAGGTGACGATAGGCATTCCAGATATGGTTGCCGATAGGCATTTCAAATATAAGTGCTGATAGGCATTTAAGATGTAGTTTCCGATAAGCATTTCAAAAATAGGTGCCGATATGCATTTCAGATATAGGTGCCGATAGGCATTTCAGATATAGTTGCCGATTGGCATTTTAAAAATAGGTGCCGATAGGCATTTCAGATATAGAAGCCGATAGGCATTTCAAATATAGGTGCCGATAAGCATTCCAGATATGATTGCCGATAGGCATTTCAAATATAGGTGCTGATAGGCATTTCAGATGTATTTTCCGATAGGCATTTCAAAAATTGGTGCCGATAGGCATTTCAGATATAGGTGCCGATAGGCATTTCAGATATAGTTGCCGATTGGCATTTTAAAAATAGGTGCCGATAGGCATTTCAGATATAGAAGCCGATAGGCATTTCAAATATAGGTGCCGATAGGCATTCCAGATATGGTTGCCGATAGGCATTTCAAATATAGTTGCTGATAGGCATTTTAGATGTAGTTTCCGATAGGCATTTCAAAAATAGGTGCCGATAGGCATTTCAGATATGGTTGCCGATAGGCATTTCAAATATAGGTGCTGATAGGCATTTCAGATGTAGTTTCCAATAGGCATTTCAAAAATAGGTGCCGATAGGCATTTCAGATATAGGTGCCGATAGGCATTTCAGATATAGTTGCCGATTGGCATTTAAAAAATAGGTGCCGATAGGCATTTCAGATATAGAAGCCGATAGGCATTTCAAATATAGGTGCCGATAGGCATTCCAGATATGGTTACCGATAGGCATTTCAAATATAGGTGCTGATAGGCATTTTAGATGTAGTTTCCGATAGGCATTTCAAAAATAGGTGCCGATAGGCATTTCAGATATAGGTGCCGATAGGCATATCAGATATAGTTGCCGATAGGCATTTAAAATATAGGTGCCGATAGGCATTTCAAATATAGGTGTCGATAGGCATTTCAGATACAAATGCTGAAAGGCATTTCAGATATAGGTGCCGATAGGCATTTCCGATGTGGTTGCCGATAGGCATTTCAAATATAGGTGCTGATAGGCATTTCAGATGTAGTTTTCGATAGGCATTTGAAAAATAGGTGCCGATAGGCATTTCAGATATAGGTGCCGATAGGCATGTCAGATATAGTTGCCGATTGGCATTTTAAAAATAGGTGCCGATAGGCATTTCAGATATAGAAGCCGATAGGCATTTCAAATATAGGTGCCGATAGGCATTCCAGATATGGTTGCCGATAGGCATTTCAAATATAGGTGCTGATAGGCATTTTAGATGTAGTTTCCGATAGGCATTTCAAAAATAGGTACCGATAGGCATTTCAGATATGGTTGCCGATAGGCATTTCAAATATAGGTGCTGATAGGCATTTTAGATGTAGTTTCCAATAGGCATTTCAAAAATAGGTGCCGATAGGCATTTCAGATATAGGTGCCGATAGGCATTTCAGATATAGTTGCCGATTGGCATTTTAAAAATAGGTGCCGATAGGCATTTCAGATATAGAAGCCGATAGGCATTTCAATTAATATAGGTGCCGATAGGCATTCCAGATATGGTTGCCGATAGGCATTTCAAATATAGGTGCTGATAGGCATTTTAGATGTAGTTTCCGATAGGCATTTCAAAAATAGGTGCCGATAGGCATTTCAGATATAGGTGCCGATAGGCATTTCAGATATAGAAGCAGATAGGCATTTCAAATATAGGTGCCGATAGGCATTCCAGATATGGTTGCCGATAGGCATTTCAAATATAGGTGCTGATAGGCATTTTAGATGTAGTTTCCGATAGGCATTTCAAAAGTGGATCCAATAGGCATTTCAGATATAGGTGCCGATAGGCATTTTTTGTTAAATATATATAGATCTCCTTCAGGTGACTGGGACACTTTTATTAGTCAACTAAATATAGTTTTAAATAAGATTATTTCCCGAAATCAGCAGGTTATCGTCTGTGGTGATTTTAATGTATACCACTTATGTGAATCTCTACAAAAAAAAATGCTTTTTGACTTAATGAGCTCTTTTCAACTAGACATTACTTCATGTGTACCTACAAGAATTACAAATTCGTCGAAAACTGCCATTGATCATATATACACAAATATAAGTAAACAGTTATATCACACCTCAGTTTTTGATCCGGGACTTTCTGATCATTTAGTTTTAATTTTTAAATTTAATAATTCATATAACTTGTCTACAAGAAATGTGAACAATACAAGTTTAACCAAGAAATTCGTAAGATCTTATAGTGACGAAAATATTAAATATTTTAATCATCTTTTTAGTTCTTGTAACTGGGATTATTTGAAAACATTTAATGATGTAAATTTAATGTTTGATTTTTTATAGAACATTTCTCATGGTCTTTCAGCTCTAGTTTTTGCTATAAGGAAGTATTTATAAAAACACACGATCAGAACTGGGTAAATCAAGAAATTAAAAACAGTGCTGAAATTATGCGCCTTTTAAATGATTTACGGAAAAAATATACAAACAATCAATTATTAAATGAACTGTACAAAAAATTTAAACTAAGTCACAAACAAAAAATTAAAGAAGTCAAAACTTGTTACTATTTGAACAAAATTCAAAAAGCAAATAATAAGAATAAAACAACCTGGAACATAATTAACAAAACCTTAGGTCGTCATAAAAATGTAACTGATCAAATTTCACTTTCCTATAATGGTCAAGATGTAATTAATCCCTCAAGTGTTGCTAATATTTTCTCGAACTATTTTTCTACAATTGCGGAGAATAAAGTAAATGAACAATACAATAACATTATATATAAAAACTGTACAATTAGTCCATTAACTGTGTGTAACTCTCTATTTTTGGAATATGTTACAGAACAAGAGATAGGTTCAATCATAGACTCACTTAACAACAAAAAAACAGCAGGAATTGATGAAGTATTTCTTGGCTCTTAAAGCGTTGTAAATTATCGCTACTGTGTCCTTTAACTAACGTAGTAAATTGCTCTATTAAATTAGGTCAATTCCCTGACCAATTAAAAACAGCGTTAGTAAAACCGATATATAAAAAAGATGATCACAAAAATGTCAATAATTACAGACCTATCTCTATTTTGTCAGCGCTATCTAAGGTTTTGGAACGTGTTATCTTTAATCGAATAATGAACTTTTTAATAAAATATAATCTTCTGTGTCCAAATCAACATGGTTTTATAAAAAACAAATCTACATTAACTGCTTCAATCAATATAGTTAAAAAAGTTTATGAAGCAACTGATAAAAACCGTTATGTTATAGGAATATTTTTTGACCTGGCAAAGGCATTTGATAGTGTTTCAAAGGAGTTTTTAATGGAAAAATTGTACAATATTGGTATACGAGGAAATGCTCTGCAATTGATTCATTCATACTTGACAAACAGAAAATTAATAGTTAAGATCGCAACTGAATATTCACAAGAGATACAAATAAATATCGGTGTTCCGCAAGGATCTGTATGCAGATGACACCTCTGTTTTGATATCTGCAGAATCTCTAGACCAATTACAAGAAAAAATTTCAAGTGTTTTAAGTGATTTCTCAACTTGGTGTAAAAAAAATAAGTTACTGGTTAATGAAGATAAGACAAAAATATTATCTTTTGGAAACAAAAATTATTTAAACTTAAACCTGAAATGGAATAATCATGCACTTCATTTAGTCAGTTATGTCAAATATCTAGGTCTTCATATTGACAAAAATTTAAAGTGGTATGAGCACGTAGATTATATATGTAAGAAAGTTAACTCTGCATATTTCGCAATAAAAATATTAAAGTCATTTGTTAATCGAGAAGTGTTATTGCAAGTTTACTATTCACTAATCTTTTCAATTATAAAATATAATATAGTCATTTGGGGTCAGTCATCAGATGTTCAAAGACTTTTTATTTTACAAAAGAGAATAATTCGTTTAATTTTTGATTTGAAACCGATGGAAACTTGCAAAGGCACATTCATAAATAATAAAATCTTAACAGTTTCCAGTATTTTTATTTTTGAATGTATCTTACGAATAAAAAAGAATATCAGTTCATACACTAAAGTCAATGACGTACATAATTATAATATTAGAAACCGTGAAGACATCAGACTAGATAAGTGCAGATTAACACTGTCTCATAAAAACCCGGATTATATTGGAAGTGTCTTATGTAATAAGCTTCCTTGTAGTTTAAGAAGCATTCAATGTTTAAAAAAATTTGAAACTAATTTAAAAGTATTTCTAGTCAGACATTGTTTTTACAGCATGGATGAATTTTTTAATTGTAATTATTAGCTATTATTTTCTATTGTAATTGACGATGTATCCACTTAGGGCAGTACAAATATATTCTATTCTATTCTATTCTATTCTATTCTATTCTATTTCAGATATAGGAGCAGATAGGCATTTCAGATGTAGTTTCCGAAAGGCATTTCAAAAATAGGTGCCGATAGGCATTTCAGATATAGGTGCCGATAGGCATTTCAGATATAGTTGCTGATTGGCATTTTAAAAATAGGTGCCGATAGGCATTTCAGATATAGAAGCCGATAGGCATTTCAAATATAGGTGCCGATAGGCATTCCAGATATGGTTGCCGATAGGCATTTCAAATATAGGTGCTGATAGGCATTTCAGATGTAGTTTCCGATAGGCATTTAAAAAATAGGTACCGATAGGCATTTCAGATATAGGTCCCGATAGGCATTTCAGACATAGTTGCCAATTGGCATTTTAAAAATAGGTGTCGATAGGCATTTCAGATATAGAAGCCGATAGGCATTTCAAATATAGGTGCCGATAAGCATTCCAGATATGGTTGCCGATAGGCATTTCAAATATAGGTGCTGATAGGCATTTCAGATGTAGTTTCCGATAGGCATTTCAAAAATAGGTGCCGATAGGCATTTCAGATATAGGTGCCGATAGGCATTTCAGATATAGTTGCCGATTGGCATTTTAAAAATAAGTGCCGATAGGCATTTCAGATATAGAAGCCGATAGGCATTTCAAATATAGGTGCCGATAGGCATTCCAGATATGGTTGCCGATAGGCATTTCAAATATAGGTACTGATAGGCATTTCAGATGTAGTTTCCGATATGCACTTCAAAAATTGGTGCCGATAGGCATTTCAGATATAGGTGCCGATAGGCATTTCAGATATAGTTGCCGATTGGCATTTTAAAAATAGGTGCCGATAGGCATTTCAGATATAGAAGCCGATAGGTATTTCAAATATAGGTGTCGATAGGCATTTCAGATATGGTTGCCGATAGGCATTTCAAATATAGGTGCCGATAGGCATTCCAGATATGGTTGCCGATAGGCATTTCAAATATAAATGCTGATAGGCATTTAAAATGTAGTTTCCGATAAGCATTTCAAAAATAGGTGCCGGTATGCATTTCAGATATAGGTGCCGATAGGCATTTCAGATATAGTTGCCGATTGGCATTTTAAAAATAGGTGCCGATAGGCATTTCAGATATAGAAGCCGATAGGCATTTCAAATATAGGTGCCGATAAGCATTCCAGATATGATTGCCGATAGGCATTTCAAATATAGGTGCTGATAGGCATTTCAGATGTATTTTCCGATAGGCATTTCAAAAATTGGTGCCGATAGGCATTTCAGATATAGGTGCCGATAGGCATTTCAGATATAGTTGCTGATTGGCATTTTAAAAATAGGTGCTGATAGGCATTTCAGATATAGAAGCCGATAGGCATTTCAAATATAGGTGCCGATAGGCATTCCAGATATGGTTGCCGATAGGCATTTCATATATAGGTGCTGATAGGCATTTTAGATGTAGTTTCCGATAGGCATTTCAAAAATAGGTGCCGATAGGCATTTCAGATATGGTTGCCGATAGGCATTTCAAATATAGGTGCTGATAGGCATTTCAGATGTAGTTTCCAATAGGCATTTCAAAAATAGGTGCCGATAGGCATTTCAGATATAGGTGTCGATAGGCATTTCAGATATAGTGCCAATTGGCATTTTAAAATAGGTGCCGATAGGCATTTCAGATATAGAAGCCGATAGTCATTTCAAATATAGGTGCCGATAGGCATTCCAGGTATGGTTGCCGATAGGCATTTCAAGTATAGGTGCTGATAGGCATTTTAGATGTAGTTTCCGATAGGCATTTAAAAAATTGATGCCGATAGGCATTTCAGATATAGGTGCCGATAGGCATTTCAGATATAGTTGCCGATTGGCATTTTAAAAACAGGTGCCGATAGGCATTTCAGATATAGAAGCCGATAGGTATTTCAAATATAGGGGTCGATAGGCATTTCAGATATGGTTGCCGATAGGCATTTCAAATATAGGAGCAGATAGCATTTTAGATGTAGTTTCCGAAAGACATTTCAAAAATAGGTGCCGATAGGCATTTCAGATATAGTTGTCGATTGGCATTTTAAAAATAGGTGCCGATAGACATTTCAGTTATAGAAGCCGATAGGCATTTCAAATATAGGTGCCGATAGGCAATCCAGATATGGTTGCCGATAGGCATTTCAAATATAAGTGCTGATAGGCATTTCAGATGTAGTTTCCGATAGGCATTTCAAAAATAGATACCGATAGGCATTTCAGATATATTGTGCCGATAGGCATTTCAGATATAGTTGCCAATTGGCATTTTAAAAGTAGGTGTCGATAGGCATTTCAGATATAGAAGCCGATAGGCATTTCAAATATAGGTGCCGATAGGTATTCCAGATATGGTTGCCGATAGGCATTTTATATATAGGTGCTGATAGGCATTTCAGATATAGTTTCCGATAGGCATTTCAAAAATTGATGCCGATAGGCATTTCAGATATAGGTGCCGATAGGCATTTCAGATATAGTTGCCGATTAGCATTTTAAAAATAGGTGCCGATAGGCATTTCAGATATAGAAGCCGATAGGCATTTCAAATATAGGTGCCGATAGGCATTCCAGATATGGTTGCTGATAGGCATTTCTATTATAAGTGCTGATAGGCATTTCAGATGTAGTTTCCAATAGGCATTTCAAAAATAGGTACCGATGAGCATTTCAGATATAGGTGCCCATAGGCATTTCAGATATAGTTGTCGATTGGCATTTTAAAAATAGATGTTGATAGGCATTTCAGATATAAAAGCCGATAGGTATTTCAAATATAGGTGTCGATAGGCATTTCAGATATGGTTGCCGATAGGCATTTCAAATATAGGTGCTGATAGGCATTTCAGATGTAGTTTCCGATAGGCATTTCAAAAATTGGTGCCGATTAGCATTTTAGATATAGGTGCCGATAGGCATTTCAGATATAGTTGCCGTTTAGCATTTTAAAAATAGGTGCCGATAGGCATTTCAGATATAGAAGCCGATAGGCATTTCAAATATAGGTGCCGATAGGCATTCCAGATATGGTTGCCGATAGGCATTTCAAATATAAGTGCTGATAGGCATTTCAGATGTAGTTTCCGATAGGCATTTCAAAAATAGGTACCGATAGGCATTTCAGATATAGGTGCCTATAGGCATTTCAGATATAGTTGTCGATTGGCATTTTAAAAATAGGTGTTGATAGGCATTTCAGATATAAAAGCCGATAGGTATTTCAAATATAGGTGTCGATAGGCATTTCAGATATGGTTGCCGATAGGCATTTCAAATATAGGTGCTGATAGGCATTTCAGATGTAGTTTCCGATAGGCAATTCAAAAATAGGTGCCGATAGGCATTTCAGATATAGGTGCCGATAGGCATTTCAGATATAGTTGCCAATTGGCATTTTAAAAATAGGTGCCGATAGGCATTTCAGATATAGAAGCCGATAGGCATTTCAAATATAGGTGCCGATAGGCATTCCAGATATGGTTGCCGATAGGCATTTCAAATATAGGTGCTGATAGGCATTTTAGATGTAGTTTCCGATAGGCATTTCAAAAATTGATGCTGATAGGAATTTCAGATATAGGTGCCGATAGGCATTTCAGATATAGTTGCCGATTGGCATTTTAAAAACAGGTGCCGATAGGCATTTCAGATATAGAAGCCGATAGGTATTTTAAATATAGGTGTCGATAGGCTTTTCAGATATGGTTGCCGATAGGCATTTCAAATATAGGAGCAGATAGGCATTTCAGATGTAGTTTCCGAAAGACATTTCAAAAATAGGTGCCGATAGGCATTTTAGATATAGGTGCCGATAGGCATTTCAGATATAGTTGCCGATTGGCATTTTAAAATTGGTGCCGATAGGCATTTCAGATATAGAAGCCGATAGGCATTTCAAATATAGGTGCCGATAGGCATTCCAAATATGGTTGCCGATAAGCATTTCAAATATAGGTGCTGATAGGCATTTCAGATGTAGTTTCCGATAGGCATTTCAAAAATTGGTGCCGATTAACATTTCAGATATTGGTGCCGATAGGCATATCAGATATAGTTGCCGATTTGCATTTTAAAAATAGGTGCCGATAGGCATTTCAGATATAGAAGCCGATAGGTATTTCAATTATAGGTGTCGATAGGCATTTCAGATATGGTTGCCGATAGGCATTTTAAATATAGGTGCTGGTAGGCATTTCAGATGTAGTTTCATATAGGCATTTCAAAAATAGGTGCCGATAGGCATTTCAGATATAGGTGCCGATAGGCATTTCAGATATAGTTGCCGATTGGCATTTTAAAAATAGGTGCCGATAGGCATTTTAGATGTAGTTTCCGATAGGCATTTCAAAAATAGGTGCCGATAGGCATTTCAGATATAGGTGCCGATAGGCATATCAGATATAGTTGCCGATAGGCATTTAAAATATAGGTATCAATAGGCATTTCAAATATAGGTGTCGATAGGCATTTCAGATATAAATGCCGAAAGGCATTTCAGATATAGGTGCCGATAGGCATTTCTGATGTGGTTGCCGATAGGCATTTCAAATATAGGTGCTGATAGGCATTTCAGATGTAGTTTTCGATAGGCATTTCAAAAATAGGTGCCGATAGGCATTTCAGATATAGGTGCCGATAGGCACTTCAGATATAGTTGCCGATTGGCATTTTAAAAATAGGTGCCGCTAGGCATTTCAGATATAGAAGCCGATAGGCATTTCAAATATAGGTGCCGATAGGCATTCCAAATATGGTTGCCGATAGGCATTTCAAATATAGGTGCTGATAGGCATTCCAGTTGTAGTTTCCGATAGGCATTTCAAAAATAGGTGCCGATAGGCATTTCAGATATAGGTGCCGATAGGCATTTCAGATATAGTTGCCGATTGGCATTTGCAAAAATATGTGCCGATAGGCATTTCAGATATAGAAGCCGATAGGCATTTCAAATATAGGTGCTGATAGGCATTTCAGATGTAGTTTCCGATAGGCATTTCAAAAACAGGTGCCGATAGGCATTTCAGATATAGGTGCCGATAGGCATTTCAGATATAATTGCCGATAGCCATTTTAAAAATAGGTGCCGATAGGCATTTCTGATGTGGTTGCCGATAGGCATTTCAAATATAGGTGCTGATAGGCATTTCAGATGTAGTTTTCGATAGGCATTTCAAAAATAGGTGCCGCTAGGCATTTTAGATATAGGTGCCGATAGGCATTTCAGATATAGTTGCCGATTGGCATTTTAAAATTGGTGCCGATAGGCATTTCAGATATAGAAGCCGATAGGCATTTCAAATATAGGTGCCGATAGGCATTCCAAATATGGTTGCCGATAGGCATTTCAAATATAGGTGCTGATAGGCATTTCAGATGTAGTTTCCGATAGGCATTTCAAAAATTGGTGCCGATTGGCATTTCAGATATAGGTGCCGATAGGCATTTCAGATATAGTTGCCGATTTGCATTTTGAAAATAGGTGCCGATAGGCATTTCATATATAGAAGCCGATAGGTATTTCAATTATAGGTGTCGATAGGCATTTCAGATATGGTTGCCGATAGGCATTTTAAATATAGGTGCTGATAGGCATTTCAGATGTAGTTTCCGATAGGCATTTTAAAAATAGGTGCCGATAGGCATTTCAGATATAGGTGCCGATAGGCATTTCAGATATAGTTGCCGGTTGGCATTTTAAAAATAGGTGCCGATAGGCATTTTAGATGTAGTTTCCGATAGGCATTTCAAAAATAGGTGCCGATAGGCATTTCAGATATAGGTGCCGATAGGCATATCAGATATAGTTGCCGATATGCATTTAAAATATAGGTGTCGATAGGCATTTCAAATATAGGTGTCGATAGGCATTTCAGATATAAATGCCGAAAGGCATTTCAGATATAGGTGCCGATAGGCATTTCTGATGTGGTTGCCGATAGGCATTTTAAATATAGGTGCCGATAGGCACTTCAGATATAGTTGCCGATTAGCATTTTAAAAATAGGTGCCGCTTATCATTTCAGATATAGAAGCCGATAGGCATTTCAAATATAGGTGCCGATAGGCATTTTAAATATGGTTGCTGATAGGCATTTCAAATATAGGTGCTGATAGGCATTTCAGTTGTAGTTTCCGATAGGCATTTCAAAAATAGGTGCCGATAGGCATTTCAGATATAGGTGCCGATAGGCATATCAGATATAGTTGCCAATAGGCATTTAAAATATATTTGTCGATAGGCATTTCAAATAAAGGTGTCGATAGGCATTTCAGATATAAATGCCGAAAGGCATTTCAGATATAGGTGCCGATAGGCATTTCTGATGTGGTTGCCGATAGGCATTTCAAATATAGGTGCTGATAGGCATTTCAGATGTAGTTTTCGATAGGCATTTCAAAAATAGGTGCCGATAGGCATTTCAGATATAGGTGCCGATAGGCACTTCAGATATAGTTGCCGATTGGCATTTTAAAAACAGGTGCCGCTAGGCATTTCAGATATAGAAGCCGATAGGCATTTCAAATATAGGTGCCGATAGGCATTCCAAATATGGTTGCCGATAGGCATTTCAAATATAGGTGCTGATAGGCATTTCAGTTGTAGTTTCCGATAGGCATTTCAAAAATAGGTGCCGATAGGCATTTCAGATATATGTGCCGATAGGCATTTCAGATATAGTTGCCGATTGGCATTTGCAAAAATAGGTGCCGATAGGCATTTCAGATATAGAAGCCGATAGGCATTTCAAATATAGGGGCCGATAGGCATTCCAGATATGGTTGACGATAGGGATTTTAAACATAGGTGCTGATAGGCATTTCAGATGTAGTTTCCGATAGGCATTTCAAAAATTGGTGCCGATAGGCATTTCAGATATAGGTGCCGATAGGCATTTCAGATATAGGTGCCGATAGGCATTTCAGGTATAGTTGCCGATTGGCATTTTAAAAATAAGTGCCGATAGACATTTCAGATATAGAGGCCGATAGGCATTTCAAATATAGGTGCCGATAAGCATTCCAGATATAGTTGCCGATAGGCATTTCAAATATAGGTGCTGATAGGCATTTCAGATGTAGTTTCAGATAGGCATTTCAAAAATTGGTGCCGATAGGCATTTCAGATATAGGTGCCGAAAGGCATTTCAGATATAGTTGCCGATTGGCATTTTAAAAATAGGTGTCGATAGGCATTTCAGATATAGAAGCCGATAGGCATTTCAAATATAGTTGCTAATAGGCATTCCAGTTATGTTTGCCGATAGGCATTTCAAATATAGGTGCTGATAGGCACTTCAGATGTAGTTTCCGATAGGCATTTCAAAAATAGGTGCCGATAGGCATTTCAGATACAGGTGCCGATAGGCATTTCAGATATAGTTGCCGATTGGCATTTTAAAAATAGGTGTCGATAGGCATTTAAGATATAGAAGCCGATAGGCATTTCAAATATAGGTGCCGATAGGCATTCCAGATATGGTTGCCGATAGGCATTTCAAATATAGGTGCTGATAGGCATTTTAGATGTAGTTTCCGATAGGCATTTCAAAAATTGATGCTGATAGGAATTTCAGATATAGGTGCCGATAGGCATTTCAGATATAGTTGCCGATTGGCATTTTAAAAACAGGTGCCGATAAGCATTTCAGATATAGAAGCCGATAGGTATTTTAAATATAGGTGTCGATAGGCTTTTCAGATATGGTTGCCGATAGGCATTTCAAATATAGGAGCAGATAGGCATTTCAGATGTAGTTTCCGAAAGACATTTCAAAAATAGGTGCCGATAGGCATTTTAGATATAGGTGCCGATAGGCATTTCAGATATAGTTGCCGATTGGCATTTTAAAATTGGTGCCGATAGGCATTTCAGATATAGAAGCCGATAGGCATTTCAAATATAGGTGCCGATAGGCATTCCAAATATGGTTGCCGATAAGCATTTCAAATATAGGTGCTGATAGGCATTTCAGATGTAGTTTCCGATAGGCATTTCAAAAATTGGTGCCGATTAACATTTCAGATATTGGTGCCGATAGGCATATCAGATATAGTTGCCGATTTGCATTTTAAAAATAGGTGCCGATAGGCATTTCAGATATAGAAGCCGATAGGTATTTCAATTATAGGTGTCGATAGGCATTTCAGATATGGTTGCCGATAGGCATTTTAAATATAGGTGCTGGTAGGCATTTCAGATGTAGTTTCATATAGGCATTTCAAAAATAGGTGCCGATAGGCATTTCAGATATAGGTGCCGATAGGCATTTCAGATATAGTTGCCGATTGGCATTTTAAAAATAGGTGCCGATAGGCATTTTAGATGTAGTTTCCGATAGGCATTTCAAAAATAGGTGCCGATAGGCATTTCAGATATAGGTGCCGATAGGCATATCAGATATAGTTGCCGATAGGCATTTAAAATATAGGTATCGATAGGCATTTCAAATATAGGTGTCGATAGGCATTTCAGATATAAATGCCGAAAGGCATTTCAGATATAGGTGCCGATAGGCATTTCTGATGTGGTTGCCGATAGGCATTTCAAATATAGGTGCTGATAGGCATTTCAGATGTAGTTTTCGATAGGCATTTCAAAAATAGGTGCCGATAGGCATTTCAGATATAGGTGCCGATAGGCACTTCAGATATAGTTGCCGATTGGCATTTTAAAAATAGGTGCCGCTAGGCATTTCAGATATAGAAGCCGATAGGCATTTCAAATATAGGTGCCGATAGGCATTCCAAATATGGTTGCCGATAGGCATTTCAAATATAGGTGCTGATAGGCATTTCAGTTGTAGTTTCCGATAGGCATTTCAAAAATAGGTGCCGATAGGCATTTCAGATATAGGTGCCGATAGGCATTTCAGATATAGTTGCCGATTGGCATTTGCAAAAATATGTGCCGATAGGCATTTCAGATATAGAAGCCGATAGGCATTTCAAATATAGGTGCTGATAGGCATTTCAGATGTAGTTTCCGATAGGCATTTCAAAAACAGGTGCCGATAGGCATTTCAGATATAGGTGCCGATAGGCATTTCAGATATAATTGCCGATAGCCATTTTAAAAATAGGTGCCGATAGGCATTTCTGATGTGGTTGCCGATAGGCATTTCAAATATAGGTGCTGATAGGCATTTCAGATGTAGTTTTCGATAGGCATTTCAAAAATAGGTGCCGATAGGCATTTCAGATATAGGTGCCGATAGGCATTTCAGATATAGTTGCCGATTGGCATTTGCAAAAATATGTGCCGATAGGCATTTCAGATATAGAAGCCGATAGGCATTTCAAATATAGGTGCTGATAGGCATTTCAGATGTAGTTTCCGATAGGCATTTCAAAAACAGGTGCCGATAGGCATTTCAGATATAGGTGCCGATAGGCATTTCAGATATAATTGCCGATAGCCATTTTAAAAATAGGTGCCGATAGGCATTTCTGATGTGGTTGCCGATAGGCATTTCAAATATAGGTGCTGATAGGCATTTCAGATGTAGTTTTCGATAGGCATGTCAAAAATAGGTGCCGCTAGGCATTTTAGATATAGGTGCCGATAGGCATTTCAGATATAGTTGCCGATTGGCATTTTAAAATTGGTGCCGATAGGCATTTCAGATATAGAAGCCGATAGGCATTTCAAATATAGGTGCCGATAGGCATTCCAAATATGGTTGCCGATAGGCATTTCAAATATAGGTGCTGATAGGCATTTCAGATGTAGTTTCCGATAGGCATTTCAAAAATTGGTGCCGATTGGCATTTCAGATATAGGTGCCGATAGGCATTTCAGATATAGTTGCCGATTTGCATTTTGAAAATAGGTGCCGATAGGCATTTCATATATAGAAGCCGATAGGTATTTCAATTATAGGTGTCGATAGGCATTTCAGATATGGTTGCCGATAGGCATTTTAAATATAGGTGCTGATAGGCATTTCAGATGTAGTTTCCGATAGGCATTTTAAAAATAGGTGCCGATAGGCATTTCAGATATAGGTGCCGATAGGCATTTCAGATATAGTTGCCGATTGGCATTTTAAAAATAGGTGCCGATAGGCATTTTAGATGTAGTTTCCGATAGGCATTTCAAAAATAGGTGCCGATAGGCATTTCAGATATAGGTGCCGATAGGCATATCAGATATAGTTGCCGATATGCATTTAAAATATAGGTGTCGATAGGCATTTCAAATATAGGTGTCGATAGGCATTTCAGATATAAATGCCGAAAGGCATTTCAGATATAGGTGCCGATAGGCATTTCTGATGTGGTTGCCGATAGGCATTTTAAATATAGGTGCCGATAGGCACTTCAGATATAGTTGCCGATTAGCATTTTAAAAATAGGTGCCGCTTATCATTTCAGATATAGAAGCCGATAGGCATTTCAAATATAGGTGCCGATAGGCATTTTAAATATGGTTGCTGATAGGCATTTCAAATATAGGTGCTGATAGGCATTTCAGTTGTAGTTTCCGATAGGCATTTCAAAAATAGGTGCCGATAGGCATTTCAGATATAGGTGCCGATAGGCATATCAGATATAGTTGCCGATAGGCATTTAAAATATATTTGTCGATAGGCATTTCAAATAAAGGTGTCGATAGGCATTTCAGATATAAATGCCGAAAGGCATTTCAGATATAGGTGCCGATAGGCATTTCTGATGTGGTTGCCGATAGGCATTTCAAATATAGGTGCTGATAGGCATTTCAGATGTAGTTTTCGATAGGCATTTCAAAAATAGGTGCCGATAGGCATTTCAGATAAAGGTGCCGATAGGCACTTCAGATATAGTTGCCGATTGGCATTTTAAAAACAGGTGCCGCTAGGCATTTCAGATATAGAAGCCGATAGGCATTTCAAATATAGGTGCCGATAGGCATTCCAAATATGGTTGCCGATAGGCATTTCAAATATAGGTGCTGATAGGCATTTCAGTTGTAGTTTCCGATAGGCATTTCAAAAATAGGTGCCGATAGGCATTTCAGATATATGTGCCGATAGGCATTTCAGATATAGTTGCCGATTGGCATTTGCAAAAATAGGTGCCGATAGGCATTTCAGATATAGAAGCCGATAGGCATTTCAAATATAGGTGCCGATAGGCATTCCAGATATGGTTGACGATAGGGATTTTAAACATAGGTGCTGATAGGCATTTCAGATGTAGTTTCCGATAGGCATTTCAAAAATTGGTGCCGATAGGCATTTCAGATATAGGTGCCGATAGGCATTTCAGATATAGGTGCCGATAGGCATTTCAGGTATAGTTGCCGATTGGCATTTTAAAAATAAGTGCCGATAGACATTTCAGATATAGAGGCCGATAGGCATTTCAAATATAGGTGCCGATAAGCATTCCAGATATAGTTGCCGATAAGCATTTCAAATATAGGTGCTGATAGGCATTTCAGATGTAGTTTCCGATAGGCATTTCAAAAATTGGTGCCGATAGGCATTTCAGATATAGGTGCCGAAAGGCATTTCAGATATAGTTGCCGATTGGCATTTTAAAAATAGGTGTCGATAGGCATTTCAGATATAGAAGCCGATAGGCATTTCAAATATAGTTGCTAATAGGCATTCCAGTTATGTTTGCCGATAGGCATTTCAAATATAGGTGCTGATAGGCACTTCAGATGTAGTTTCCGATAGGCATTTCAAAAATAGGTGCCGATAGGCATTTCAGATACAGGTGCCGATAGGCATTTCAGATATAGTTGCCGATTGGCATTTTAAAAATAGGTGTCGATAGGCATTTAAGATATAGAAGCCGATAGGCATTTCAAATATAGTTGCCAATAGGCATTCCAGATATGTTTGCGGATAGGCATTTCAAATATAGGTGCTGATAGGCATTTCATATGTAGTTTCCGATAGGCATTTCAAAAATAGGTGCCGATAGGCATTTCAGATATAGGTGCCGATAGGCATTTCAGATATAGTTGCCGATTGTCATTTTAAAAATAGGTGTCGATAGGCATTTCAGATATAGAAGCCGATAGGCATTTCAAATATAGTTGCCAATAGGCATTCCAGATATGTTTACCGATAGGCATTTCAAATATAGGTGCTGATAGGCATTCCAGATGTATTTTCCGATAGGCATTTTAAAAATTGGTGCCGATAGGCATTTCAGATATAGGTGCCGATAGGCATTTCAGATATAGAAGCCGATAGGTATTTCAAATATAGGTGTCGATAGGCATTTCAGATATGGTTGCCGATAGGCATTTCAAATATAGGTGCTGATAGGCATTTCAGATGTAGTTTCCGATAGGCAATTCAGAAATAGGTGCCGATAGGCATTTCAGATATAAAAGCCGATGGGTATTTCAAACATAGGTGTCGATAGGCATTTCAGATATGGTTGACGATAGGCATTTCAAATATAGGTGCTGATAGGCATTTCAGATTTAGTTTCCGATAGGCATTTCAAAAATAGGTGCCGATAGGCATTTCAGATAAAGGTGCCGATAGGCTTTTCAGATATAGTTGCCGATTGGCATTTTAAAAATAGGTGCGATAGGCATTTCAGATATAGAAGCCGATAGGCATTTCAAATATAGGTGCCGATAGGCATTCCAAATATGGTTGCCGATAGGCATTTCAAATATAGGTGCTGATAGGCATTCCAGATGTATTTTCCGATAGGCATTTCAAAAATTGGTGCCGATAGGCATTTCAGATATAGGTGCCGATAGGCATTTCAGATATAGTTACCGATTGGCATTTTAAAAATAGGTTCCGATAGGCATTTCAGATATAGAAGCCGATAGGTATTTCAAATATAGGTGTCGATAGGCATTTCAGATATGGTTGACGATAGGCATTTCAAATATAGGTGCTGATAGGCATTTCAGATGTAGTTCCAGATAGGCATTTCAAAAATAGGTGCCGATAGGCATTTCAGATATAGGTGCCGATAGGCTTTTCAGATATAGTTACCGATTGGCATTTTAAAAATAGGTGCCGATAGGCATTTCAGATATAGAAGCCGATAGGTATTTCAAATATAGGTGTCGATAGGCATTTCAGATATAGGTGCCGATAGGCATTTCAGATATAGTTACCGATTGGCATTTTAAAAATAGGTGCCGATAGGCATTTCAGATATAGAAGCCGATAGGTATTTCTAATATAGGTGTCGATAGGCATTTCAGATATGGTTGACAATAGGCATTTCAAATATAGGTGCTGATAGGCATTTCAGATTTAGTTTCCGATAGGCATTTCAAAAATAGGTGCCGATAGGCATTTCAGATATAGGCGCCTATAGGCATTTCAGATATAGTTGTCGATTGGCATTTTAAAAATAGGTGTTGATAGGCATTTCAGATATAGAAGCCGATAGGTATTTCAAATATAGGTGTCGATAGGCATTTCAGATATGGTTGCCGATAGGCATTTCAAATATAGGTGCTGATAGGCATTTCAGATGTAGTTTCCGATAGGCAATTCAGAAATAGGTGCCGATAGGCATTTCAGATATAGGTGCCGATAGGCATTTCAGATATAGTTGCCAATTGGCATCTTAAAAATAGGTGCCGATAGGCATTTCAGATATAGAAGCCGATAGGCATTTCAAATATAGGTGCCGATAGGCATTCCAGATATGGTTGCCGATAGGCATTTCAAATATAGGTGCTGATAGGCATTTTAGATGTAGTTTCCGATAGGCATTTCAAAAATTGATGCCGATAAGAATTTCAGATATTGGTGCCGATAGGCATTTCAGATTTAGTTGCCGATTGGCATTTCAAATATAGGTGCTGATAGGCATTTCAGATGTAGTTTCCGATAGGCATTTCAAAAATAGGTGCCGATAGGCATTTCAGATATAGGTGCCGATAGGAATTTCAGATATAGTTACCGATAGCCATTTTAAAAATAGGTGCCGATAGGCATTTCAGATATAGAAGCCGATAGGCATTTCAAATATAGGTGCCGATAGGCATTCCAGATATGGTTGCCGATAGGCATTTCAAATATAGGTGCTGATAGGCATTTCAGATGTAGTTTCCGATAGGCATTTTAAAAATAGGTGCCGATAGGCATTTCAGATATAGAAGCCGATAGGCATTTCAAATATAGTTGCCGATAGGCATTCCAGATATGGTTGTTGATAGGCATTTCAAATATAGGTGCTGATAGGCATTTCAGATGTAGTTTCCGATAGGCATTTCAAAAATTGGTGCCGATAGGCATTTCAGATATAGGTGCCGATAGGCATTTCAGATATAGTTGCCGTTTGGCATTTTAAAAATGGGTGTTGATAGGCATTTCAGATATAGAAGCCGATAGGTATTTCAAATATAGGTGTCGATAGGCATTTCAGATATGGTTGCCGATAGGCATTTCAAATATAGGTGCTGATCGGCATTTCAGATGTAGTTTCCGATAGGCATTTCAAAAATAGGTGCCGATAGGCATTTCAGATAAAGGTGCCGATAGGCTTTTCAGATATAGTTGCCGATTAGCATTTTAAAAATAGGTGCGATAGGCATTTCAGATATAGAAGCCGATAGGCATTTCAAATATAGGTGCCGATAGGCATTCCAAATATGGTTGCCGATAGGCATTTCAAATATAGGTGCTGATAGGCATTCCAGATGTATTTTCCGATAGGCATTTCAAAAATTGGTGCCGATAGGCATTTCAGATATAGGTGCCGATAGGCATTTCAGATATAGTTACCGATTGGCATTTTAAAAATAGGTGCCGATAGGCATTTCAGATATAGAAGCCGATAGGTATTTCAAATATAGGTGTCGATAGGCATTTCAGATATGGTTGACGATAGGCATTTCAAATATAGGTGCTGATAGGCATTTCAGATGTAGTTCCAGATAGGCATTTCAAAAATAGGTGCCGATAGGCATTTCAGATATAGGTGCCAATAGGCATTTCAGATATAGTTGCCGATTGGCATTTTAAAAATAGGTGCCGATAGGCATTTCAGATATAGAAGCCGATAGGCATTTCAAATATAGGTGCCAATAGGCATACCAGATATGGTTGCCGATAGGCATTTCAAATATAGGTGCTGATAGGCATTTCAGATGTAGTTTCCGATAGGCATTTCAAAAATAGGTGCCGATAGGCATTTCAGATATAGGTGCCGATTGGCATTTAAAAAATAGGGGCCGATAGTCATTTCAGATATAGAAGCCGATAGGCATTTCAAATATAGGTGCCAATAGGCATTCAAGATATGGTTGCCGATAGGCATTTCAAATAAAAGTGCTGATAGGCATTTCAAATATAGGTGTCGATAGGCATTTCAGATATAAATCCCGAAAGGCATTTCAAATATAGGTGCCGATAGGCATTCCAGATATGTTTGCCGATAGGCTTTTCAAATATAGGTGCTGATAGGCATTTCAGATGTAGTTTTCGATAGGCATTTCAAAAATTGGTGCCGATTGGCATTTTAGATATAGGTGCCGATAGGCATTTCAGATATAGTTGCCGATTGGCATTTTAAATATAGGTGCCGATAGGCATTTCAGATATAGAAGCCGACAGGTATTTCAAATATAGGTGTCGTAAGGCATTTCAGATATAGTTGCCGATAGGAATTTCAAATATAGGTGCTGATAGGCATTTCAGATGTAGTTTCCGATAGGCATTTCAAAAATTGGTGCCGATTGGCATTTCAGATATAGGTGCCGATAGGCATTTCACATATAGTTGCCGATTGGCATTTTAAAAATAGGTGCCGATAGGCATTTTAGATGTAGTTTCCGATAGGCATTTCAAAAATTGGTGCCGATTGGCATTTCAAACATAGGTGCTGATAGGCATTTCAGATGTAGTTTCCGATAGGCATTTCAAAAATTGGTGCCGATAGGCATTTCAGATATAGGTGCCGATAGGCATATCAGATATAGTTGCGGATAGGCATTTAAAATATAGGTGCCGATAGGCATTTCAAATATAGGTGTCGATAGGCATTTCAGATATAAATGCCGAAAGGCATTTCAGATATAGGAGCCGATAGGCATTTCTGATGTGGTTGCCGATAGGCATTTCAAATATAGGTGCTGATAGGCATTTCAGATGTAGTTTTTGATAGGCATTTCAAAAATAGGTGCCGACAGGCATTTTAGATATAGGTGCCGATAGGCACTTCAGATATAGTTGCCGATTGGCACTTTAAAAATAGGTGCCGCTAGGCATTTTAAGATATAGAAGCCGATAGGCATTTCAAATATAGGTGCCGATAGGCATTCCAGATATGGTTGCCGATAGGCATTTCAAATATAGGTGCTGATAGGCATTTCAGATGTAGTTTCCGATAGGCATTTTAAAAACAGGTGCCGATAGGCATTTCAGATTTAGAAGCCGATAAGCATTTCAAATATAGGTGCCGATAAGCATTCCAGATATAGTTGTCGATAGGCATTTCAAATAAAGGTGCTGATAGGCATTTCAGATGTAGTTTCCGATAGGCATTTCAAAAATATGTGCTGATAGGCATTTCAGATATAGGTGCCGATAGGCATTTCAGATATAGTTGCCGATAGCCATTTTCAAAATAGGTGCCGATAGGCATTTCAGATATAGAAGCCGATAGGCATTTCAAATATAGGTGCCGATAAGCATTCCAGATATGGTTTCCGATAGGCATTTCAAATATAGGTGCTGATAGGCATTTCAGATGTAGTTTCTGATAGGCATTTCAAAAATTGGTGCCGATAGGCATTTCAGATATAGGTGCCGATAGGCATTTCAGATATAGTTGCCGATTGGCATTTTAAAAATAGGTGTTGATAGGCATTTCAGATATAGAAGCCGATAGGTATTTCAAATATAGGTGTCGATAGGCATTTCAGATATGGTTGCCGATAGGCATTTCAAATATAGGCGCTGAGAGGCATTTCAGATGTAGTTTCCGATAGGCATTTCAAAAATAGGTGCCGATAGGCATTTCAGATATAGGTGCCGATAGGCATTTCAGATATAGTTGCCGATTGGTATTTTAAAAATAGGTGTCGATAGGCATTTCAGATATAGAAGCCGATAGGCATTCCAAATATAGGTGCCGATAGGCATTCCAGATATGGTTGCCGATAGGCATTTCAAATATAGGTGCTGATAGGCATTTCAGATGTAGTTTCCGATAGGCATTTCAAAAATAGGTGCCGATAGGCATTTCAGATATAGGTGCCGATAGGCATTTCAGATATAGTTGCCGATTGGCATTTTAAAAATAGGTGCCGATAGGCATTTCAGATATAGAAGCCGATAGGCATTTCAAATATAGGTGCCAATAGGCATTCCAGATATGGTTGCCGATAATCATTTCAAATATAGGTGCTGATAGGCATTTCAGATGTAGTTTCCGATAGGCATTTCAAAAATAGGTGCCGATAGGCATTTCAGATATAGGTGCCGATTGGCATTTTAAAAATAGGTGCCGATAGTCATTTCAGATATAGAAGCCGATAGGCATTTCAAATATAGGTGCCAATAGGCATTCAAGATATGGTTGCCGATAGGCATTTCAAATATAAGTGCTGATAGGCATTTCAAATATAGGTGTCGATAGGCATTTCAGATATAAATCCCAAAAGGCATTTCAAATATAGGTGCTGATAGGCATTCCAGATATGGTTGCCTATAGGCATTTCAAATATAGGTGCTGATAGGCATTTCAGATGTAGTTTCCGATAGGCATTTTAAAAACAGGTGCCGATAGGCATTTCAGATTTAGAAGCCGATAAGCATTTCAAATATAGGTGCCGATAAGCATTCCAGATATAGTTGTCGATAGGCATTTTAAATATAGGTGCTGATAGGCATTTCAGATGTAGTTTCCGATAGGCATTTCAAAAATAGGTGCCGATAGGCATTTCAGATATAGGTGCCGATAGGCATTTCAGATATAGTTGGCGATTGGTATTTTAAAAATAGGTGTCGATAGGCATTTCAGATATAGAAGCCGATAGGCATTTCAAATATAGGTGCCGATAGGCATTCCAGATATGGTTGCCGATAGGCATTTCAAATATAGGTGCTGATAGGCATTTCAGATGTAGTTTCCGATAGGCATTTCAAAAATAGGTGCCGATAGGCATTTCAGATATAGGTGCCGATAGGCATTTCAGATATAGTTGCCGATTGGCATTTTAAAAATAGGTGCCGATAGGCATTTCAGATATAGAAGCCGATAGGCATTTCAAATATAGGTGCCAATAGGCATTCCAGATATGGTTGCCGATAGGCATTTCAAATATAGGTGCTGATAGGCATTTTAGATGTAGTTTCCGATAGGCATTTCAAAAATAGGTGCCGATAGGCATTTCAGATATAGGTGCCGATTGGCATTTTAAAAATAGGTGCCGATAGTCATTTCAGATATAGAAGCCGATAGGCATTTCAAATATAGGTGCCAATAGGCATTCAAGATATGGTTGCCGATAGGCATTTCAAATATAAGTGCTGATAGGCATTTCAAATATAGGTGTCGATAGGCATTTCAGATATAAATCCCGAAAGGCATTTCAAATATAGGTGCTGATAGGCATTCCAGATATGGTTGCCTATAGGCATTTCAAATATAGGTGCTGATAGGCATTTCAGATGTAGTTTCCGATAGGCATTTCAAAAATTGGTGCCGATTGGCATTTTAGATATAGGTGCCGATAGGCATTTCAGATATAGTTGCCGATTGGCATTTTAAATATAGGTGCCGATAGGCATTTCAGATATAGAAGCCGACAGGTATTTCAAATATAAGTGTCGATAGGCATTTCAGATATAGTTGCCGATAGGCATTTCAAATATAGGTGCTGATAGGCATTTCAGATGTAGTTTCCGATAGGCATTTCAAAAATTGGTGCCGATTGGCATTTCAGATATAGGTGCCGATAGGCATTTCAGATATAGTTGCCGATTGGCATTTTAAAAATAGGTGCCGATAGGCATTTCAGATATAGAAGCAGATAGGTATTTCAAATATAGGTGTCGATAGGCATTTCAGATATGGTTGCCGATAGGCATTTCAAATATAGGTGCTGATAGGCATTTCAGATGTAGTTTCCGATAGGCATTTCAAAAATAGGTGCCGATAGGTATTTCAGATATAGGTGAAAATAGGCATTTCAGATATAGTTGCCGATTGGCATTTTAAAAATAGGTGCCGATAGGCATTTTAAATGTAGTTTCCGATAGGCATTTCAAAAATAGGTGCCGATAGGCGTTTCAGATATAGGTGCCGATAGGCATATCAGATATATTTGCGGATAGGCATTTAAAATATAGGTGCCGATAGGAATTTCAAATATAGGTGTCGATCGGCATTTCAGATATAAATGCCGAAAGGCATTTCAGATATAGGTGCCGATAGGCATTTCTGATGTGGTTGCCGATAGGCATTTCAAATATAGGTGCTGATAGGCATTTCAGATGTAGTTTTTGATAGGCATTTCAAAAATAGGTGCCGATAGGCATTTTAGATATAGGTGCCGATAGGCACTTCAGATATAGTTGCCGATTGGCACTTTAAAAATAGGTGCCGCTAGGCATTTTAAGATATAGAAGCCGATAGGCATTTTAAATATAGGTGCCGATAGGCATTCCAGATATGGTTGCCGGTAGGCATTTCAAATATAGGTGCTGACAGGCATTTCAGATGTAGTTTCCGATAGGCATTTTAAAAATAGGTGCCGATAGGCATTTTAGATTTAGAAGCCGATAAGCATTTCAAATATAGGTGCCGATAAGCATTCCAGATATGGTTGCCGATAGGCATTTCAAATATAGGTGCTGATAGGCATTTCAGATGTAGGTGCCGATAGGCATTTCAGATATAGTTGCCGATTGGCATTTTAAAAATAGGTGTTGATAGGCATTTCAGATATAGAAGCCGATAGGTATTTCAAATATAGGTGTCGATAGGCATTTCAGATATAGGTGCCGATAGGCATTTCAGATATAGTTGCCGATAGCCATTTTCAAAATAGGTGCCGATAGGCATTTCAGATATAGAAGCCGATTGCCATTTCAAATATAGGTGCAGATAAGCATTCCAGATATGGTTTCCGATAGGCATTTCAAATATAGGTGCTGATAGGCATTTCAGATGTAGTTTCCGATAGGCATTTCAAAAATTGGTGCCGATAGGCATTTCAGATATAGGTGCCGATAGGCATTTCAGATATAGTTGCCGATTGGCATTTTAAAAATAGGTGTTGATAGGCATTTCAGATATAGAAGCCGATAGGTATTTCAAATATAGGTGTCGATAGGCATTTCAGATATGGTTGCCGATAGGTATTTCAAATATAGGTGCTGAAGGCATTTCAGATGTAGTTTCCGATAGGCATTTCAAAAATTGGTGCCGATTGGAATTTCAGATATAGGTGCCGATAGGCATTTCAGATCTGTAGTTGCCGATTGGCATTTTAAAAATAGGTGCCGATAGGCATTTTAGATATAGAAGCCGATAGGTATTTCAAATATAGGTGTCGATAGGCATTTCAGATATGGTTGCCGATAGGCATTTCAAATATAGGTGCCGATAGGCATTTCAGATGTAGTTTCTGATAGGCATTTCAAAAATAGGTGCCGATAGGCATTTCAGATATAGGTGCCGATGGGCATTTCAGATATAGTTGCCGATTGGCATTTTAAAAATAGGTGCCGATAGGCATTTCAGATATAGAAGCCTATAGGCATTTTAAATATAGGTGCCGATAGGCATTCAAGATATGGTTGCCGATAGGCATTTCAAATATAAGTGCTGATAGGCATTTCAAATATAGGTGTCGATAGGCATTTCAGATATAGTTGCCGATTGGCATTTTAAAAACAGGTGCCGATAGGCAATTCAGATATCGAAGCCGATAGGTATTTCAAATATAGGTGTCGATAGGCATTTCAGATATGGTTGCCGATAGGAATTTCAAATATAGGAGCAGATAGGCATTTCAGATGTAGTTTCCGAAAGACATTTCAAAAATAGGTGCCGATAGGCATTTCAGATATAGGTGCCGATAGGCATTTCAGATATAGTTGCCGATTGTAATTTTAAAAATAGGTGCCGATAGGCATTTCAGATATAGAAGCCGATAGGCATTTTAAATATAGGTGCCGATAGGCATTCAAGATATGGTTGCCGATAGGCATTTCATATTATAAGTGCTGATAGGCATTTCAAATATAGGTGTCGATAGGCATTTCAGATAAAAATGCCGGAAGGCATTTCAAATATAGGTGCCGATAGGCATTTCTGATGTGATTGCCGATAGGCATTTCAAATATAGGTGCTGATAGGCATTTCAGATGTAGTTTTCGATAGACATTTCAAAAATAGGTGCCGATAGGCATTTCAGATATAGTTGCCGATTGGCATTTTAAAAACAGGTGCCGCTAGGCATTTCAGATATAGAAGCCGATAGGCATTTCAAATATAGGTGCCGATAGGCATTCCAAATATGGTTGCCGATAGGCATTTCAAATATAGGTGTTGATAGGCATTTCAGTTGTAGTTTCCGATAGGCATTTTAAAAATAAGTGCCGATGGGCATTTCAGATATAGGTGCCGATAGGCTTTTCAGATATAGTTGGCGATTGGCATTTTAAAAATAGGTACCGATAGGCATTTCAGATATAGAAGCCGATAGGCATTTCAAATATAGGTGCTGATAGGGATTTCAGATGTAGTTTCCGATAGGCATTTCAAAAATAGGTGCCGATAGGCATTTCAGATATAGGTGCCGATAGGCATTTCAGATATAGTTGCCGTTTAGCATTTTAAAAATAGGTGTTGATAGGCATTTCAGATATAGGTGCCGATAGGCATTTCAGATATAGGTGCCCGATAGGCATTTCAGATATAGTTGCCGTTTAGCATTTTAAAAATAGGTGTTGATAGGCATTTCAGATATAGAAGCCGATAGGTATTTCAAATATAGGTGTCGATAGGCATTTCAGATATATTTGCCGATAGGCATTTCAAATATAGGTGCTGATCGGCATTTCGGATGTAGTTTCCGATAGGCATTTCAAAAATAGGTGCCGATAGGCATTTCAGATATAGGTGCCGATAGGCATTTCAGATATAGTTGCCGATTGGCATTTTAAAGATAGGTGCGATAGGCATTTCAGATATAGAAGCCGATAGGCATTTCAAATATAGGTGCCGATAGGCATTCCAAATATGGTTGCCGATAGGCATTTCAAATATAGGTGCTGATAGGCATTCCAAATGTATTTTCCGATAGGCATTTCAAAAATTGGTGCCGATAGGCATTTCAGATATAGGTGCCGATAGGCATTTCAGATATAGTTGCCGATTGGCATTTTAAAAATAGGTGCCGATAGGCATTTCAGATATAGAAGCCGATAGGCATTTCGAATATAGGCGCCAATAGGCATTCCAGATATGGTTGCCGATAGGCATTTCAAATATAGGTGCTGATAGGCATTTCAGATGTAGTTTCCGATAGGCATTTCAAAAATAGGTGCCGATAGGCATTTCAGATATAGGTGCCGATTGGCATTTTAAAAATAGGTGCCGATAGTCATTTCAGATATAGAAGCCGATAGGCATTTCAAATATAGGTGCCAATAGGCATTCAAGATATGGTTGCCGATAGGCATTTTAAATATAAGTGCTGATAGGCATTTCAAATATAGGTGTCGATAGGCATTTCAGATATAAATCCCGAAAGGCATTTCAAATATAGGTGCTGATAGGCTTTCCAGATATGGTTGCCGATAGGCATTTCAAATATAGGTGCTGATAGGCATTTCAGATGTAGTTTCCGATAGGCATTTCAAAAATTGGTGCCGATTGGCATTTTAGATATAGGTGCCGATAGGCATTTCAGATATAGTTGCCGATTGGCATTTTAAATATAGGTGCCGATAGGCATTTCAGATATAGAAGCCGACAGGTATTTCAAATATAGGTGTCGATAGGCATTTCAGATATAGTTGCCGATAGGCATTTCAAATATAGGTGCTGATAGGCATTTCAGATGTAGTTTCCGATAGGCATTTCAAAAATTGGTGCCGATTGGCATTTCAGATATAGGTGCCGATAGGCATTTCAGATATAGTTGCCGATTGGCATTTTAAAAATAGGTGCCGATAGGCATTTTAAATGTAGTTTCCGATAGGCATTTCAAAAATAGGTGCCGATAGGCATTTCAGATATAGGTTCCGATAGGCATATCAGATATATTTTCGGATAGGCATTTAAAATATAGGTGCCGATAGGAATTTCAAATATAGGTGTCGATAGGCATTTCAGATATAAATGCCGAAAGGCATTTCAGATATAGGTGCCGATAGGCATTTCTGATGTAGTTGCCGATAGGCATTTCAAATATAGGTGCTGATAGGCATTTCAGATGTAGTTTTTGATAGGCATTTCAAAAATAGGTGCCGATAGGCATTTTAGATATAGGTGCCGATAGGCACTTCAGATATAGTTGCCGATTGGCACTTTAAAAATAGGTGCCGCTAGGCATTTTAAGATATAGAAGCCGATAGGCATTTCAAATATAGGTGCCGATAGGCATTCCAGATATGGATTGCCGATAGGCATTACAAATATAGGTGCTGATAGGCATTTCAGATGTAGTTTCCGATAGGTTTTAAAAATAGGTGCCGATAGGCATTTCAGATATAGAAGCCGATAGGTATTTCAAATATAGGTGCCGAAAAGCATTTCAGATAAGGTTGCCGATAGGCATTTCAAATATAGGTGCTGATAGGCATTTCAGATGTAGTTTCCGATAGGCATTTCAAAAATTGGTGCCGACAGGCATTTCAGATATAGGTGCCGATAGGCATTTCAGATATAGTACCCGATTGGCATTTTAAAAATAGGTGCCGATAGGCATTTCAGATATAGAAGCCGATAGGTATTTCAAATATAGGTGCCGAAAAGCATTTCAGATAAGGTTGCCGATAGGCATTTCAAATATAGGTGCTGATAGGCATTTCAGATGTAGTTTCCGATAGGCATTTCAAAAATAGGTGCCGATAGGCATTTCAGATATAGTTGCCTATAGCCATTTTAAAAATAGGTGCCGATAGGCATTTCAGATATAGAAGCCGATAGGCATTTCAGATATAGAAGCCGATAGGCATTTCAAATATATGTGTTGATAGGCATTCCAGATATGGTCGCCGATAGGCATTTCAAATATAGGTGCTGATAGGCATTTCAGATGTAGTTTCCGATAGGCATTTCAAAAATAGGTGCCGATAGGCATTTCAGATATAGGTGCCGGTAGGCATTTCAGATATAGTTGCCGATTGGCATTTTAAAAATAGGTGCCGATAGGCATTTCAGATATAGAAGCCGATAGGCATTTCATATATAGGTGCCGATAGGCATTCCAGATATGGTTGCCGATAGGCATTTCAAATATAGGTGCTGATAGGCATTTCAGATGTAGTTTCCGATAGGCATTTCAAAAATAGGTGACGCTAGGCATTTCAGATATAGGTGCCGATAGGCATTTCAGATATAGTTGCCTATAGCCATTTTAAAAATAGGTGCCGATAGGCATTTCAGATATAGAAGCCGATAGGCATTTCAAATATATGTGCCGATAGGCAATCCAGATATGGCTGCCGATAGGCATTTCAAATATGGGTGCTGATAGGCATTTCAGATGTAGTTTCCGATAGGCATATCAAAAGTAGGTGCCGATAGGCCTTTCAGATATAGGTGCCGATAGGCATTTCAGATATAGTTGCCGATTGGCATTTTAAAAATAGGTGCCGATAGGCATTTCAGATATAGAAGCCGATAGGCATTTCAAATATAGGTGCCGATAAGCATTCCAGATATGGTTGCCGATAGGCATTTCAAATATAGGTGCTGATAGGCATTTCAGATGTAGTTTCCGATAGGCATTTCAAAAATTGATGCCGATAGGCATTTCAGATATAGGTGCCGATAGGCATTTCAGATATAGTTGCCGATTGGCATTTTAAAAATAGGTGTTGATAGGCATTTCAGATATAGAAGCCGATAGGCATTTACCAAATATAGGTGCCAATAGGCATTCCAGATATGGTTGCCGATAGGCATTTCAAATATAGGTGCTGATAGGCATTCCAGATGTATTTTCCGATAGGCATTTCAAAAATTGGTGCCGATAGGTATTTCAGTTATAGGTGCCGATAGGCATTTCAGATATAGTTACTGATTGGCATTTTAAAAATAGGTGCCGATAGGCATTTCAGATATAGAAGCCGATAGGTATTTCAAATATAGGTGTCGATAGGCATTTCAGATATGGTTGACGATAGGCATTTCAAATATAGGTGCTGATAGGCATTTCAGATGTAGTTTCCGATAGGCATTTCAAAAATAGGTGCCGATAGGCATTCCAGGTATGGTTGCCGATAGGCATTTCAAATATAGGTGCTGTTAGGCATTTTAGATGTAGTTTCCAATAGGCATTTCAAAAATTGATGCCGATAGGCATTTCAGATATAGGTGCCGATAGGCATTTCAGATATAGTTGCCGATTGGCACTATAAAAACAGGTGCCGATAGGCATTTCAGATATAGAAGCCGATAGGTATTTCAAATATAGGTGTCGGTAGGCATTTCAGATATGGTTCCTGATAGGCATTTTAAATATAGGAGCAGATAGGCATTTCAGATGTAGTTTCCGAAAGACATTTCAAAAATAGGTGCCGATAGGAATTTCAGATATAGGTGCCGATAGGCATTTCAGATATAGTTGCCGATTGGCATTTTAAAAATAGGTGCCGATAGGCATTTCAGGTATAGAAGCCGATAGGCATTTCAAATATAGTTGCCAATAGGCATTCCAGATATGGTTGCCGATAGGCATTTCAAATATAAGTACTGATAGGCATTTTAGATGTAATTTTTCGATAGGCATTTCAAAAATAGGTACCGATAGGCATTTCAGATATAGGTGCTGATAGGCATTTCAGATATAGTTGCCAATTGGCATTTTAAAAATAGGTGTCGATAGGCATTTCAGATATAGAAGCCGATAGGCATTTCAAATATAGGTGCCGATAGGCATTCCAGATATGGTTGCCGATAGGCATTTCAAATATAGGTGCTGATAGGCATTTTAGATGTAGTTTCCGGTAGGCATTTCAAAAATTGATGCCGATAGGCATTTCAGATATAGGTGCCGATAGGCATTTCAGATATAGTTGCCGATTGGCATTTTAAAAATAGGTGTTGATAGGCATTTCAGATATAGAAGCCGATAGGTATTTCAAATATAGGTGTCGATAGGCATTTCAGATATGGTTGCCGATAGGCATTTCAAATATAGGTGCTGATAGGCATTTCAGATGTAGTTTCCGATAGGCATTTCAAAAATAGGTGCCGATAGGCATTTCAGATATGGGTGCCGATAGGCTTTTCAGATATAGTTGCCGATTGGCATTTTAAAAATAGGTGTCGATAGGCATTTCAGATATAGAAGCCGCTAGGCATTTCAAATATAGGTGCCGATAGGCATTCCAGATATGGTTGCCGATAGGTATTTCAAATATAGGTGCTGATAGGCATTCCAGATGTATTTGCCGATAGGCATTTCAAAAATTGGTGCCGATAGGTATTTCAGTTATAGGTGCCGATAGGCATTTCAGATATAGTTACTGATTGGCATTTTAAAAAAAAGGTGCCGATAGGCATTTCAGATATAGAAGCCGATAGGTATTTCAAATATAGGTGTCGATAGGCATTTCAGATATGGTTGACGATAGGCATTTTAAATATAGGTGCTGATAGGCATTTCAGATGTAGTTTCCGATAGGCATTTCAAAAATAGGTGCCGATAGGCATTTCAGATATAGGTGCCGATAGGCATATCAGATATAGTTGCCGATTGGCATTTTAAAAATAGGTGCCGATAGGCATTTCAGATATAGAAGCCGATAGGTATTTCAAATATAGGTGTCGGTAGGCATTTCAGATATGGTTCCTGATAGGCATTTTAAATATAGGAGCAGATAGGCATTTCAGATGTAGTTTCCGAAAGACATTTCAAAAATAGGTGCCGATAGGAATTTCAGATATAGGTGCCGATAGGCATTTCAGATATAGTTGCCGATTGGCATTTTAAAAATAGGTGCCGATAGGCATTTCAGGTATAGAAGGCGATAGGCATTTCAAATATAGGTGCCAATAGGCATTCCAGATATGGTTGCCGATAGGCATTTCAAATATAAGTACTGATAGGCATTTTAGATGTAGTTTCCGATAGGCATTTCAAAAATAGGTACCGATAGGCATTTCAGATATAGGTGCTGATAGGCATTTCAGATATAGTTGCCAATTGGCATTTTAAAAATAGGTGTCGATAGGCATTTCAGATATAGAAGCCGATAGGCATTTCAAATATAGGTGCCGATAGGCATTCCAGATATGGTTGCCGATAGGCATTTCAAATATAGGAGCAGATAGGCATTTCAGATGTAGTTTCCGAAAGACATTTCAAAAATAGATGCCGATAGGCATTTCAGATATAGGTGCCGATTGGCATTTCAAATTTGGTGCCGATAGGCATTGCAGATATGGTTGCCGATAGGCATTTCAAATATAGGTGCTGATAGGCATTTCAGATGTAGTTTCCGATAGGCATTTCAAAAATTGGTGCCGATTGGCATTTTAGATATAGGTGCCGATAGGCATTTCAGATATAGTTGCCGATTGGCATTTTAAAAATAGGTGCCGATAGGCATTTCAGATATAGAAGCCGATAGGTATTTCAAATATAGGTGTTGATAGGCATTTTAGATATGGTTGCCGATAGGCATTTCAAATATAGGTGCTGATAGGCATTTCAGATGTAGTTTCCGATAGGCATTTCAAAAATAGGTGCCGATAGGCATTTCAGATATAGGTGCCGATAGGCATTTCAGATATAGGTGCCGATAGGCATTTCAGATATAGTTGCCGATTGGCATTTTAAAAATAGGTGCCGATAGGCATTTTAGATGTAGTTTCCGATAGGCATTTCAAAAATAGGTGCCGATAGGCATTCCAGATATGGTTGCCGATAGGCATTTCAAATATAGGTGCTGATAGGCATTTTAGATGTAGTTTCCGATAGGCATTTAAAAAATTGATGCCGATAGGCATTTCAGATATAGTTGCCGATTGGCATTTTAAAAATAGGTGCCGATAGGCATTTTAGATGTAGTTTCCGATAGGCATTTCAAAAATAGGTGCCGATAGGCATTCCAGATATGGTTGCCGATAGGCATTTCAAATATAGGTGCTGATAGGCATTTTAGATGTAGTTTCCGATAGGCATTTAAAAAATAGGTGCCGATAGGCATTTCAGATAAAGGTGCCGATAGGCATTTCAGATATAGTTGCTGATTGGCATTTTAAAAATAGGTGCCGATAGGCATTTCAGATATAGAAGCCGATAGGCATTTCAAATATAGGTGCCGATAGGCATTCCAGATATGGTTGCCGATAGGCATTTCAAATATAAGTGCTGATAAGCATTTCAGATGTAGTTTCCTATAGGCATTTCAAAAATAGGTACCGATAGGCATTTCAGATATAGGTGCCGATAGGCATTTCAGATATAGTTGCCAATTGGCATTTTAAAAATAGGTGTCGATAGGCATTTCAGATACAGAAGCCGATAGGCATTTCAAATATAGGTGTCGATAGGCATTCCAGATATGGTTGCCGATAGGCATTTCAAATATAGGTGCTGATAGGCATTTTAGATGTAGTTTCCGATAGGCATTTCAAAAATAGGTGCCGATAGGCATTTCAGATATAGGTGCCGCTAGGCATTTCAGATATAGTTGCCAATTGGCATTTTAAAAATAGGTGCCGATAGGCATTTCAGATATAGAAGCCGATAGGTATTTCAAATATAAGTGTCGATAGGAATTTCAGATATGGTTGCCGATAGGCATTTCAAATATAGGTGCTGATAGGCATTTCAGATATAGTTGCCGATTGGCATTTTAAAAACAGGTGCCGATAGGCATTTCAGATATAGAAGCCGATAAGTATTTCAAATATAGGTGTCGATAGGCATTTCAGATATGGTTGCCGATAGGCATTACAAATATAGGAGCAGATAGGCATTTCAGATGTAGTTTCCGAAAGACATTTCAAAAATAGATGCCGATAGGCATTTCAGATATAGGTGCCGATAGGCATTTCAAATATAGGTGCCGATAGGCATTCCAGATATGGTTGCCGATAGGCATTTCAAATATAAGTGCTGATAGGCATTTCAGATGTAGTTTCCGATAGGCATTTCAAAAATAGGTACCGATAGGCATTTCAGATATAGGTGCCGATAGGCATTTCAGATATAGTTGCCAATTGGCATTTTAAAAATAGGTGTCGATAGGCATTTCAGAATTAGAAGCCGATAGGCATTTCAAATATAGGTGCCGATAGGCATTGCAGATATGGTTGCCGATAGGCATTTCAAATATAGGTGCTGATAGGCATTTCAGATGTAGTTTCCGATAGGCATTTCAAAAATTGGTGCCGATTGGCATTTAAGATATAGGTGCCGATAGGCATTTCAGATATAGTTGCCGATTGGCATTTTAAAAATAGGTGCCGATAGGCATTTCAGATATAGAAGCCGATAGGTATTTCAAATATAAGTGTCGATAGGCATTTCAGATATGGTTGCCGATAGGCATTTTAAATATAGGTACTGATAGGCATTTCAGATGTAGTTTCCGATAGGCATTTCAAAAATAGGTGCCGATAGGCATTTCAGATATAGGTGCCGATAGGCATTTCAGATATAGTTGCCGATTGGCATTTTAAAAATAGGTGCCGATAGGCATTTTAGATGTAGTTTCCGATAGGCATTTCAAAAATAGGTGCCGATAGGCATTTCAGATATAGGTGCCGATAGGCATTTCAGATATAGTTGCCAATTGGCATTTTAAAAATAGGTGCCGATAGGCATTTCAGATATAGAAGCCGATAGTCATTTCAAATATAGGTGCCGATAGGCATTCCAGATATGGTTGCCGATAGGCATTTCAAATATAGGTGCTGATAGGCATTTTAGATGTAGTTTCCGATAGGCATTTAAAAAATTGATGCCGATAGGCATTTTAGATATAGGTGCCGATAGGCATTTCAGATATAGTTGCCGATTGGCATTCTAAAAACAGGTGCCGATAGGTATTTCAGATATAGAAGCCGATAGGTATTTCAAATATAGGGGTCGATAGGCATTTCAGATATGGTTGCCGATAGGCATTTCAAATATAGGAGCAGATAGGCATTTCAGATGTAGTTTCCGAAAGACATTTCAAAAATAGGTGCCGATAGGCATTTCAGATAAAGGTGCCGATAGGCATTTCAGATATAGTTGCTGATTGGCATTTTAAAAATAGGTGCCGATAGGCATTTTAGATATAGAAGCCGATAGGCATTTCAAATATAGGTGCCGATAGGCATTCCAGATATGGTTGCCGATAGGCATTTCAAATATAAGTGCTGATAAGCATTTTAGATGTAGTTTCCGATAGGCATTTCAAAAATAGGTACCGATAGGCATTTCAGATATAGGTGCCGATAAGCATTTCAGATATAGTTGCCAATTGGCATTTTAAAAATAGGTGTCGATAGGCATTTCAGATATAGAAGCCGATAGGCATTTCAAATATAGGTGCCGATAGGCATTCCAGATATGGTTGCCGATAGGCATATCAAATATAGGTGCTGATAGGCATTTCAGATGTAGTTTCCGATAGGCATTTCAAAAATTGATGCCGATAGGCATTTCAGATATAGGTGCCGATAGGCATTTCAGATATAGTTGCCGATTGGCATTTAAAAAACAGGTGCCGATAGGCATTTCAGATATAGAAGCCGATAGGTATTTCAAATATAGGTGTCGATAGGCATTTCAGATATGGTTGCCGATAGGCATTTCAAATATAGGAGCAGATAGGCATTTCAGATGTAGTTTCCGAAAGACATTTCAAAAATAGGTGCCGAAAGGCATTTCAGATAAAGGTGCCGATAGGCATTTCAGATATAGTTGCCGATTGGCATTTTAAAAATAGGTGCCAATAGGCATTTCAGATATAGAAGCCGATAGGCATTTCAAATATAGGTGCTGATAGGCATTTCAGATGTAGTTTCCGATAGGCATTTCAAAAATTGGTGCCGATAGGCATTTCAGATATAGGTGCCGATAGGCATTTCAGATATGGTTGCCGATTGGCATTTTAAAAATAGGTGCCGATAGGCAATTCAGATATAGATGCCGATAGGTATTTCAAATATAGGTGTCGATAGGCATTTCAGATATGGTAGCCGATAGGCATTTAAAATATAGGTGCTGATAGGTATTTCAGATGTAGTTTCCAGTAGGCATTTCAAAAATAGGTGCCGATAGGCATTTTAGATATAGCTGCCGATAGGCATTTCAGATATAGTTGCCGATTGGCATTTTAAAAATAGGTGTCGATAAGCATTTCAGATATAGAAGTCGATAGGCATTTCAAATATAGGTGCCGATAGGCATTCCAGATATGTTTGCCGATAGGCATTTCAAATATAGGTGCTGATAGGCATTCCAGATGTAGTTTCCGATAGGCATTTCAAAAATTGGTGCCGACAGGCATTTCAGATATAGGTGCCGATAGGCATTTCAGATATAGTACCCGATTGGCATTTTAAAAATAGGTGCCGATAGGCATTTCAGATATAGAAGCCGATAGGTATTTCAAATATAGGTGCCGAAAAGCATTTCAGATAAGGTTGCCGATAGGCATTTCAAATATAGGTGCTGATAGGCATTTCAGATGTAGTTTCCGATAGGCATTTCAAAAATAGGTGCCGATAGGCATTTCAGATATAGGTGCCGATAGGCATTTCAGATATAGTTGCCTATAGCCATTTTAAAAATAGGTGCCGATAGGCATTTCAGATATAGAAGCCGATAGGCATTTCAAATATATGTGTTGATAGGCATTCCAGATATGGTCGCCGATAGGCATTTCAAATTAAGGTGCTGATAGGCATTTCAGATGTAGTTTCCGATAGGCATTTCAAAAATAGGTGCCGATAGGCATTTCAGATATAGGTGCCGGTAGGCATTTCAGATATAGTTGCCGATTGGCATTTTAAAAATAGGTGCCGATAGGCATTTCAGATATAGAAGCCGATAGGCATTTCATATATAGGTGCCGATAGGCATTCCAGATATGGTTGCCGATAGGCATTTCAAATATAGGTGCTGATAGGCATTTCAGATGTAGTTTCCGATAGGCATTTCAAAAATAGGTGACGCTAGGCATTTCAGATATAGGTGCCGATAGGCATTTCAGATATAGTTGCCTATAGCCATTTTAAAAATAGGTGCCGATAGGCATTTCAGATATAGAAGCCGATAGGCATTTCAAATATATGTGCCGATAGGCAATCCAGATATGGTTGCTGATAGGCATTTCAAATATAGGTGCTGATAGGCATTTCAGATGTAGTTTCCGATAGGCATATCAAAAGTAGGTGCCGATAGGCCTTTCAGATATAGGTGCCGATAGGCAATTTAGATATAGTTGCCGATTGGCATTTTTAAAATAGGTGCCGATAGGCATTTCAGATATAGAAGCCGATAGGCATTTCAAATATAGGTGCCGATAAGCATTCCAGATATGGTTGCCGATAGGCATTTCAAATATAGGTGCTGATAGGCATTTCAGATGTAGTTTCCGATAGGCATTTCAAAAATTGATGCCGATAGGCATTTCAGATATAGGTGCCGATAGGCATTTCAGATATAGTTGCCGATTGGCATTTTAAAAATAGGTGTTGATAGGCATTTCAGATATAGAAGCCGATAGGTATTTCAAGTATAGGTGTCGATAGGCATTTCAGATATAGTTGCCGATAGGCATTTCAAATATAGGTGCTGATAGGCATTTCAGATGTAGTTTCCGATAGGCATTTCAAAAATAGGTGCCGATAGGCATTTCAGATATAGGTGCCAATAGGCATTTCAGATATAGTTGCCGATTGGCATTTTAAAAATAGGTGCCGATAGGCATTTCAGATATAGAAGCCGATAGGCATTTACCAAATATAGGTGCCAATAGGCATTCCAGATATGGTTGCCGATAGGCATTTCAAATATAGGTGCTGATAGGCATTCCAGATGTATTTTCCGATAGGCATTTCAAAAATTGGTGCCGATAGGTATTTCAGTTATAGGTGCCGATAGGCATTTCAGATATAGTTACCGATTGGCATTTTAAAAATAGGTGCCGATAGGCATTTCAGATATAGAAGCCGATAGGTATTTCAAATATAGGTGTCGATTAGCATTTCAGATATGGTTGCCGATAGGCATTTCAAATATAGGTGCTGATAGGCATTTCAGATGTGGTTTCCGAGAGGCATTTCAAAAATAGGTTCCGATAGGCATTCCAGGTATGGTTGCCGATAAGCATTTCAAATATAGGTGCTGTTAGGCATTTTAGATGTAGTTTCCAATAGGCATTTCAAAAATTGATGCCGATAGGCATTTCAGATATAGGTGCCGATAGGCATTTCAGATATAGTTGCCGATTGGCACTATAAAAACAGGTGCCGATAGGCATTTCAGATATAGAAGCCGATAGGTATTTCAAATATAGGTGTCGGTAGGCATTTCAGATATGGTTCCTGATAGGCATTTTAAATATAGGAGCAGATAGGCATTTCAGATGTAGTTTCCGAAAGACATTTCAAAAATAGGTGCCGATAGGAATTTCAGATATAGGTGCCGATAGGCATTTCAGATATAGTTGCCGATTGGCATTTTAAAAATAGGTGCCGATAGGCATTTCAGGTATAGAAGCCGATAGGCATTTCAAATATAGGTGCCAATAGGCATTCCAGATATGGTTGCCGATAGGCATTTCAAATATAAGTACTGATAGGCATTTTAGATGTAATTTTTCGATAGGCATTTCAAAAATAGGTACCGATAGGCATTTCAGATATAGGTGCTGATAGGCATTTCAGATATAGTTGCCAATTGGCATTTTAAAAATAGGTGTCGATAGGCATTTCAGATATAGAAGCCGATAGGCATTTCAAATATAGGTGCCGATAGGCATTCCAGATATGGTTGCCGATAGGCATTTCAAATATAGGAGCAGATAGGCATTTCAGATGTAGTTTCCGAAAGACATTTCAAAAATAGATGCCGATAGGCATTTCAGATATAGGTGCCGATTGGCATTTCAAATTTGGTGCCGATAGGCATTCCAGATATGGTTGCCGATAGGCATTTCAAATATAAGTGCTGATAGGCATTTCAGATGTAGTTTCCGATAGGCATTTCAAAAATAGGTACCGATAGGCATTTTAGATATAGGTGCCGATAGGCATTTCAGATATAGTTGCCAATTGGCATTTTAAAAATAGGTGTCGATAGGCATTTCAGATATAGAAGCCGATAGGCATTTCAAATATAGGTGCCGATAGGCATTGCAGATATGGTTGCCGATAGGCATTTCAAATATAGGTGCTGATAGGCATTTCAGATGTAGTTTCCGATAGGCATTTCAAAAATTGGTGCCGATTGGCATTTTAGATATAGGTGCCGATAGGCATTTCAGATATAGTTGCCGATTGGCATTTTAAAAATAGGTGCCGATAGGCATTTCAGATATAGAAGCCGATAGGTATTTCAAATATAGGTGTTGATAGGCATTTTAGATATGGTTGCCGATAGGCATTTCAAATATAGGTGCTGATAGGCATTTCAGATGTAGTTTCCGATAGGCATTTCAAAAATAGGTGCCGATAGGCATTTCAGATATAGGTGCCGATAGGCATTTCAGATATAGGTGCCGATAGGCATTTCAGATATAGTTGCCGATTGGCATTTTAAAAATAGGTGCCGATAGGCATTTTAGATGTAGTTTCCGATAGGCATTTCAAAAATAGGTGCCGATAGGCATTTCAGATATAGGTGCCGTTAGGCATTTCAGATATAGTTGCCAATTGGCATTTTAAAAATAGGTGCCGATAGGCATTTCTGATATAGAAGCCGATAGTCATTTCAAATATAGGTGCCGATAGGCATTCCAGATATGGTTGCCGATAGGCATTTCAAATATAGGTGCTGATAGGCATTTTAGATGTAGTTTCCGGTAGGCATTTAAAAAATTGATGCCGATAGGCATTTCAGATATAGGTGCCGATAGGCATTTCAGATATAGTTGCCGATTGGCATTCTAAAAACAGGTGCCGATAGGTATTTCAGATATAGAAGCCGATAGGTATTTCAAATATAGGGGTCGATAGGCATTTCAGATATGGTTGCCGATAGGCATTGTAATATAGGAGCAGATAGGCATTTCAGATGTAGTTTCCGAAAGACATTTCAAAAATAGGTGCCGATAGGCATTTCAGATAAAGGTGCCGATAGGCATTTCAGATATAGTTGCTGATTGGCATTTTAAAAATAGGTGCCGATAGGCATTTCAGATATAGAAGCCGATAGGCATTTCAAATATAGGTGCCGATAGGCATTCCAGATATGGTTGCCGATAGGCATTTCAAATATAAGTGCTGATAAGCATTTCAGATGTAGTTTCCTATAGGCATTTCAAAAATAGGTACCGATAGGCATTTCAGATATAGGTGCCGATAGGCATTTCAGATATAGTTGCCAATTGGCATTTTAAAAATAGGTGTCGATAGGCATTTCAGATACAGAAGCCGATAGGCATTTCAAATATAGGTGTCGATAGGCATTCCAGATATGGTTGCCGATAGGCATTTCAAATATAGGTGCTGATAGGCATTTTAGATGTAGTTTCCGATAGGCATTTCAAAAATAGGTGCCGATAGGCATTTCAGATATAGGTGCCGCTAGGCATTTCAGATATAGTTGCCAATTGGCATTTTAAAAATAGGTGCCGATAGGCATTTCAGATATAGAAGCCAATAGGTATTTCAAATATAAGTGTCGATAGGAATTTCAGATATGGTTGCCGATAGGCATTTCAAATATAGGTGCTGATAGGCATTTCAGATATAGTTGCCGATTGGCATTTTAAAAACAGGTGCCGATAGGCATTTCAGATATAGAAGCCGATAAGTATTTCAAATATAGGTGTCGATAGGCATTTCAGATATGGTTGCCGATAGGCATTTCAAATATAGGAGCAGATAGGCATTTCAGATGTAGTTTCCGAAAGACATTTCAAAAATAGATGCCGATAGGCATTTCAGATATAGGTGCCGATAGGCATTTCAAATATAGGTGCCGATAGGCATTCCAGATATGGTTGCCGATAGGCATTTCAAATATAAGTGCTGATAGGCATTTCAGATGTAGTTTCCGATAGGCATTTCAAAAATAGGTACCGATAGGCATTTCAGATATAGGTGCCGATAGGCATTTCAGATATAGTTGCCAATTGGCATTTTAAAAATAGGTGTCGATAGGCATTTCAGAATTAGAAGCCGATAGGCATTTCAAATATAGGTGCCGATAGGCAATGCAGATATGGTTGCCGATAGGCATTTCAAATATAGGTGCTGATAGGCATTTCAGATGTAGTTTCCGATAGGCATTTCAAAAATTGGTGCCGATTGGCATTTTAGATATAGGTGCCGATAGGCATTTCAGATATAGTTGCCGATTGGCATTTTAAAAATAGGTGCCGATAGGCATTTCAGATATAGAAGCCGATAGGTATTTCAAATATAAGTGTCGATAGGCATTTCAGATATGGTTGCCGATAGGCATTTTAAATATAGGTGCTGATAGGCATTTCAGATGTAGTTTCCGATAGGCATTTCAAAAATAGGTGCCGATAGGCATTTCAGATATAGGTGCTGATAGGCATTTCAGATATAGTTGCCGATTGGCATTTTAAAAATAGGTGCCGATAGGCATTTTAGATGTAGTTTCCGATAGGCATTTCAAAAATAGGTGCCGATAGGCATTTCAGATATAGGTGCCGATAGGCATTTCAGATATAGTTGCCAATTGGCATTTTAAAAATAGGTGCCGATAGGCATTTCAGATATAGAAGCCGATAGTCATTTCAAATATAGGTGCCGATAGGCATTCCAGATATGGTTGCCGATAGGCATTTCAAATATAGGTGCTGATAGGCATTTTAGATGTAGTTTCCGATAGGCATTTAAAAAATTGATGCCGATAGGCATTTTAGATATAGGTGCCGATAGGCATTTCAGATATAGTTGCCGATTGGCATTCTAAAAACAGGTGCCGATAGGTATTTCAGATATAGAAGCCGATAGGTATTTCAAATATAGGGGTCGATAGGCATTTCAGATATGGTTGCCGATAGGCATTTCAAATATAGGAGCAGATAGGCATTTCAGATGTAGTTTCCGAAAGACATTTCAAAAATAGGTGCCGATAGGCATTTCAGATAAAGGTGCCGATAGGCATTTCAGATATAGTTGCTGATTGGCATTTTAAAAATAGGTGCCGATAGGCATTTTAGATATAGAAGCCGATAGGCATTTCAAATATAGGTGCCGATAGGCATTCCAGATATGGTTGCCGATAGGCATTTCAAATATAAGTGCTGATAAGCATTTTAGATGTAGTTTCCGATAGGCATTTCAAAAATAGGTACCGATAGGCATTTCAGATATAGGTGCCGATAAGCATTTCAGATATAGTTGCCAATTGGCATTTTAAAAATAGGTGTCGATAGGCATTTCAGATATAGAAGCCGATAGGCATTTCAAATATAGGTGCCGATAGGCATTCCAGATATGGTTGCCGATAGGCATATCAAATATAGGTGCTGATAGGCATTTCAGATGTAGTTTCCGATAGGCATTTCAAAAATTGATGCCGATAGGCATTTCAGATATAGGTGCCGATAGGCATTTCAGATATAGTTGCCGATTGGCATTTTAAAAACAGGTGCCGATAGGCATTTCAGATATAGAAGCCGATAGGTATTTCAAATATAGGTGTCGATAGGCATTTCAGATATGGTTGCCGATAGGCATTTCAAATATAGGAGCAGATAGGCATTTCAGATGTAGTTTCCGAAAGACATTTCAAAAATAGGTGCCGAAAGGCATTTCAGATAAAGGTGCCGATAGGCATTTCAGATATAGTTGCCGATTGGCATTTTAAAAATAGGTGCCAATAGGCATTTCAGATATAGAAGCCGATAGGCATTTCAAATATAGGTGCTGATAGGCATTTCAGATGTAGTTTCCGATAGGCATTTCAAAAATTGGTGCCGATAGGCATTTCAGATATAGGTGCCGATAGGCATTTCAGATATGGTTGCCGATTGGCATTTTAAAAATAGGTGCCGATAGGCAATTCAGATATAGATGCCGATAGGTATTTCAAATATAGGTGTCGATAGGCATTTCAGATATGGTAGCCGATAGGCATTTAAAATATAGGTGCTGATAGGTATTTCAGATGTAGTTTCCAGTAGGCATTTCAAAAATAGGTGCCGATAGGCATTTTAGATATAGCTGCCGATAGGCATTTCAGATATAGTTGCCGATTGGCATTTTAAAAATAGGTGTCGATAAGCATTTCAGATATAGAAGTCGATAGGCATTTCAAATATAGGTGCCGATAGGCATTCCAGATATGTTTGCCGATAGGCATTTCAAATATAGGTGCTGATAGGCATTCCAGATGTAGTTTCCGATAGGCATTTCAAAAATTGGTGCCGACAGGCATTTCAGATAAAGGTGCCGATAGGCATTTCAGATATAGTACCCGATTGGCATTTTAAAAATAGGTGCCGATAGGCATTTCAGATATAGAAGCCGATAGGTATTTCAAATATAGGTGCCGAAAAGCATTTCAGATAAGGTTGCCGATAGGCATTTCAAATATAGGTGCTGATAGGCATTTCAGATGTAGTTTCCGATAGGCATTTCAAAAATAGGTGCCGATAGGCATTTCAGATATAGGTGCCGATAGGCATTTCAGATATAGTTGCCTATAGCCATTTTAAAAATAGGTGCCGATAGGCATTTCAGATATAGAAGCCGATAGGCATTTCAAATATATGTGTTGATAGGCATTCCAGATATGGTCGCCGATAGGCATTTCAAATTAAGGTGCTGATAGGCATTTCAGATGTAGTTTCCGATAGGCATTTCAGAAATAGGTGCCGATAGGCATTTCAGATATAGGTGCCGGTAGGCATTTCAGATATAGTTGCCGATTGGCATTTTAAAAATAGGTGCCGATAGGCATTTCAGATATAGAAGCCGATAGGCATTTCATATATAGGTGCCGATAGGCATTCCAGATATGGTTGCCGATAGGCATTTCAAATATAGGTGCTGATAGGCATTTCAGATGTAGTTTCCGATAGGCATTTCAAAAATAGGTGACGCTAGGCATTTAAGATATAGGTGCCGATAGGCATTTCAGATATAGTTGCCTATAGCCATTTTAAAAATAGGTGCCGATAGGCATTTCAGATATAGAAGCCGATAGGCATTTCAAATATATGTGCCGATAGGCAATCCAGATATGGTTGCTGATAGGCATTTCAAATATAGGTGCTGATAGGCATTTCAGATGTAGTTTCCGATAGGCATATCAAAAGTAGGTGCCGATAGGCCTTTCAGATATAGGTGCCGATAGGCAATTTAGATATAGTTGCCGATTGGCATTTTTAAAATAGGTGCCGATAGGCATTTCAGATATAGAAGCCGATAGGCATTTCAAATATAGGTGCCGATAAGCATTCCAGATATGGTTGCCGATAGGCATTTCAAATATAGGTGCTGATAGGCATTTCAGATGTAGTTTCCGATAGGCATTTCAAAAATTGATGCCGATAGGCATTTCAGATATAGGTGCCGATAGGCATTTCAGATATAGTTGCCGATTGGCATTTTAAAAATAGGTGTTGATAGGCATTTCAGATATAGAAGCCGATAGGTATTTCAAGTATAGGTGTCGATAGGCATTTCAGATATGGTTGCCGATAGGCATTTCAAATATAGGTGCTGATAGGCATTTCAGATGTAGTTTCCGATAGGCATTTCAAAAATAGGTGCCGATAGGCATTTCAGATATAGGTGCCAATAGGCATTTCAGATATAGTTGCCGATTGGCATTTTTAAAAATAGGTGCCGATAGGCATTTCAGATATAGAAGCCGATAGGCATTTACCAAATATAGGTGCCAATAGGCATTCCAGATATGGTTGCCGATAGGCATTTCAAATATAGGTGCTGATAGGCATTCCAGATGTATTTTCCGATAGGCATTTCAAAAATTGGTGCCGATAGGTATTTCAGTTATAGGTGCCGATAGGCATTTCAGATATAGTTACCGATTGGCATTTTAAAAATAGGTGCCGATAGGCATTTCAGATATAGAAGCCGATAGGTATTTCAAATATAGGTGTCGATAGGCATTTCAGATATGGTTGCCGATAGGCATTTCAAATATAGGTGCTGATAGGCATTTCAGATGTGGTTTCCGAGAGGCATTTCAAAAATAGGTTCCGATAGGCATTCCAGGTATGGTTGCCGATAGGCATTTCAAATATAGGTGCTGTTAGGCATTTTAGATGTAGTTTCCAATAGGCATTTCAAAAATTGATGCCGATAGGCATTTCAGATATAGGTGCCGATAGGCATTTCAGATATAGTTGCCGATTGGCACTATAAAAACAGGTGCCGATAGGCATTTCAGATATAGAAGCCAAAAGGTATTTCAAATATAGGTGTCGGTAGGCATTTCAGATATGGTTCCTGATAGGCATTTTAAATATAGGAGCAGATAGGCATTTCAGATGTAGTTTCCGAAAGACATTTCAAAAATAGGTGCCGATAGGAATTTCAGATATAGGTGCCGATAGGCATTTCAGATATAGTTGCCGATTGGCATTTTAAAAATAGGTGCCGATAGGCATTTCAGGTATAGAAGCCGATAGGCATTTCAAATATAGGTGCCAATAGGCATTCCAGATATGGTTGCCGATAGGCATTTCAAATATAAGTACTGATAGGCATTTTAGATGTAATTTTTCGATAGGCATTTCAAAAATAGGTACCGATAGGCATTTCAGATATAGGTGCTGATAGGCATTTCAGATATAGTTGCCAATTGGCATTTTAAAAATAGGTGTCGATAGGCATTTCAGATATAGAAGCCGATAGGCATTTCAAATATAGGTGCCGATAGGCATTTCAGATATGGTTGCCGATAGGCATTTCAAATATAGGTGCTGATAGGCATTTTAGATGTAGTTTCCGGTAGGCATTTCAAAAATTGATGCCGATAGGCATTTGAGATATAGGTGCCGATAGGCATTTCAGATATAGTTGCCGATTGTCATTTTAAAAACAGGTGCCGATAGGCATTTCAGATATAGAAGCCGATAAGTATTTCAAATATAGGTGTCGATAGGCATTTCAGATATAGTTGCCGATAGGCATTTCAAATATAGGAGCAGATAGGCATTTCAGATGTAGTTTCCGAAAGACATTTCAAAAATAGATGCCGAAAGGCATTTCAGATATAGGTGCCGATAGGCATTTCAAATTTGGTGCCGATAGGCATTCCAGATATGGTTGCCGATAGGCATTTCAAATATAAGTGCTGATAGGCATTTCAGATGTAGTTTCCGATAGGCATTTCAAAAATAGGTACCGATAGGCATTTCAGATATAGGTGCCGATAGGCATTTCAGATATAGTTGCCAATTGGCATTTTAAAAATAGGTGTCGATAGGCATTTCAGATATAGAAGCCGATAGGCATTTCAAATATAGGTGCCGATAGACATTGCAGATATGGTTGCCGATAGGCATTTCAAATATAGGTGCTGATAGGCATTTCAGATGTAGTTTCCGATAGGCATTTCAAAAATAGGTGCCGATAGGCATTTCAGATATAGGCGCCGATAGGCATTTTAGATATAGTTGCCGATAGCCATTTTAAAAATAGGTGCCGATAGGCATTTCAGATATGGTTGCCGATAGGCATTTCAAATATAGGTGCTGATAGGCATTTCAGATGTAGTTTCCGATAGGTATTTTAAAAATAGGTGCCGATAGGCATTTCAGATATAGAAGCCGATAGGCATTTCAAATATAGGTGCCGATAAGCATTCCAGATATGGTTGCCGATAGTCATTTCAAATATAGGTACTGATAGGCATTTCAGATGTAGTTTCCGATAGGCATTTCAAAAATAGGTGCCGATAGGCATATCAGATATAGGTGCCGATAGGCATTTCAGATATAGTTGCCGATAGCCATTTTAAAAATAGATGCCGATAGGCATTTCAGATATAGAAGCCGATAGGCATTTCAAATATAGGTGCCGATAGACATTCCAGATATAGTTGCCGATAGGCATTTCAAATATAGGTGCTGATAGGCATTACAGATGTAGATTCCGATAGGCATTTCAAAAATAGGTGCCGATAGGCATTTCAGATATAGGTGCCGATAGGCATTTCAGATATAGTTGCCGATTGGCATTTTAAAAATAGGTGCCGATAGGCATTTCAGAATTAGAAGCCGATAGGCATTTCAAATATAGGCGCCGATAGGTATATCAAATATAGGTGCCGATAAGCATTCCAGGTATGGTTGCCGATAGGCATTTCAAATATAGGTGCTGATAGGCATTTCAGATGTAGTTTCCGATAGGCATTTCAAAAATTGGTGCCGATAGGCATTTCAGATATAGGTGCCGATAGGCATTTCAGATATAGTTGCCGATTGGCATTTTAAAAATAGGTGTTGATAGGCATTTCAGATATAGAAGCCGATAGGTATTTCAAATATAGGTGTCGATAGGCATTTCAGATATAGTTGCCAATTGGCATTTTAAAAATAGGTGCCGATAGGCATTTCAGAATTAGAAGCCGATAGGCATTTCAAATATAGGTGCCGATAGGTATTTCAAATATAGGTGCCGATAAGCATTCCAGGTATGGTTGCCGATAGGCATTTCAAATATAGGTGCTGATAGGCATTTCAAATGTAGTTTCCGATAGGCATTTCAAAAATTGGTGCCGATAGGCATTTCAGATATAGGTGCCGATAGGCATTTCAGATATAGTTGCCGATTGGCATTTTAAAAATAGGTGTTGATAGGCATTTTAGATATAGAAGCCGATAGGTATTTCAAATATAGGTGTCGATAGGCATTTCAGATATGGTTGCCGATAGGCATTTCAAATATAGGTGCTGATAGGCATTTCAGATGTAAATTTCCGATAGGCATTTCAAAAATAGGTGCCGATAGGCATTTCAGATATAGGTGCCGATAGGCATTTCAGATATAGTTTACGATTGGCATTTTAAAAATAGGTGTCGATAGGCATTTCAGATATAGAAGCCGATAGGCATTTCAAATATAGGTGCCGATAGGCATTCCAGATATGGTTGCCGATAGGCATTTCAAATATAGGTGCTGATAGGCATTCCAGATGTATTTTCCTATAAGCATTTCAAAAATTGGTGCCGACAGGAGTTTCAGATATAGGTGCCGATAGGCATTTCAGATATAGTTACCGATTGGCATTTTAAAAATAGGTGCCGATAGGCATTTCAGATATAGAAGCCGATAGGCATTTCAAATATAGGTGCCGATAAGCATTCTAGATATGGTTGCCGATAGGCATTTCAAATATAGGTGCTGATAGGCTTTTTTGAGATGTAGTTTCCGATAGGCATTTCAAAAATTGGTGCCGATAGGCATTTCAGATATAGGTGCCGATAGGCATTTCAGATATAGTTGCCGATTGGCATTTTAAAAATAGGTGTTGATAGGCATTTCAGATATAGAAGCCGATAGGTATTTCAAATATAGGTGTCGATAGGCATTTCAGATATGGTTGACGATAGGCATTTCAAATATAGGTGCTTATAGGCATTTCAGATGTAGTTACCGATAGGCATTTCAAAAATAGGTGCCGATAGGCATTTCAGATATAGATGCCGATAGGCATTTCAGATATAGGTGCCGATAGGCATTTCAGATATAGTTGCCGATTGGCATTTTAAAAATAGGTGCCGATAGGCATTTCAGATATAGAAGCCGATAGGCATTTCAAATATAGGTGCCAATAGGCATTCCAGATATGGTTGCCGATAGGCATTTCAAATATAGGTGCTGATAGGCGTTTCAGATGTAGTTTCCGATAGGCATTTCAAAAATAGGTGCCGATAGGCATTTCAGATATAGGTGCCGATAGGCATTTCAGATATAGGTGCCGATAGGCATTTCAGATATAGTTGCCGATTGGCATTTTAAAAATAGGTGCCGATAGGCATTTCAGATATAGAGGCCGATAGGCATTTCAAATATAGGTGCCAATAGGCATTCCAGATATGGTTGCCGATAGGCATTTGAAATATAGGTGCTGATAGGCATTTCAGATGTAGTTTCCGATAGGCATTTCAAAAATAGGTGCCGATAGGCATTTCAGATATAGGTGCCGATAGGCATTTCAGATATAGTTGCCGATTAGCATTTTAAAAATAGGTGCCGATAGGCATTTCAGATATAGAAGCCGATAGGCATTTCAAATATAGTTGCCAATAGGCATTCCAGATATGGTTGCCGATAGGCATTTCAAATATAGGTGCTGATAGGCATTTCAGATGTAGTTTCCGATAGGCATTTCAAAAATAGGTGCTGATAGGCATTTCAGATATAGGTGCCGATAGGCATTTCAAATATAGGTGCTGATAAGCATTTTAGATGTAGTTTCCGATAGGCATTTTAAAAATTTATGCCGATAGGCATTTCAGATATAGGCGCCGATAGGCATTTCAGATATAGTTGCCGATTGGCATTTTAAAAACAGGTGCCGATAGGCATTTCAGATATAGTTGCCGATTATCATTTTTAACATAGGTGCCGATAGGCATTTCAGATATAGAAGCCGATAGGCATTTCAAATATAGGTGCCGATAGGCATTCCAGATATGGTTGACGATAGGCATTTCAAATATATGTGCTGATAGGCATTTCAGATGTAGTTTCCGATGTGCATTTCAAAAATAGGTACCGATTGGCATTTCAGATATAGGTGCCGATAGGCATTTCAGATATAGTTGCCAATTGGCATTTTAAAAATAGGTGTCGGTAGGCATTTCAGATATAGAACCCGATAGGCATTTCAAATATAGGTGCCGATAGGCATTCCAGATATGGTTGCCGATAGGCATTTCAAATATAGGTGCTGATAGGCATTTCAGATGTAGTTTCCGATAGGCATTTCAAAAATTAGTGCCGATTGGCATTTTATATACAGGTGCCGATAGGCATTTCAGATATAGTTGCCGATTGGCATTTTAAAAATAGGTGCCGATAGGCATTTCAGATATAGAAGCCGATAGGTATTTCAAATATAGGTGTCGATAGGCATTTCAGATATGGTTGCCGATAGGCATTTCAAATGTAGGCATTTCAGATGTAGTTTCCGATAGGCATTTCAAAAATAGGTGCCGATAGGCATTTCAGATATAGGTGCCGATAGGCATTTCAGATATAGTTGCCGATTGGCATTTTAAAAATAGGTGCCGATAGGCATTTTAGATGTAGTTTCCGATAGGCATTTCAAAAATAGGTGCCGATAGGCAATTCAGATATAGGTGTCGATAGGCATATCAGATATAGTTGCCGATAGGCATTTAAAATATTGGTGCCGATAGGCATTTCAAATATAGGTGTCGACAGGCATTTCAGATATAAATGCCGAAAGGAATTTCAGATATTGGCACCGATAGGCATTTCTGATGTGGTTGCCGATAGGCATTTCAAATATAGGTGCCGATTGGCATTTCAAATATAGGTACTGATAGGCATTTCAGATGTAGTTTCCGATAGGCATTTCAAAAATAGGTGCCGATAGGCATATCAGATATAGGTGCCGATAGGCATTTCAGATATAGTTGCCGATAGCCATTTTAAAAATAGGTGCCGATAGGCATTTCAGATATAGAAGCCGATAGGCATTTCAAATATAGGTGCCGATAGACATTCCAGATATAGTTGCCGATAGGCATTTCAAATATAGGTGCTGATAGGCATTACAGATGTAGATTCCGATAGGCATTTCAAAAATAGGTGCCGATAGGCATTTCAGATATAGGTGCCGATAGGCATTTCAGATATAGTTGCCGATTGGCATTTTAAAAATAGGTGCCGATAGGCATTTCAGAATTAGAAGCCGATAGGCATTTCAAATATAGGTGCCGATAGGTATTTCAAATATAGGTGCCGATAAGCATTCCAGGTATGGTTGCCGATAGGCATTTCAAATATAGGTGCTGACAGGCATTTCAGATGTAGTTTCCGATAGGCATTTCAAAAATTGGTGCCGATAGGCATTTCAGATATAGGTGCCGATAGGCATTTCAGATATAGTTGCCGATTGGCATTTTAAAAATAGGTGTTGATAGGCATTTCAGATATAGAAGCCGATAGGTATTTCAAATATAGGTGTCGATAGGCATTTCAGATATAGTTGCCGATTGGCATTTTAAAAATAGGTGCCGATAGGCATTTCAGAATTAAAAGCCGATAGGCATTTCAAATATAGGTGCCGATAGGTATTTCAAATATAGGTGCCGATAAGCATTCCAGGTATGGTTGCCGATAGGCATTTCAAATATAGGTGCTGATAGGCATTTCAGATGTAGTTTCCGATAGGCATTTCAAAAATTGGTGCCGATAGGCATTTCAGATATAGGTGCCGATAGGCATTTCAGATATAGTTGCCGATTGGCATTTTAAAAATAGGTGTTGATAGGCATTTTAGATATAGAAGCCGATAGGTATTTCAAATATAGGTGTCGATAGGCATTTCAGATATGGTTGCCGATAGGCATTTCAAATATAGGTGCTGATAGGCATTTCAGATGTAAATTTCCGATAGGCATTTCAAAAATAGGTGCCGATAGGCATTTCAGATATAGGTGCCGATAGGCATTTCAGATATAGTTTACGATTGGCATTTTAAAAATAGGTGTCGATAGGCATTTCAGATATAGAAGCCGATAGGCATTTCAAATATAGGTGCCGATAGGCATTCCAGATATGGTTGCCGATAGGCATTTCAAATATAGGTGCTGATAGGCATTCCAGATGTATTTTCCGATAGGCATTTCAAAAATTGGTGCCAATAGGAGTTTCAGATATAGGTGCCGATAGGCATTTCAGATATAGTTACCGATTGGCATTTTAAAAATAGGTGCCGATAGGCATTTCAGATATAGAAGCCGATAGGCATTTCAAATATAGGTGCCGATAAGCATTCTAGATATGGTTGCCGATAGGCATTTCAAATATAGGTGCTGATAGGCTTTTTTGAGATGTAGTTTCCGATAGGCATTTCAAAAATTGGTGCCGATAGGCATTTCAGATATAGGTGCCGATAGGCATTTCAGATATAGTTGCCGATTGGCATTTTAAAAATAGGTGTTGATAGGCATTTCAGATATAGAAGCCGATAGGTATTTCAAATATAGGTGTCGATAGGCATTTCAGATATGGTTGACGATAGGCATTTCAAATATAGGTGCTGATAGGCATTTCAGATGTAGTTTCCGATAGGCATTTCAAAAATAGGTGCCGATAGGCATTTCAGATATAGGTGCCGATAGGCATTTCAGATATAGGTGCCGATAGGCATTTCAGATATAGTTGCCGATTGGCATTTTAAAAATAGGTGCCGATAGGCATTTCAGATATAGAAGCCGATAGGCATTTCAAATATAGGTGCCAATAGGCATTCCAGATATGGTTGCCGATAGGCATTTCAAATATAGGTGCTGATAGGCATTTCAGATGTAGTTTCCGATAGGCATTTCAAAAATAGGTGCCGATAGGCATTTCAGATATAGGTGCCGATAGGCATTTCAGATATAGGTGCCGATAGGCATATCAGATATAGTTGCCGATTGGCATTTTAAAAATAGGTGCCGATAGGCATTTCAGATATAGAGGCCGATAGGCATTTCAAATATAGGTGCCAATAGGCATTCCAGATATGGTTGCCGATAGGCATTTGAAATATAGGTGCTGATAGGCATTTCAGATGTAGTTTCCGATAGGCATTTCAAAAATAGGTGCCGATAGGCATTTCAGATATAGGTGCCGATAGGCATTTCAGATATAGTTGCCGATTGGCATTTTAAAAATAGGTGCCGATAGGCATTTCAGATATAGAAGCCGATAGGCATTTCAAATATAGGTGCTGATAGGCATTCCAGATATGGTTGCCGATAGGCATTTCAAATATAGGTGCTGATAAGCATTTTAGATGTAGTTTCCGATAGGCATTTCAAAAATTGATGCCGATAGGCATTTCAGATATAGGCGCCGATAGGCATTTCAGATATAGTTGCCGATTGGCATTTTAAAAACAGGTGCCGATAGGCATTTCAGATATAGTTGCCGATTATCATTTTTAACATAGGTGCCGATAGGCATTTCAGATATAGAAGCCGATAGGCATTTCAAATATAGGTGCCGATAGGCATTCTAGATATGGTTGACGATAGGCATTTCAAATATATGTGCTGATAGGCATTTCAGATGTAGTTTCCGATGTGCATTTCAAAAATAGGTACCGATTGGCATTTCAGATATAGGTGCCGATAGGCATTTCAGATATAGTTGCCAATTGGCATTTTAAAAATAGGTGTCGGTAGGCATTTCAGATATAGAACCCGATAGGCATTTCAAATATAGGTGCCGATAGGCATTCCAGATATGGTTGCCGATAGGCATTTCAAATATAGGTGCTGATAGGCATTTCAGATGTAGTTTCCGATAGGCATTTCAAAAATTAGTGCCGATTGGCATTTTATATACAGGTGCCGATAGGCATTTCAGATATAGTTGCCGATTGGCATTTTAAAAATAGGTGCCGATAGGCATTTCAGATATAGAAGCCGATAGGTATTTCAAATATAGGTGTCGATAGGCATTTCAGATATGGTTGCCGATAGGCATTTCAAATGTAGGCATTTCAGATGTAGTTTCCGATAGGCATTTCAAAAATAGGTGCCGATAGGCATTTCAGATATAGGTGCCGATAGGCATTTCAGATATAGTTGCCGATTGGCATTTCAAAAATAGGTGCCGATAGGCATTTTAGATGTAGTTTCCGATAGGCATTTCAAAAATAGGTGCCGATAGGCAATTCAGATATAGGTGTCGATAGGCATATCAGATATAGTTGCCGATAGGCATTTAAAATATTGGTGCCGATAGGCATTTCAAATATAGGTGTCGATAGGCATTTCAGATATAAATGCCGAAAGGAATTTCAGATATTGGCACCGATAGGCATTTCTGATGTGGTTGCCGATAGGCAATTCAAATATAGGTGCTGATAGGCATTTCAGATGTAGTTTCCGATAGGCATTTCAAAAATAGGTGCCGATAGGCAATTCAGATATAGGTGTCGATAGGCATATCAGATATAGTTGCCGATAGGCATTTAAAATATTGGTGCCGATAGGCATTTCAAATATAGGTGCCGATAGGCATTTCAGATATGGAAGCCGATAGGCATTTCAAATATAGGTGCCGATAGGCATTCCAGATATGGTTGCCGATAGGCATTTCAAATATAGGTGTTAATAGGCATTTCAGATGTAGATTCCGATAGGCATTTCAAAAATAGGTGCCGATAGGCATTTCAGATATAGGTGCCGATAGGCATTCAAGATATGGTTGCCGATAGGCATTTCAAATATAGGTGCTGATAGGCATTTCAGATGTAGTTTCCGATAGGCATTTTAAAAATAGGTGCCGATAGGCATTCCAAATATGGTTGCCGATAGGCATTTCAAATATAGGTGCTGATAGGCATTTCAGATGTAGTTTCCGATAGGCATTTCAAAAATAGGTGCCGATAGGCATTTCAGATATAGGAGCCGATAGGCATTTCAGATATAGTTGCCGATAGCCATTTTAAAAATAGGTGCCGATAGGCATTTCAGATATAGAAGACGATAGGCATTTCAAATATAGGTGCCGATAGGCATCCCAGATATGGTTGCCGATAGGCATTTCAAATATAGGTGCTGATAGGCATTTCAGATGTAGTTTCCGATAGGCATTTTAAAAATAGGTGCCGATAGGCATTTCAGATATAGAAGCCGATAGGCATTTCAAATATAGGTGCCGATAGGCATTCCAGATATGGTTGCCGATAGGCATTTCAAATATAGGTGCTGATAGGCATTTCAGATGTAGTTTCCGATAGGCATTTCAAAAATTGATGCCGAAAGGCATTTCAGATATAGGTGCCGATAGGCATTTCAGATATAGTTGCCGATTGGCATTTTAAAAATAGGTGTCGATAGGCATTTCAGATATAGAAGCCGATAGGCATTTCAAATATAGGTGCCGATAGGCATTCCAGATATGGTTGCCGATAGGCATTTCAAATATAGGTGCTGATAGGCATTTTAGATGTAGTTTCCGGTAGGCATTTCAAAAATTGATGCCGATAGGCATTTGAGATATAGGTGCCGATAGGCATTTCAGATATAGTTGCCGATTGTCATTTTAAAAACAGGTGCCGATAGGCATTTCAGATATAGAAGCCGATAAGTATTTCAAATATAGGTGTCGATAGGCATTTCAGATATGGTTGCCGATAGGCATTTCAAATATAGGAGCAGATAGGCATTTCAGATGTAGTTTCCGAAAGACATTTCAAAAATAGATGCCGATAGGCATTTTAGATATAGGTGCCGATAGGCATTTCAAATTTGGTGCCGATAGGCATTCCAGATATGGTTGCCGATAGGCATTTCAAATATAAGTGCTGATAGGCATTTCAGATGTAGTTTCCGATAGGCATTTCAAAAATAGGTACCGATAGGCATTTCAGATATAGGTGCCGATAGGCATTTCAGATATAGTTGCCAATTGGCATTTTAAAAATAGGTGTCGATAGGCATTTCAGATATAGAAGCCGATAGGCATTTCAAATATAGGTGCCGATAGGCATTGCAGATATGGTTGCCGATAGGCATTTCAAATATAGGTGCTGATAGGCATTTCAGATGTAGTTTCCGATAGGCATTTCAAAAATAGGTGCCGATAGGCATTTCAGATATAGGTGCCGATAGGCATTTCAGATATAGTTGCAGATTGGCATTTTAAAAATAGGTGCCGATAGGCATTTTAGATGTAGTTTCCGATAGGCATTTCAAAAATAGGTGCCGATAGGCATTTCAGATATAGTTGCCGATTGGCATTTTAAAAATAGGTGCTGATAGGCATTTCAGATATAGAAGCCGATAGGTATTTCAAATATAGGTGTTGATAGGCATTTTAGATATGGTTGCCGATAGGCATTTCAAATATAGGTGCTGACAGGCATTTCAGATGTAGTTTCCGATAGGCATTTCAAAAATAGGTGCCAATAGGCATTTCAGATATAGGTGCCGATAGGCATTTCAGATATAGTTGCCGATTGGCATTTTAAAAATAGGTGCCGATAGGCATTTTAGATGTAGTTTCCGATAGGCATTTCAAAAATAGGTGCCGATAGGCATTTCAGATATAGGTGCCGTTAGGCATTTCAGATATAGTTGCCAATTGGCATTTTAAAAATAGGTGCCGATAGGCATTTCAGATATAGAAGCCGATAGTCATTTCAAATATAGGTGCCGATAGGCATTCCAGATATGGTTGCCGATAGGCATTTCAAATATAGGTGCTGATAGGCATTTTAGATGTAGTTTCCGATAGGCATTTAAAAAATTGATGCCGATAGGCATTTCAGATATAGGTGCCGATAGGCATTTCAGATATAGTTGCCGATTGGCATTCTAAAAACAGGTGCCGATAGGTATTTCAGATATTGAAGCCGATAGGTATTTCAAATATAGGGGTCGATAGGCATTTCAGATATGGTTGCCGATAGGCATTGTAATATAGGAGCAGATAGGCATTTCAGATGTATTTTCCGAAAGACATTTCAAAAATAGGTGCCGATAGGCATTTCAGATAAAGGTGCCGATAGGCATTTCAGATATAGTTGCTGATTGGCATTTTAAAAATAGGTGCCGATAGGCATTTCAGATATAGAAGCCGATAGGCATTTCAAATATAGGTGCCGATAGGCATTCCAGATATGGTTGCCGATAGGCATTTCAAATATAAGTGCTGATAGGCATTTCAGATGTAGTTTCCGATAGGCATTTCAAAAATAGGTACCGATAGGCATTTCAGATATAGGTGCCGAAAGGCATTTCAGATATAGTTGCCAATTGGCATTTTAAAAATAGGTGTCGATAGGCATTTCAGATATAGAAGCCGATAGGCATTAAAAATATAGGTGTCGATAGGCATTCCAGATATGGTTGCCGATAGGCATTTCAAATATAGGTGCTGATAGGCATTTTAGATGTAGTTTCCGATAGGCATCTCAAAAATAGGTGCCGATAGGCATTTCAGATATAGGTGCCGATAGGCATTTCAGATATAGTTGCCAATTGGCATTTTAAAAATAGGTGCCGATAGGCATTTCAGATATAGAAGATGATAGTCATTTCAAATATAGGTGCCGATAGGCATTCCAGATATGGTTGCCGATAGGCATTTCAAATATAGGTGCTGATAGGCATTTTAGATGTAGTTTGCGATAGGCATTTAAAAAATTGGTGCCGATAGGCATTTCAGATATAGGTGCCGATAGGCATTTCAGATATAGTTGCCGATTGGCATTTTAAAAATAGGTGCCGATAGGCATTTCAGATATAGAGGCCGATAGGTATTTCAAATATAGGTGTCGATAGGCATTTCAGATATGGTTGCCGATAGGCATTTCAAATATAGGTGCTGATAGGCATTTCAGATGTAGTTTCCGATCGGCATTTCAAAAATAGGTGCCAATAGGCATTTCAGATATAGGTGCCGATAGGCATTTCAGATATAGTTGCCGAATGGCATTTTAAAAATAGGTGCAGATAGGCATTTTAGATGTAGTTTCCGATAGGCATTTCAAAAATAGGTGCCGATAGGCATTTCAGATATAGGTGCCGATAGGCATTTCTGATGTGGTTGCCGATTGGCATTTCAAATATATGTGCTGATAGGCATTTCAGATGTAGTTTCCGATAGGCATTTCAAAAATAGGTGCCGATAGGCATTTCAGATATAGGTGCCGATAGGCATTTCAGATATAGTTGCCGATTAGCATTTTAAAAATAGGTGCCGATAGGCATTTTAGATGTGGTTTCCGATAGGCATTTCAAAAATAGGTGCCGATAGGCATTTCAGATATAGGTGCCGATAGGCATATCAGATATAGTTGCCGATAGGCATTTAAAATATAGGTGCGGATAGGCATTTCAAATATAGGTGTCGATAGGCATTTCAAATATAAATGCCGAAAGGCATTTCAGATATAGGTGCCGATAGGCATTTCTGATGTGGTTGCCGATAGGCATTTCAAATATAGGTGCTGATAGGCATTTCAGATGTAGTTTTCGATAGGCATTTCAAAAATAGGTGCCGATAGGCATTTCAATATAGGTGCCGATAGGCACTTCAGATATAGTTGCCGATTGGCATTTTAAAAATAGGTGCCGCTAGGCATTTCAGATATAGAAGCCGATAGGCATTTCAAATATAGGTGCCAATAGGCATTCCAAATATGGTTGCCGATAGGCATTTCAAATATAGGTGCTGATAGGCATTTCAGATGTAGTTTCCGATAGGCATTTCAAAAATAGGTGCCGATAGGCATTTCAGATATAGGTGCCGATAGGCATTTCAGATATAGTTGCCGATTGGCATTTTAAAAATAGGTGCCGATAGGCATTTCAGATATAGAAGCCGATAGGCATTTCAAATATAGGTGCCGATAGGCATTCCAGATATGGTTGCCGATAGGCATTTCAAATATAGGTGCTGATAGGCATTTCAGATGTAGTTTCCGATAGGCATTTCAAAAATAGGTGCCGATAGGCATTTCAGATATAGGTGCCGATAGGCATTTCAGATATAGTTGCCGATAGCCATTTTAAAAATAGGTGCCGATAGGCATTTCAGATATAGACGCCGATAGGCATTTCAAATATAGGTGCCGATAGGCATTCCAGATATGGTTGCCTTAAGGCATTTTAAATATAGGTGCTGATAGGCATTTCAGATGTAGTTTCCGATAGGTATTTCAAAAATTAGTGCCGATAGGCATTTCAGATATAGGTGCCGATAGGCATTTCAGATATAGTTGCCGATTGGCATTTAAAAAATAGGTGCCGATAGGCATTTCAGATATAGACGCCAATAGGCATTTCAAATATAGGTGCCGATAGGCATTCCAGATATAAAAGCCGATAGGCATTTCAAATATAGGTGCCGATAGGCATTCCAGATATGGTTGCCGATAGGCATTTTAAATATAGGTGCTGATAGGCATTTCAGATGTAGTTTCCGATAGGCATTTCAAAAATTGGTGCCGATAGGCATTTCAGATATAGGTGCCGATAGGCATTTCAGATATAGTTGCCGATGGGCATTTTAAAAATAGGTGCCGATAGGCATTTCAGATATAGAAGCCGATAGGCATTTCAAATATAGGTGTCGATAGGCATTCCAGATATGGTTGCCGATAGGCATTTCAAATATAGGTGCTGATAGGCATTTCAGATGAAGTTTCCGATAGGCATTTCAAAAATAGGTGTCGATAGGCATTTCAGATATAGGTGTCGATAGGCATTTCAGATATAGGTGTCGATAGGCATTTCAGATATAGGTGTCGATAGGCATTTCAGATATAGGTGTCGATAGGCATTTCAGATATAGGTGTCGATAGGCATTTCAGATATAGGTGTCGATAGGCATTTCAGATATAGGTGTCGATAGGCATTTCAGATATAGGTGCCGATAAGCATTTCAGATATAGTTGCCGATTGGCATTTTAAAAATAGGTGCCGATAGGCATTTCAGATATAGTTGCCGATTGGCATTTTAAAAATAGGTGCCGGAAGGCATTTCAGATATAGAAGCCGATAGGCATTTCAAATATAGGTGCCGATAGGCATTCCAGATATGGTTGCCGATAGGCATTTCAAATATAGGTGCTGATAGGCATTTCAGATGTAGTTTCCGATAGGCATTTCAAAAATAGGTGTCGATAGGCATTTCAGATATAGGTGTCGATAGGCATTTCAGATATAGGTGTCGATAGGCATTTCAGATATAGGTGTCGATAGGCATTTCAGATATAGGTGTCGATAGGCATTTCAGATATAGGTGCCGATAGGCATTTCAGATATAGTTGCCGATTGGCATTTTAAAAATAGGTGCCGATAGGCATTTCAGATATAGAAGCCGATAGGCATTTCAAATATAGGTGCCGATAGGCATTCCAGATATGGTTGCCGATAGGCATTTCAAATATAGGTGCTGATAGGCATTTCAGATGTAGTTTCCGATAGGCATTTCAAAAATAGGTGTCGATAGGCATTTCAGATATAGGTGTCGATAGGCATTTCAGATATAGGTGTCGATAGGCATTTCAGATATAGGTGTCGATAGGCATTTCAGATATAGGTGTCGATAGGCATTTCAGATATAGGTGTCAATAGGCATTTAAGATATAGGTGTCGATAGGCATTTCAGATATAGGTGTCGATAGGCATTTCAGATATAGGTGCCGATAGGCATTTCAGATATAGTTGCCGATTGGCATTTTAAAAATAGGTGCCGATAGGCATTTCAGATATAGAAGCCGATAGGCATTTCAAATATAGGTGCCGATAGGCATTCCAGATATGGTTGCCGATAGGAATTTCAAATATAGGTGCTGTTAGGCATTTCAGATGTAGTTTCCGATAGGCAATTCAAAAATAGGTGTCGATAGGCATTTCAGATATAGGTGTCAATAGGCATTTCAGATATAGGTGTCGATTGGCATTTCAGATATAGGTGTCGATAGGCATTTCAGATATAGGATTCGATAGGCATTTCAGATATAGGTGTCGATAGGCATTTCAGATATAGGTGTCGATAGGCATTTCAGATATAGGTGTCGAAAGGCATTTCAGATATAGGTGTCGATAGGCATTTCAGATATAGGTGCCGATAGGCATTTCAGATATAGTTGCCGATTGGCATTTTAAAAATAGGTGCCGATAGGCATTTCAGATATAGAAGCCGATAGGCATTTCAAATATAGGTGCCGATAGGCATTCCAGATATGGTTGCCGATAGGCATTTCAAATTTAGGTGCAGATAGGCATTTCAGATATAGTTTCCGATAGGCATTTCAGATATAGGTGTCGATAGGCATTTCAGTTATAGGTGTCGATAGGCATTTCAGATATAGGTGTCGATAGGCATTTCAGATATAGGTGTCGATAGGCATTTCAGATATAGGTGTCGATAGGCATTTCAGATATAGGTGTCGATAGGCATTTCAGATATAGTTGCCGATTGGCATTTTAAAAATAGGTGCCGATAGGCATTTCAGATATAGAAGCCGATAGGCATTTCAAATATAGGTGCCGATAGGCATTCCAGATATGGTTGCCGATAGGCATTTCAAATATAGGTGCTGATAGGCATTTCAGATGTAGTTTCCGATAGGCATTTCAAAAATAGGTGTCGATAGGCATTTCAGATATAGGTGTCGATAGGCATTTCAGATATAGGTGTCGATTGGCATTTCAGATATAGGTGTCGATAGGCATTTCAGATATAGGATTCGATAGGCATTTCAGATATAGGTGTCGATAGGCATTTCAGATATAGGTGTCGATAGGCATTTTAGATATAGGTGTCGATAGGCATTTCAGATATAGGTGTCGATAGGCATTTCAGATATAGGTGCCGATAGGCATTTCAGATATAGTTGCCGATTGGCATTTTAAAAATAGGTGCCGATAGGCATTTCAGATATAGAAGCCGATAGGCATTTCAAATATAGGTGCCGATAGGCATTCCATATATGGTTGCCGATAGGCATTTCAAATATAGGTGCTGATAGGCATTTCAGATGTAGTTTCCGATAGGCATTTCAAAAATAGGTGTCGACAGGCATTTCAGATATAGGTGTCGATAGGCATTTCAGATATAGGTGTCGATAGGCATTTCAGATATAGGTGTCGATAGGCATTTCAGATATAGGTGTCGATAGGCATTTCAGATATAGGTGTCGATAGGCATTTCAGATATAGGTGTCGATAGGCATTTCAGATATAGGTGCCGATAGGCATTTCAGATATAGTTGCCGATTGGCATTTTAAAAATAGGTGCCGATAGGCATTTCAGATATAGAAGCCGATAGGCATTTCAAATATAGGTGCCGATAGGCATTCCAGATATGGTTGCCGATAGGCATTTCAAATATAGGTGCTGATAGGCATTTCAGATGTAGTTTCGGATAGGCATTTCAAAAATAGGGGTCGATAGGCATTTCAGATATAGGTGTCGATAGGCATTTCAGATATAGGTGTCGATAGGCATTTCAGATATAGGTGTCGATAGGCATTTCAGATATAGGTGTCGATAGGCATTTCAGATATAGGTGTCGATAGGCATTTCAGATATAGGTGTCGATAGGCATTTCAGATATAGGTGTCGATAGGCATTTCAGATATAGGTGCCGATAGGCATTTCAGATATAGTTGCCGATTGGCATTTTAAAAATAGGTGCCGATAGGCATTTCAGATATAGAAGCCGATAGGCATTTCAAATATAGGTGCCGATAGGCATTTCAGATATGGTTGCCGATAGGCATTTCAAATATAGGTGCTGATAGGCATTTCAGATGTAGTTTCCGATAGGCATTTCAAAAATAGGTGTCGATAGGCATTTCAGATATAGGTGTCGATAGGCATTTCAGATATAGGTGTCGATAGGCATTTCAGATATAGGTGTCGATAGGCATTTCAGATATAGGTGTCGCTAGGCATTTCAGATATAGGTGCCGATAGGCATTTCAGATATAGTTGCCGATTGGCATTTTAAAAATAGGTGCCGATAGGCATTTCAGATATAGAAGCCGATAGGCATTTCAAATATAGGTGCCGATAGGCATTCCAGATATGGTTGCCGATAGGCATTTCAAATATAGGTGCTGATAGGCATTTCAGATGTAGTTTCCGATAGGCATTTCAAAAATAGGTGTCGATAGGCATTTCAGATATAGGTGTCGATAGGCATTTCAGATATAGGTGTCGATAGGCATTTCAGATATAGGTGTCGATAGGCATTTCAGATATAGGTGTCGATAGGCATTTCAGATATAGGTGTCGATAGGCATTTCAGATATAGGTTTCGATAGGCATTTCAGATATAGGTGTCGATTGGCATTTCAGATATAGGTGTCGATAGGCATTTCAGATATAGGATTCGATAGGCATTTCAGATATAGGTGTCGATAGGCATTTCAGATATAGGTGTCGATAGGCATTTCAAATATAGGTGCCGATAGGCATTCCAGATATGGTTGCCGATAGGCATTTCAAATATAGGTGCTGATAGGCATTTCAAATGTAGTTTCCGATAGGCACTTCAAAAATAGGTGTCGATAGGCATTTCAGATATAGGTGTCGATAGGCATTTCAGATATAGGTGTCGATAGGTATTTCAGATATAGGTGTCGATAGGCATTTCAGATATAGGTGTCGATAGGCATTTCAGATATAGGTGTCGATAGGCATTTCAGATATAGGTGTCGATAGGCATTTCAGATATAGGTGTCGATAGGCATTTAAGATATAGATGCCGATAGGCATTTCAGATATAGTTGCCGATTGGCATTTTAAAAATAGGTGCCGATAGGCATTTCAGATATAGAAGCCGATAGGCATTTCAAATATAGGTGCCGATAAGCATTCCAGATATGGTTGCCGATAGGTATTTAAAATATAGGTGCTGATAGGCATTTCAGATGTAGTTTCCGATAGGCATTTCAAAAATAGGTGTCGATAGGCATTTCAGATATAGGTGTCGATAGGCATTTCAGATACAGGTGTCGATAGGCATTTCAGATATAGGTGTCGATAGGCATTTCAGATATAGGTGTCGATAGGCATTTCAGATATAGGTGTCGATAGGCATTTCAGATATAGGGGTCGATAGGCATTTCAGATATAGGTGTCGATAGGCATTTCAGATATAGGTGTCAAAAGGCATTTCAGATATAGGTGTCGATAGGCATTTCAGATATAGGTGCCGATAGGCATTTCAGATATAGTTGCCGATTGGCATTTTAAAACTAGGTGCCGATAGGCATTTCAGATATAGAAGCCGATAGGCATTTCAAATATAGGTGCCGATAGGCATTCCAGATATGGTTGCCGATAGGCATTTCAAATATAGGTGCTGATAGGCATTTCAGATGTAGTTTCCGATAGGCATTTCAAAAATAGGTGTCGATAAGCATTTCAGATATAGGTGTCGATAGGCATTTCAGATATAGGTGTCGATAGGCATTTCAGATATAGGTGTCGATAGGCATTTCAGATATAGGTGTCGATAGGCATTTCAGATATAGGTGTCGATAGGCATTTCAGATATAGGTGTCGATAGGCATTTCAGATATAGGTGTCGATAGGCATTTCAGATATAGGTGCCGATAGGCATTTCAGATATAGTTGCCGATTGGCATTTTAAAAATAGGTGCCGATAGGCATTTCAGATATAGAAGCCGATAGGCATTTCAAATATAGGTGCCGATAGGCATTCCAGATATGGTTGCCGATAGGCATTTCAAATATAGGTGCTGATAAGCATTTCAGGTGTAGTTTCCGATAGGCATTTCAAAAATAGGTGTCGATAGGCATTTCAGATATAGGTGTCGATAGGCATTTCAGATATAGGTGTCGATTGGCATTTCAGATATAGGTGTCGATAGGCATTTCAGATATAGGATTCGATAGGCATTTCAGATATAGGTGTCGATAGGCAATTCAGATATAGGTGTCGATAGGCATTTCAGATATAGGTGTCGATAGGCATTTCAGATATAGGTGTCGATAGGCATTTCAGATATAGGTGCCGATAGGCATTTCAGATATAGTTGCCGATTGGCATTTTAAAAATAGGTGCCGATAGGCATTTCAGATATAGAAGCCAATAGGCATTTCAAATATAGGTGCCGATAGGCATTCCAGATATGGTTGCCGATAGGCATTTCAAATATAGGTGCTGATAGGCATTTCAGATGTAGTTTCCGATAGGCATTTCAAAAATAGGTGTCGATAGGCATTTCAGATATAGGTGTCGATAGGCATTTCAGATATAGGTGTCGATAGGCATTTCAGATATAGGTGTCGATAGGCATTTCAGATATAGGTGTCGATAGGCATTTCAGATATAGGTGCCGATAGGCATTTCAGATATAGGTGTCGATAGGCATTTCAGATATAGGTGTCGATAGGCATTTCAGATATAGGTGCCGATAAGCATTTCAGATATAGTTGCCGATTGGCATTTTAAAAATAGGTGCCGATAGGCATTTCAGATATAGTTGCCGATTGGCATTTTAAAAATAGGTGCCGGTAGGCATTTCAGATATAGAAGCCGATAGGCATTTCAAATATAGGTGCCGATAGGCATTTCAGATATAGTTGCCGATTGGCATTTTAAAAATAGGTGCCGATAGGCATTTCAGATATAGAAGCCGATAGGCATTTCAAATATAGGTGCCGATAGGCATTCCAGATATGGTTGCCGATAGGCATTTCAAATATAGGTGCTGATAGGCATTTCAGATGTAGTTTCCGATAGGCATTTCAAAAATAGGTGTCGATAGGCATTTCAGATATATGTGTCGATAGGCATTTCAGATATAGGTGTCGATAGGCATTTCAGATATAGGTGTCGATAGGCATTTCAGATATAGGTGTCGATAGGCATTTCAGATATAGGTGCCGATAGGCATTTCAGATATAGTTGCCGATTGGCATTTTAAAAATAGGTGCCGATAGGCATTTCAGATATAGAAGCCGATAGGCATTTCAAATATAGGTGCCGATAGGCATTCCAGATATGGTTGCCGATAGGCATTTCAAATATAGGTGCTGATAGGCATTTCAGATGTAGTTTCCGATAGGCATTTCAAAAATAGGTGTCGATAGGCAATTCAGATATAGGTGTCGATAGGCATTTCAGATATAGGTGTCGATAGGCATTTCAGATATAGGTGTCGATAGGCATTTCAGATATAGGTGTCGATAGGCATTTCAGATATAGGTGTCAATAGGCATTTCAGATATAGGTGTCGATAGGCATTTCAGATATAGGTGTCGATAGGCATTTCAGATATAGGTGCCGATAGGCATTTCAGATATAGTTGCCGATTGGCATTTTAAAAATAGGTGCCGATAGGCATTTCAGATATAAAAGCCGATAGGCATTTCAAATATAGGTGCCGATAGGCATTCCAGATATGGTTGCCGATAGGAATTTCAAATATAGGTGCTGTTAGGCATTTCAGATGTAGTTTCCGATAGGCAATTCAAAAATAGGTGTCGATAGGCATTTCAGATATAGGTGTCAATAGGCATTTCAGATATAGGTGTCGATTGGCATTTCAGATATAGGTGTCGATAGGCATTTCAGATATAGGGTTCGATAGGCATTTCAGATATAGGTGTCGATAGGCATTTCAGATATAGGTGTCGATAGGCATTTCAGATATAGGTGTCGAAAGGCATTTCAGATATAGGTGTCGATAGGCATTTCAGATATAGGTGCCGATAGGCATTTCAGATATAGTTGCCAATTGGCATTTTAAAAATAGGTGCCGATAGGCATTTCAGATATAGAAGCCGATAGGCATTTCAAATATAGGTGCCGATAGGCATTCCAGATATGGTTGCCGATAGGCATTTCAAATTTAGGTGCTGATAGGCATTTCAGATATAGTTTCCGATAGGCATTTCAAAAATAGGTATCGATAGGCATTTCAGATATAGGTGTCGATAGGCATTTCAGATATAGGTGTCGATAGGCATTTCAGATATAGGTGTCGATAGGCATTTCAGATATAGGTGTCGATAGGCATTTCAGATATAGGTGTCGATAGGCATTTCAGATATAGGTGTCGATAAGCATTTCAGATATAGGTGTCGATAGGCATTTCAGATATAGGTGCCGATAGGCATTTCAGATATAGTTGCCGATTGGCATTTTAAAAATAGGTGCCGATAGGCATTTCAGATATAGAAGCCGATAGGCATTTCAAATATAGGTGCCGATAGGCATTCCAGATATGGTTGCCGATAGGCATTTCAAATATAGGTGCTGATAGGCATTTCAGATGTAGTTTCCGATAGGCATTTCAAAAATAGGTGTCGATAGGCATTTCAGATATAGGTGTCGATAGGCATTTCAGATATAGGTGTCGATAGGCATTTCAGATATAGGTGTCGATAGGCATTTCAGATATAGGTGTCGATAGGCATTTCAGATATAGGTGTCGATAGGCATTTCAGATATAGGTGTCGATAGGCATTTCAGATATAGGTGTCGATAGGCATTTCAGATATAGGTGCCGATAGGCATTTCAGATATAGTTGCCGATTGGCATTTTAAAAATAGGTGCCGATATGCATTTCAGATATAGAAGCCGATAGGCATTTCAAATATAGGTGCCGATAGGCATTCCAGATATGGTTGCCGATAGGCATTTCAAATATAGGTGCTGATAGGCATTTCAGATGTAGTTTCCGATAGGCATTTCAAAAATAGGTGTCGATAGGCAATTCAGATATAGGTGTCGATAGGCATTTCAGATATAGGTGTCGATAGGCATTTCAGATATAGGTGTCGATAGGCATTTCAGATATAGGTGTCGATAGGCATTTAAAAAATAGGTGCCGATAGGCATTTCAGATATAGAAGCCGATAGGCATTTCAAATATAGGTGCCGATAGGCATTCCAGATATGGTTGCCGATAGGCATTTCAAATATAGGTGCTGATAGGCATTTCAGATGTAGTTTCCGATAGGCATTTCAAAAATAGGTGTCGATAGGCATTTCAGATATAGGTGTCGATAGGCATTTCAGATATAGGTGTCGATAGGCATTTCAGATATAGGTGTCGATAGGCATTTCAGATATAGGTGTCGATAGGCATTTCAGATATAGGTGTCGATAGGCATTTCAGATATAGGTGTCGATAGGCATTTCAGATATAGGTGTCGATAGGCATTTCAGATATAGGTGCCGATAGGCATTTCAGATATAGTTGCCGATTGGCATTTTAAAAATAGGTGCCGATAGGCATTTCAGATATAGAAGCCGATAGGGATTTCAAATATAGGTGCCGATAGGCATTCCAGATATGGTTGCCGATAGGCATTTCAAATATAGGTGCTGATAGGCATTTCAGATGTAGTTTCCGATAGGCATTTCAAAAATAGGTGTCGATAGGCATTTCAGATATAGGTGTCGATAGGCATTTCAGATATATGTGTCGATAGGCATTTCAGATATAGGTGTCGATAGGCATTTCAGATATAGGTGTCGATAGGCATTTCAGATATAGGTGTCGAAAGGCATTTCAGATATAGGTGTCGATAGGCATTTCAGATATAGGTGTCGATAGGCATTTCAGATATAGGTGTCGATAGGCATTTCAGATATAGGTGTCGATAGGCATTTCAGATATAGGTGTCGATAGGCATTTCAGATATAGGTGCCGATAGGCATTTCAGATATAGAAGCCGATAGGCATTTCAAATATAGGTGCCGATAGGCATTCCAGATATGGTTGCCGATAGGCATTTCAAATATAGGTGCTGATAGGCATTTCAGATGTAGTTTCCGATAGGCATTTCAAAAATAGGTGTCGATAGGCATTTCAGATATAGGTGTCGATAGGCATTTCAGATATAGGTGTCGATAGGCATTTCAGATATAGGTGTCGATAGGCATTTCAGATATAGGTGTCGATAGGCATTTCAGATATAGGTGTCGATAGGCATTTCAGATATAGGTGTCGATAGGCATTTCAGATATAGGTGTCGATTGGCATTTCAGATATAGGTGTCGATAGGCATTTCAGATATAGGATTCGATAGGCATTTCAGATATAGGTGTCGATAGGCATTTCAGATATAGGTGTCGATAGGCATTTCAAATATAGGTGCCGATAGGCATTCCAGATATGGTTGCCGATAGGCATTTCAAATATAGGTGCTGATAGGCATTTCAAATGTAGTTTCCGATAGGCACTTCAAAAATAGGTGTCGATAGGCATTTCAGATATAGGTGTCGATAGGCATTTCAGATATAGGTGTCGATAGGTATTTCAGATATAGGTGTCGATAGGCATTTCAGATATAGGTGTCGATAGGCATTTCAGATATAGGTGTCGATAGGCATTTCAGATATAGGTGTCGATAGGCATTTCAGATATAGGTGTCGATAGGCATTTAAGATATAGATGCCGATAGGCATTTCAGATATAGTTGCCGATTGGCATTTTAAAAATAGGTGCCGATAGGCATTTCAGATATAGAAGCCGATAGGCATTTCAAATATAGGTGCCGATAAGCATTCCAGATATGGTTGCCGATAGGTATTTAAAATATAGGTGCTGATAGGCATTTCAGATGTAGTTTCCGATAGGCATTTCAAAAATAGGTGTCGATAGGCATTTCAGATATAGGTGTCGATAGGCATTTCAGATACAGGTGTCGATAGGCATTTCAGATATAGGTGTCGATAGGCATTTCAGATATAGGTGTCGATAGGCATTTTAGATATAGGTGTCGATAGGCATTTCAGATATAGGGGTCGATAGGCATTTCAGATATAGGTGTCGATAGGCATTTCAGATATAGGTGTCGATAGGCATTTCAGATATAGGTGTCGATAGGCATTTCAGATATAGGTGCCGATAGGCATTTCAGATATAGTTGCCGATTGGCATTTTAAAAATAGGTGCCGATAGGCATTTCAGATATAGAAGCCGATAGGCATTTCAAATATAGGTGCCGATAGGCATTCCAGATATGGTTGCCGATAGGCATTTCAAATATAGGTGCTGATAGGCATTTCAGATGTAGTTTCCGATAGGCATTTCAAAAATAGGTGTCGATAGGCATTTCAGATATAGGTGTCGATAGGCATTTCAGATATAGGTGTCGATAGGCATTTCAGATATAGGTGTCGATAGGCATTTCAGATATAGGTGTCGATAGGCATTTCAGATATAGGTGTCGATAGGCATTTCAGATATAGGTGTCGATAGGCATTTCAGATATAGGTGTCGATAGGCATTTCAGATATAGGTGCCGATAGGCATTTCAGATATAGTTGCCGATTGGCATTTTAAAAATAGGTGCCGATAGGCATTTCAGATATAGAAGCCGATAGGCATTTCAAATATAGGTGCCGATAGGCATTCCAGATATGGTTGCCGATAGGCATTTCAAATATAGGTGCTGATAAGCATTTCAGGTGTAGTTTCCGATAGGCATTTCAAAAATAGGTGTCGATAGGCATTTCAGATATAGGTGTCGATAGGCATTTCAGATATAGGTGTCGATTGGCATTTCAGATATAGGTGTCGATAGGCATTTCAGATATAGGATTCGATAGGCATTTCAGATATAGGTGTCGATAGGCAATTCAGATATAGGTGTCGATAGGCATTTCAGATATAGGTGTCGATAGGCATTTCAGATATAGGTGTCGATAGGCATTTCAGATATAGGTGCCGATAGGCATTTCAGATATAGTTGCCGATTGGCATTTTAAAAATAGGTGCCGATAGGCATTTCAGATATAGAAGCCGATAGGCATTTCAAATATAGGTGCCGATAGGCATTCCAGATATGGTTGCCGATAGGCATTTCAAATATAGGTGCTGATAGGCATTTCAGATGTAGTTTCCGATAGGCATTTCAAAAATAGGTGTCGATAGGCATTTCAGATATAGGTGTCGATAGGCATTTCAGATATAGGTGTCGATAGGCATTTCAGATATAGGTGTCGATAGGCATTTCAGATATAGGTGTCGATAGGCATTTCAGATATAGGTGCCGATAGGCATTTCAGATATAGGTGTCGATAGGCATTTCAGATATAGGTGTCGATAGGCATTTCAGATATAGGTGCCGATAAGCATTTCAGATATAGTTGCCGATTGGCATTTTAAAAATAGGTGCCGATAGGCATTTCAGATATAGTTGCCGATTGGCATTTTAAAAATAGGTGCCGGTAGGCATTTCAGATATAGAAGCCGATAGGCATTTCAAATATAGGTGCCGATAGGCATTTCAGATATAGTTGCCGATTGGCATTTTAAAAATAGGTGCCGATAGGCATTTCAGATATAGAAGCCGATAGGCATTTCAAATATAGGTGCCGATAGGCATTCCAGATATGGTTGCCGATAGGCATTTCAAATATAGGTGCTGATAGGCATTTCAGATGTAGTTTCCGATAGGCATTTCAAAAATAGGTGTCGATAGGCATTTCAGATATAGGTGTCGATAGGCATTTCAGATATAGGTGTCGATAGGCATTTCAGATATAGGTGTCGATAGGCATTTCAGATATAGGTGTCGATAGGCATTTCAGATATAGGTGCCGATAGGCATTTCAGATATAGTTGCCGATTGGCATTTTAAAAATAGGTGCCGATAGGCATTTCAGATATAGAAGCCGATAGGCATTTCAAATATAGGTGCCGATAGGCATTCCAGATATGGTTGCCGATAGGCATTTCAAATATAGGTGCTGATAGGCATTTCAGATGTAGTTTCCGATAGGCATTTCAAAAATAGGTGTCGATAGGCATTTCAGATATAGGTGTCGATAGGCATTTCAGATATAGGTGTCGATAGGCATTTCAGATATAGGTGTCGATAGGCATTTCAGATATAGGTGTCGATAGGCATTTCAGATATAGGTGTCAATAGGCATTTCAGATATAGGTGTCGATAGGCATTTCAGATATAGGTGTCGATAGGCATTTCAGATATAGGTGCCGATAGGCATTTCAGATATAGTTGCCGATTGGCATTTTAAAAATAGGTGCCGATAGGCATTTCAGATATAAAAGCCGATAGGCATTTCAAATATAGGTGCCGATAGGCATTCCAGATATGGTTGCCGATAGGAATTTCAAATATAGGTGCTGTTAGGCATTTCAGATGTAGTTTCCGATAGGCAATTCAAAAATAGGTGTCGATAGGCATTTCAGATATAGGTGTCAATAGGCATTTCAGATATAGGTGTCGATTGGCATTTCAGATATAGGTGTCGATAGGCATTTCAGATATAGGATTCGATAGGCATTTCAGATATAGGTGTCGATAGGCATTTCAGATATAGGTGTCGATAGGCATTTCAGATATAGGTGTCGAAAGGCATTTCAGATATAGGTGTCGATAGGCATTTCAGATATAGGTGCCGATAGGCATTTCAGATATAGTTGCCAATTGGCATTTTAAAAATAGGTGCCGATAGGCATTTCAGATATAGAAGCCGATAGGCATTTCAAATATAGGTGCCGATAGGCATTCCAGATATGGTTGCCGATAGGCATTTCAAATTTAGGTGCTGATAGGCATTTCAGATATAGTTTCCGATAGGCATTTCAAAAATAGGTGTCGATAGGCATTTCAGATATAGGTGTCGATAGGCATTTCAGATATAGGTGTCGATAGGCATTTCAGATATAGGTGTCGATAGGCATTTCAGATATAGGTGTCGATAGGCATTTCAGATATAGGTGTCGATAGGCATTTCAGATATAGGTGTCGATAAGCATTTCAGATATAGGTGTCGATAGGCATTTCAGATATAGGTGCCGATAGGCATTTCAGATATAGTTGCCGATTGGCATTTTAAAAATAGGTGCCGATAGGCATTTCAGATATAGAAGCCGATAGGCATTTCAAATATAGGTGCCGATAGGCATTCCAGATATGGTTGCCGATAGGCATTTTAATATAGGTGCTGATAGGCATTTCAGATGTAGTTTCCGATAGGCATTTCAAAAATAGGTGTCGATAGGCATTTCAGATATAGGTGTCGATAGGCATTTCAGATATAGGTGTCGATAGGCATTTCAGATATAGGTGTCGATAGGCATTTCAGATATAGGTGTCGATAGGCATTTCAGATATAGGTGTCGATAGGCATTTCAGATATAGGTGTCGATAGGCATTTCAGATATAGGTGTCGATAGGCATTTCAGATATAGGTGCCGATAGGCATTTCAGATATAGTTGCCGATTGGCATTTTAAAAATAGGTGCCGATAGGCATTTCAGATATAGAAGCCGATAGGCATTTCAAATATAGGTGCCGATAGGCATTCCAGATATGGTTGCCGATAGGCATTTCAAATATAGGTGCTGATAGGCATTTCAGATGTAGTTTCCGATAGGCATTTCAAAAATAGGTGTCGATAGGCATTTCAGATATAGGTGTCGATAGGCATTTCAGATATAGGTGTCGATAGGCATTTCAGATATAGGTGTCGATAGGCATTTCAGATATAGGTGTCGATAGGCATTTAAAAAATAGGTGCCGATAGGCATTTCAGATATAGAAGCCGATAGGCATTTCAAATATAGGTGCCGATAGGCATTCCAG